>CAJNDS010002666.1:0-82500 GCA_905221605.1 Symbiodinium natans | reverse complement strand
CAATTGGCACAAGTCTGGCGTTGTCCCGAACGACCACTTTTTGCATGATTTGTAAGTAGCGATCGTGTTTTTTGGGGAGCAATTGCCAAGCTCAGAATTTTTTCCATTTGCTGAGCACCTTCAAGCGAAGATGCCTTCGCGGGAGCGGTTCTCTGCAGCCAATTTCTTTGCTGAAAACCCTGGCTTTTCTGTCGTCACATGACTAAGAAAGAGAAGCCCGGATCCGACCTGAAGCGCGAATCGCATCTTGTGAGGACAAACAGAACACCCCAACCATGATGTGCAAACTGGGGCATTTCCTTCATGTTGGCAAGGCTTGCTCAAAGCACAGGTTTGAAATTTTTGTGCAGGTTTCTTTCTATGTCTGCTGGCATGTCGGAGTCCGTGACAAGAATTACTTCTCAAAGTGCTCATGTCCTGCCACTGTGCTCCCAGACGTGTAGCCTCTCCGATAGTCTTGGCTGGTTTTGGACCCCGGCTTTTTGGATTTCCGCTTTGGAAACATATGGCCGTCTGGTTGTTTCTAAACATCGCCGTTTGATCCTGCAAAAGTGGGGCATGGCACAGACCGCAGCACTTCAGGCTGCCCAACCTAAGCTTTCGAGATTTCTTTGAGCAAAATGTATCCGCCAAGGTGATTTCATGAAAGCATTTGGGACACACCATAGACATTAAGTCTTGATTCGGTGCTTGGTTGCTCATTTCTGCTTGTGCTTCATGATTCTCAGACGTGTCAGGAGCGCAGCCAGGTGATTCGATGGCTGTGGGATTTGTTGGAGAATCAGATGGACACTGAGGAGCCGTAGCACTTTGAAACGTTTTGAAGCTTCGCATCGCTTCCCAGAGCTTCCCCCGAAACTTCCCCCTATCTTCGTCAAGGCTCGTGCAAGGCTCAGTTTTCTCTGAGGACTTGGGCCGCTTCCTGATGTTTGCTACCTCTTGCAGCCGACCTCCGCTCCTGGGCCCGGCCCTTACATGGGCAGAGGTGCGAGTGAGGTGCGTAGAGTCGGCGTAGAGGCGCCCCCTAGCCTTTGCCACGACCATCCCCGCACTCAGACACCCAGAAGCGCCATAATTTGCGAGTGCAAAACGCATCCTCCTCTGCTTGTGCTGCTAGCCTTCGCGGTTTTCTTTTATGCTGCACTGTGTTGTTTGTTATTCCCTTCACGCCATCGGGCCATCGTGATGCTGAAGGCGTTTTTCTTTTATGCTGCCCAGTTTCCCTTGTTATGCTAGGGAATTCTGAGCCTGGATCTACTTTGAGCCCCACAGCAGGATCTTAGGGCTTCAGGGTTTAAGGGTTTGGCGGGCAGGCGTTGCAAGACGGGGTTTAGGGGTTTGGGATGCTGGTTGTGTGGGCCTGCATGTCCCGGCAGCTGCGCAGTCCTGGTTGAAAAAGGGTTAAGGGCCCAGCCCAGCACACAGCTTCACACATTCTTTAGGGTCTTCGACGCAGGCTTCAAGAGCTTTGACCCGAAGTTCTGCATTCACAAGGTCGATGATGCGCCCGGGTGCCCAGGAAATGCAGCACGCACTCGAAGCTTCTGTGTGAAACTAGACAGGACTTGATACTTCGACAAAGATAAGAAATGTCCAGGCTACCTTGCACAACATTGCTTCCGAGGTCTCGGCTGCCGACAGCAGCTCTGCTGCACATGCTTGCACAGTGAGAAGGTTTTGGCGGAAAACGCTCGGGGATGCTAGACGTGTTCTGAGAATTCAGCATCATTCACCCAGTATTCAACTCTATCCTCCCGCCCTCGTCTGTGTGCTGAGGCCTCCACATGTGCAAACCTACTGAAGCTGCCTGCACTTCGAGCTGCAAGTCGGCCTCGGAACATTGCACAAGGCTTCACAAGGTAGCACGAAGTATCAGTACATTCTGGTGCATCTTTGCATCACAAGCTGAGGCATACAATAGTCAGCAAATCCTGAGAGACAAGCTGTTGCAAGCTATTCGTTCGGAGAGTGGCTTTGACTTGAGCTAATTGCTCAAGAACTCGCCACACCGTTTCGCGAAACACGCGTGCTTTACATTGCTACAGGCCCCATGGACAATTTAAACTTAGCAGATCCATTGCCAAAGGGCGTGGAAACTTAGCTAGGCCATACAGGCCTCGCACAGACGAATCGCTTCCATGTGACAACCGTGGGCTGCGGGATCGTGGTAGTTTCTCGCATGCTGCTCGTGTGCTGCTCGTATGCTCGACCAGGAGCCTTAAGCACGGCTTGGAGGCATTTGGAGCACGTTGCACGCAAGACAACGAGCATTCAGGAGTCTTGTGCCATCAGTGCCTTCATTTCACCTTGTACGACCTGTAGACCTGTATCTCGTATCCTGCGTAATTAACCACCGCACTTGAGCTGCGCTTATGAGCTTCTGACATGTGCGCTGGTGGCATGTGCCGGTGGTCCTGTGGTTAGTGCACCTCGTCCTACAGTGGCATGTTTTTTCTTGCATAGCTCCAGTCCTCTCAACGAGCTGCCTTCGCGCAGTGATGGCTTTGATTGCATGCGGTGTAAGAGGCTATTTTCCCTGAACCTTTCGTGCAAACGAAAGGTTATTCATTGGGTTGCTATTCGGGGTGTCGGATATCGTGTATCCGGTTTGCAGGAGTCACTTGCCCAATGCAGGTTGATGCTGCTGTGGCTTCTGGAGGCTCTGCCAGAATGCTTTAGTTCCATGGCTGTGGACGGCCATCGTGCTCGTGCAGGTCCTGCTTTGGTCCCGTGTGGCTCATGCCGAGGCCGGCGTCTCTGCACATAAGGCTCATCAATCGGATTCCGTGCCTCAGGTCGGCTTTGTGGCGGCAGAAGTGGAAGAAGTGGCATTCCTGGCATCCGGCTCGGGCGTCGGCAGGCCTGGCCCTCGCGGAACATCGAGAAGTTCATCGTGTGCTTTGTTGAAGGATGTTGAAGGGTATGAAGTATGAAGGTTCAGGAAGGCGTTGCTCAGAAGCCGCATCGAACTTTGCTCTAAGTCATTCTAAACGAGAAGGTCCGATGCTGATGTCGACACCACGCGTCCAAGACTGACCTCCTGGAGCAAATCTGCAAGCTTGGAGGCACAGAGGCCGTGGCCGCACAAGCTGCAACAAGCACTAGCTGGATGAAGCACATGTCCTGCGCACGTGCAGTTCTTGTTTTTGGAGAGCTAGGGAGAGCCTGTGAAGGATGGCATCAGTATCACATCGAAGCCCATCAGCAAGCACATTGAATGCTATCGGCCACAAGATCAACAAGACAGAAGACAATGCAACTAGGTTGCGCCCGCGCCAGACCTCGGCAAGGAGAGAAGTCCAGGCAACCAAGCGTGACTTAGAGCAGCAGCTGCGCCACAGTCAAGAGAGGCTCAACGAAACCAAGCAAGGCGAAGCAATCGAACAGAGCCGAGAAGCTGCACTAGTCCGCGAGGTCAGTCTCTTGAAGCAACAGCTCAGGAATGAAACAGCTGCAGCCAAAACGGACCTGGCAAGAGCTGCAGTGGAAGAGCAGCTGATGCAGCAAGAGCGACAGCAAGCTCGCATGTCGCGAAAGAACTCCTCAGCACACATGGCAAAGCTGCAGTCAGCATTGGAGCAGGCCCGTGCAATCGCCGACGGCGCTCGTCGGAACGAGACGGGAGCAGAGGAGCGGCTGCAGCAAGCCGAGGAGAAGGAGACCGCTCTTGCCCAAAAGGCTGACAACTTGCGAAGTGCTCTGCAGAAGGAGATAGCAAAAGCAAATGCCACTATTGCAAACGTGTCGCATGCCCAGGCTGTGGCAACAGAGGAGGAACGAGCTCGTGCTCGAAGTGCTGTGGCCAAGATGACGGATTTGCACCAGCGCTTGGCAGGCACTCAAAACATGACAAGAGCAGCAAAGGCAGAAGCCATGATGTGGCGAAAGCAAGCGCAGGGGCTGCAGCGTGCGATGGCCAAGGCAGAGGACGCAGCAGCGGCAGAACATGCGTGGGCTCGTGCAGTGGTACGCAACAGCACTAGATCTGTTCGAGAAACTGCTCGCAGGGAGCACGAATCCCTTCTGAAACTCAAGAACCGATCAGCACGTGAACTTGAAGACAGCCGGAAAGAGGCGAAGAGAGAAGTCCAGGCAACCAAGCGTGACTTAGAGCAGCAGCTGCGCCACAGTCAAGAGAGGCTCAACGAAACCAAGCAAGGCGAAGCAATCGAACAGAGCCGAGAAGCTGCACTAGTCCGCGAGGTCAGTCTCTTGAAGCAACAGCTCAGGAATGAAACAGCTGCAGCCAAAACGGACCTGGCAAGAGCTGCAGTGGAAGAGCAGCTGATGCAGCAAGAGCGACAGCAAGCTCGCATGTTGCGAAAGAACTCCTCAGCACACATGGCAAAGCTGCAGTCAGCATTGGAGCAGGCCCGTGCAATCGCCGACGGCGCTCGTCGGAACGAGACGGGAGCAGAGGAGCGGCTGCAGCAAGCCGAGGAGAAGGAGACCGCTCTTGCCCAAAAGGCTGACAACTTGCGAAGTGCTCTGCAGAAGGAGATAGCAAAAGCAAATGCCACTATTGCAAACGTGTCGCACGCCCAGGCTGTGGCAACAGAGGAAGAACGAGCTCGTGCTCGAAGTGCTGTGGCCAAGATGACGGATTTGCACCAGCGCTTGGCAGGCACTCAAAACATGACAAGAGCAGCAAAGGCAGAAGCCATGATGTGGCGAAAGCAAGCGCAGGGGCTGCAGCGTGCGATGGCCAAGGCAGAGGACGCAGCAGCGGCAGAACATGCGTGGGCTCGTGCAGTGGTACGCAACAGCACTAGATCTGTTCGAGAAGCTGCTCGCAGGGAGCACGAATCCCTTCTGAAGCTCAAGAACCGATCAGCACGTGAACTTGAAGACAGCCGGAAAGAGGCGAAGAGAGAAGTCCAGGCAACCAAGCGTGACTTAGAGCAGCAGCTGCGCCACAGTCAAGAGAGGCTCAACGAAACCAAGCAAGGCGAAGCAATCGAACAGAGCCGAGAAGCTGCACTAGTCCGCGAGGTCAGTCTCTTGAAGCAACAGCTCAGGAATGAAACAGCTGCAGCCAAAACGGACCTGGCAAGAGCTGCAGTGGAAGAGCAGCTGATGCAGCAAGAGCGACAGCAAGCTCGCATGTCGCGAAAGAACTCCTCAGCACACATGGCAAAGCTGCAGTCAGCATTGGAGCAGGCCCGTGCAATCGCCGACGGCGCTCGTCGGAACGAGACGGGAGCAGAGGAGCGGCTGCAGCAAGCCGAGGAGAAGGAGACCGCTTTAGCCCAAAAGGCTGACAACTTGCGAAGTGCTCTGCAGAAGGAGATGGCCGAGGTCAACGCTACGTCGGCATGGGCCAGAAGGGCAGTTGCCTTGGAGCAAGCGAGGGCACAGCGTGCCTCGGAAGGGAGTGCAAAGGCTCTTGCAAATGTCAGCCGGTGGAGGCAGGAGGTGCAGGTGCTACGGGGGCAACTCAACAAGACCAGTCAAAAGCACCTCAAAAATCTCGAAGAGGAGTTGCAGCGGGAAAGCCGCGCAGAGCGCGCTGCTCAGCAGGCTGCGCAGCATCTCCAAAAGGCGTCGATGAACTGGACCAAGCAGAAGCTCCACTTGCAATTTGAGCTGCGGAGGCAGCAAGCAGAGGCTGTGGCGGCTAAGCAGAATGCAACGGATGCGCGGGACCAATCTGAAAGGGCACATGCTATGCTGAGGAGCGTCATGAAAGCAAAGAAACAAGAGGTGGCCTCCGAGCGAGCGCTCGCTCAAAAGGCCGAGGAGCAAGAGGCAAAAGCACGCCAAGGGGAAGTGGAAGCGGAGCACCGTGAGCAAGCTGAGCGGACGTGGGCAAAAGAAGAAGTGGCAAACGCCACCAGCGCTGCGCAGGTCGGGGCCTTTGCAGTCCTGAGCGGTGCAAGGCTGGCATTGTGTGCAAAGAAAGCCCTCGTGCTTGTGCAAGGCGCTACGTGGTCAGCTCAAACTTGACCGACAAGCTCCTTGGAATCATTGTGTTTTTGAGCTAGTTTTCAATGACATGGGTGACATGGGGTAGTCAGTTTGTGTCAGCTTTGCATTTGGAGTTGGAGGCCAGAGTTGGCCGGGGTGTCCTCATCATCTTGCTTCTGGCCGGGATGCTGGTTCTCGGACTCGGGGCGCTGCTGCCACTGGGCTTCCAAACGGTGCATAAACCAGATACACTTCGAACATGCGAACTGCTAATAGCCCGTTGAACCATCTGAGGCACTGGTGGCAGCTTGCTGAACGAGCGGAGCACATCGCCACTCTGCACAGTGGGGATATGAACGCTGGCCAAAAAGTCCTGCTTCTTCGCCCTGATCTAAGGAGCTCATCATGAAGCTGAACCTTGAAAGGTTGAAGGCCACAGGGTGTCTTGAGCCTTTGTCGGGTGTCAGAATGCCGGTGCTGGCTCTTCGCAGGCTGTCAAGGCGCTCCAGGGCAGCTCCGGCTCACAGGGGCCACTGCAAGTGCCACTGCTTGCCAATGGCGCCCAGGACTGGGCTGTGACCTGCGGAGATGGAGTCAAGTGTTTCAAGTGTTGACGAAGTGCATCATCACGCAGGACTAGTAGCTGCTTGCGCCCATCTTCCAGCTGACCTGAGACGGGTGCAAGACCTGAGAGACATGGCCACTCGATGCCACTCGTAACCCGCAAGAAACACTCCGTAGCTGACTCCGAGGAGACTCCTGGTGCATCTGACGCCAGTAGAAGTCGTTTCTGAAGCCTCCCACATAGAGCCACAAGCGTGGCGATGCTGATCGGGAGCGCTGCATACTGTGCTAATGCAGCTACCTTGTGGCAGCGAACCAAAACAGGCAAGGATTGTTGCGCAAGCGAGGACGTGAGATTGTCATCCTGGATGCCTCGGTAGATGAATCGAGCATATGAAGTTGCCAAGTTGCCAAGGCCGCTAGCAATCGCAGCCCCGCCCCAAGCGGTGGTGTCCCAGGGCCTCCCAGGGTTGGATCAGCTTGGTGCGCTTTGTGTCTCCACTGAGGCCCCGACTGGGCCTCCACCAAAGCGGCAAGTACAGGCTCGACTATCGCGTCCGAGCCTGTCGCGCCTTGATGGCCAAATGTTAAGCACTTGCCAAACTGTCATGTGCTGCCATAGTTTTTCGACAGTTTTTAGCGGTTTAGCGATTGTAGACGCATGCGTGCGCCACCTGGGCAGTCGGGCCGGCCCGGCTTCCAGGGGGAGTGGTTCCTAGGCAAAGTCCAGGGCCGGGGGGGTCCACTCGGCCGGGGGCCCGACGCGAATAGTTTCAGAGTTATTAGTAACGGTCACACCTAAACTATGGGAGGTGTGGCAGGTCTAAGAGGCAGAGATGGTGCGCGAAAAGTCTAGCTCCAATGTGTGGCTCTGAGGGCGCTGGCTTCTATGTAGCCATTGAGTCATTGTTCCGCCAACTTAAACCAGCCACTGCATCTGCACATGCCTTTTATTCCAACATAGCCAGATGTCGGATTGAAAGTTGCTTGTTGCCTGAACCGGTATCAGTTTCTTTTTCCCTTGCCACATAAGCCTAGGAAGTTTGCGCCTGCTTCATTTCAAATCGAAGCCAGCGACCGAAAACAGAAAGGCTTGGTTGGCCCCCTGAAAAAAAGCCCATGGCCACAAAAGTGCCAGCAGCGTCTAGCCACTTTGTTTCACAACTTCGGCAGGGTTGAGCTAGGTCAGAATGCTGCTTGTGTGGTACAGCATGGTACAGCCCAGGTTTCAGAGCGGCCTCACCGCCTTGACAGAGCCTGAGAAAAGAGTCGGAAGCCGCCAACAACACGGTGAAATGCACGCCATGCTGTCGTAGTTCACAGCGGCATGAGAAGCCGAAGCTTGCAGTAGCATTGCGTTGCGTTGCAGCATTGCATCGCACTGGGATACCCCACAAGCGAAGCTCCAACGCTGAGGCTTGACAAGGGCGAGGCCTGGCCTTCGCAAGCGACGAAGGACCAAGAGTTCCTACATCTGGCTTCATTTCCAGAATGCACAATCTATCAATTACTCCTACATCCACAGATGTGTATATATGGAGAGAACTAACTAACTGTTAGCTAACTGTATGCATGCGATGTATCCGCGCCGCTTTTGGCCTGTTCTCGAGTAACCTGTTTGGCTCTCATGCGCGTTGCTTTTTTGGCGCACCGATGTTTTGTGTCAGTTCGAGTGCTAGGATGATCACTTATGCCTCAATCAACCACTTCGTCAGGTAGCTTGGAGCGCTTCACAGCAGTACTCTCTCAAGAATTTGGAAAACTTAAGGGTTAACGCCGGTAGGGGGTGGTTGTCGGGTTTGCGGTGACAGAAAAGAGCGGAGTTGGGGGGGGGGGGGGGGGAAGGGACTTGTTGCAGTTGCGTTGCGAAAATGGAAAAAACCCTTCACTGGCGCTCGCCTCCAGCTTGCGGGGGTCGGCGGATCTGACTAAAAATGGGTCATCCCCACACCGCCCTGCAACCAGGAAACTGCTGCAGAGTGGCGAGAAGTGATCGCATTTCAGGTGTCGCAACGAGCTTACACGAGGTTCACTGTGATGGAACCAATGAAGCAGTCCGCACACAATGCGTGTTTTGGGGCGTTGATGGGCGTTGCCATCCGATGCTTTTGTCCTCTGCTTGCTCTTAGCAGAAGCGTGTAGAGCAGTCGGCTCGCCGTGTGCCGCGCCACAGCCGCGCCATGACAGCGGAGCTAGCGAAGCCCCTGCTGGGGAAAAATGGCAACAAGGCCCCAGTTTCGTGGCATGTCGGTGCTAAGCCTGCTATTAAGCCTACTAAGCATGCCTTGGGTTCAATATGAAGATGGACTCGCCAGTCCGCAGAAGTTGGATCCACGGTCACGGCAACGGTGGTGTGCTCAGATACCGTTCAACGAGAGACACCCACTTGGAGTTTCACTCGGGGCATGCTTCATTTGCATGTGCTGAAGCCTGCTAAGCATTGCTACATCTCCACGCGTGCGGAGATTCTCAGCCGTTAGTCTGAGGTTATCAACCTGTTGAAGAACATGGTCGGTGCTGGCCTTTTGAATGCCGGGGCCTGTTTACTAGTCACTGCTCATCATGACAACAGCACTTGAATCTCTGTGCCTTTCATGTGCGGGAGGGAGCGATAGGCGGCAGGGTAGTCGTTGTGACGCATAAGCCTTCGTCGGCGCTGTGCCACGGCGGGCCATTCTGTCCCCCTCAACATGTTACCATGCCCACAAGGCGTAGTTCCGTAGCAGACGCGTCCCTGGTGTTGGTTTCATCTATAGAATCTATTGCAGCACTCAGTGCTGGCAAGTTGTGCGGATGTTGAACAGCTTGCGCGGGTTTTTATCAACGGGAGGTCAGCGCAAAGGCATGCAAAAAGGCTCAAGCAGGGATCGAGCGAATCGCGCGAACCTGCTCAGGTCTGCGTGGCCTTCCAATATGCCTCCGTCCTCGGCGGGCTGCTGATAATGCTTTTCTCTGCATTTGTCTGCACTGGAGGACTTGAACTTCACATGATTTCATGTGCCTGAGATGTTGAGCCTCCGGCTGATTGTTTGCGGATTGCGCGAGGATTTCTGCTCATCGGTTATTGTTGCTCCAAGACTCAAGCCATGGCCTCGGCTTCATAGGCTTATATGGGACGTGTCCAGAGCTGCATCGCCGGACTGCTCAGCCTTTGTGGAGTGTTCTGGATTGGGCCAGTAGAGCTTGAACCTGCGCTTGAGTCAGGCAAAGACCTTCCGAGAGCTTTGGCGGTCTGCCATGGGCCAGAATACGGAAAAGCTCCTTGGGTTGTAAACTTATTCGTGTGCAACAGCCAGGTAGGCTTCACAATCCGCCAATCAGAACGTGTTAGAACATTGACAGGACTTGTGGTACCAGCTCAAGCCATGCAAGTCCCAAGGACGGTCGACGTGGTTTTGTTCTTCCACACTCTCTTCAGCTGTGTAGCTGTCCCAGACCACATACCACGACCCTGCTGCAAACGCAGTTTGAGAGTTTGAGATGTCGAGAAAGGCAAGGCCGGGAGGCTTGGGGTCTCCGCAAACCTTTGGAACCGCTCTACCTCTGAGCTTTGTCTGAGTGTCTCTTTGAGGTAGGGTACGTCACCATGATCGGAGACTTCTGCATCAAGAGCGCGTCTGGCTTGATGCCGAACTCGGTTTTTGCCCACCGTCGAGAATCTTCCATTCTCGCGGCTTGTCAGGATTTGCCGGCATGCTGCATTGCATATCGTCAAAGCCAAGGCAGATTCAGACAAGCAGCCCGACTAAGGTCATCAGCCTCTTCGGCATCTTCCCTCTTTGCTTGTACAAGGCCTGTCCGATTTTGTCGGGCTTCGTGTCGTTGCCTGGTTCAAACACGACAGTACGACAGATCAGGGATCGTGCGCAGGAATTGTTCACAGAGTGTTCAGCCCATGCCCTGTGAGAACTTGGAGCCGCTGAAGTACACATCAGTCGTCGGCCTCTTCATCACGGCCATCTCTTGCGTCGGCTGCCCACTTGATAGCACTCGTGGTCACTTGCGTATCTGAGTACCATTGGCACAGGATGCCGTTGCACACTATTGCACATGTCACTGCAGATTTCTGTCTGGCATGCTTACTAAGCGTCTTAGCCCGTGTATATTCCCGAACGGCTGTATCGATGCATCCTGAGCAGCCCTCGGAGTTGGACTTGTGATATGTTGTGATCCCACATGGCACATGTAACTGGTGCTTCTGACTTGCTCTCGCAAACAGCGATGGGCAGACTTCGTCCGTGTCTGTTAAGTAGTTACTGTTGCAGCACTCACAACCTCATGCGAGTGGGAACCTTCATGGCATTTTCGTTGGAGTCAGTATTGTATCTTTTTTCGAATCAGGCCTATATCTTCTACGATGTGGTCGCAAATGCTGTGCCCTGCTTGCTTGGTCATGTTGTTGCAGGGCAAGTGTCGTGGCGTTGAAATCTGAGATTCGTGTTTTGAAGATCCACAGATTCCGCATTCTCAGGAGGAGTATCAGGCCGTGGAGACTCTACAGGAGCATATGTGGTATGCCACTCGGCCTTTTTGCAACGGATGACCTTAGGTCGAGAAGTTGATCGTTTGGGCTTGTGGAGGGCATGGTTCTGATAGTACTCCGAACTTGCAAACAGCCAGCAGCATCCACTTAAGAGAAGCTGGCTGAGCTTACGTAGATGCTCCTTTGTCAAGGTGCGGTCTAAGAAAAAGAAACTGTCAAACGCCTAATTGGAGTTTCCTGCTGGCACAGTCCTTGGATGCAGCACAATGCCAGAGGTCTGTGAGGATGTGAAGTCGCCGCCTTTTTGCGAGGTGAGGCTCGACATGTTCAAGACGCTGGCGTTGTTCAATGGGTCCTTCTCAGCTCACTACAATGCCCCGACCTACTATGCCGAGTTGCAACTAGGCTCCGACTTTGGAAACGAGGTCCCCGCAGCCCTCGCATGTGTTCTTGGCTTTAGGAGGACAGCCAGAATTTCGGCAGGTGTTGCAAAGATTTGGGCCGGCCAACAACGCTGCTCAGATTCATTCCCAGCTCCAGCTGACAGCTCAGGAAAGAGAAAACCTTTGTGAATTACATGAAGGAGACGTGGCAAGCACATCTTTTCGAGGGCAGAATCCTGGGTCTTGCAATGTCCTGCCCTTGTTGCCTCGACAGCCTGTGCATCGTAGGGGGCGCGGTGTAAAGGTTCCACACACTGTGGATCACCACAGCATACCTCAGCAAGGATATCTGTTAGGGCTGCGGTGTACAAGTGGGAAAGCAGTCGAACAAAACGGAGGCACATTCGACAGGAACTTGCGTCAACACTAAATGAAGCGGAGCCCCATACCCTGGTCACACCAACCACACCTCAAGGTGAGCTTTTGGGCCTTCGGCATCGCCACACTTCTCTTCACTGCATTCGGTCTTGCTGGATTCGCCCGGTTTGGCGATGAGGCGTCGGACGGAATCAGAAGTGATTGTAAAGCTTTTGTTTGCACGACTGAGCCTGAGGCGAGAGCGGGAGAGAGAGAGAGAGAGAGAGAGAGCTGAGTGACAGCGAACCGGGCAGCGGGCCGTCGTGGCCGGGGGTCCTTCAGGGCTCTCTTCGCTGGGTAGTAGAAGTAGAAGAAGAAGAAGAAGAAGAAGAAGAAGAAGAAGAAGAAGAAGAAGAAGAAGAAGAAGAAGAAGAAGAAGAAGAAGAAGAAGAAGAAGAAGAAGAAGAAGAAGAAGAAGAAGAAGAGAGAGTGAGTGAGTGAAGGAGTGAGTGAATGAGTGAGAGAGTGAGTGAGTGAGTGAGAGAGTGAGAGAGTGAGAGCATTCAGGTTCACGATTGTTTCTGTGGTCGACGGGTGTGTGGGCTGGGGGGTACAACATAGAAGAGGGTCCAGCAGTTCTTGGGTGTTCAACATAGCAAGGGCTTTTCTCAGTTTCTCGCCGCCGTCGGCACAGCCGGCACTGTTTCCTGGTCGTACTCGTATTCCTTGCTTGGCCGAAGGTGCTGGGCAATGTGCTGAAGAGCCCCGTGGCTGTGCAAGGAGGCAAAGATGAGGCAAAGATGAGGCAGTTGGCAAATGAGCAGTCTGCCATCTTGTGCTGCTTTTCGCATCGAGGCTACAGTCCAGATGATCCCATGATCCAAATCTCGTGGTTTTGTATGATGGATCCTTGCCAGAAGTTCCCAACAGTCCCAACATGGATTGCAGAGGGGGCAGCCCTGTCGGTTCCTCCATTCCTTGCGAGCCGGGTTCTGGCTGAGGTGTCCACAGTCTTCAACTTTCCGCATGCCTTTCAGAACTGAGCTTAGCTGCTGGGGTGTTAGCGGACATGGCGGAGTACCTGAAATGTGGGCTCTTGTTGACACCGCGTGCCTTTGGGTGCGAAGATGGACAGGAGAATGCGTTCTTCCTTCAACGCGCTGATCGACAAGGGCCCTGAGGATGGCAATGCAGGGCGTTTGGGATGCGGCAATGCTGGGACTACGAGGGTTGCTAAGAGGAATGAGGAGTCCATCATGAGAGTCATGGCTCGCAATGTTCTTTCGCTCTGCAGGACAACTTCTTGGCGACGACGATTCTGCTGCTGGGGATCTCCGTGTATATGGGTGTGGCATTCAAGGACATCGCCGTGATCAAAATGATCAAAGGCCGGACGTGCCTTGAGGCGCGTGTCTAACAGCTTCTAGCGGCTGGTGCTTCGCATGAGGTGCCACCCTTGGCGTGTCCATCATGTCGCTACTGCTGCACTTGGTAGGCTTCTGTCATGTACATCCTCGGACCAACCAGCTAGTTAAAAGGTTCACGCACGAGAAGTGTGAAGATCATCTTGCACCAGGTTCATCTTCCCGGCGCTCTTCTTCTTGCACCTGAACCAACCCATCCAGATGAGACGCAAATGCAACTTGCATTTTCACGCATTTCTGCACACACACACACACGCACGCACGCACGCACGCACGCACGCACGCACGCACGCACGCACACACACCACGGGTAAAGACACCAGGCGCCAGGCGTGGTGTCGCGTGACTCTTCTGGGCACCCGAGGCAGTGGTGACGTGAACGATCCCAACAGCAAGTTCCGCAGAAGAAAGCGAGGCAACTGGTTGCGAGTCCTTTGCGTACCTTGGCAAGACCGTATCAATTTGCCAGTGATGCATAAGAAATCTTTCATGGCTGTCAAACCAAGAGATGTTGTGTTTAGCCGCGCAAAACTCCGCCGAGCCGAGGTGATCATGATTATCACCGGTGTCGTGCAAGGTGCGCTTGCACTGTTGGTGCACTACAAAGTTATTTGAGGACAAGTTTCTGACTGCGGCCGCGATGTGAGAGCACATCGCCTGTCGACTCTCTGGACACTTTTTTGACACTTGCGCAAGTGTGCATGGCAAGTATGGCTCGCAGCCTGGATTCAAGCTTCAGGTTGAATTCAAGGCATGATGTAGCTGGACTAGACTACCACTTGGCTTGCACGCGCGTGCCTTTGCTGCTCCTTTGCTCCTGACGGCGCAACCTGCTGAGTGAGCAAATAATCTTGGCATAGCTTGGAGATGAGACTCCCGCATCTCAGGCAGCTCCCAAGTGTGGCCAACGTGGGAACACTGTGGGAACATTCTAGGTGGGAACGTTCTATAGGAGCACATAGAAGCATTGGGACTCCGCACGGCCAACACAAGGTGTGATGTCTGGAGCCGTACCTCGGGGTGCCTCATGGCCAATGCACCTGTAGATGTGTGACCTTGTGTGACTTTGCTGGCCACGAGACACTTCGGGGTCTGGTGATGACTGGTTGCAATTGGTTGTGGTAGCGGCGAGCTACTGACTCGTTTTTGGGCCTGGGACCAGAGAAGCTCGCTTGCTTCAATCTTGGCCTTGGCTGGCGGAGTTTGCCACGCCAAGAGGCGAGACTGAACTAAGCAAGGAACAGATCGCCGAGCTATTCGGAAGGCGCTGAGACCGCTACAATGCGTGAGGCTCTGCCAGCACTGCGCCTTAGGAATAGGACAGCAGCAGTCTCAGCTGCAAGCTAGTCCTTGCACGAAGCTTTCTGGGTTGTCAAATCCGGCTCCTTTACATGCACTATCCCTTGCTGCATTCTCGCGGGTCTATTGCTCCGGTTGCGGCCCCTCTCAGCCTCTCAGGATCAAACGTTGGCTTCTCGAGATGAAGCATGAGGACGGTTGAATGCCTGGTGCACTGCCCGTTTCATGCTGATGGGCTGAACCCTGCACAGGAGGTGGACCTTGTGAAGTTTCACCAGTTCGCCAGGACCTACTTCAGCACCTCGCCATGTGTCCATGAGTTATAGACATGTGTCGGAGTTCGCATTGCCTATGAGTGCGGGTTCGGTATTACCAACACATGACACACTGCACCGAGTCGGCCTTGGGCTCAGCTCTTGCCATGCGCCCTGATCTGCCACTCA
Source organism: Symbiodinium natans (assembly GCA_905221605.1). Lineage (NCBI taxonomy): Eukaryota > Dinophyceae > Suessiales > Symbiodiniaceae > Symbiodinium > Symbiodinium natans. The sequence goes on along the minus strand of CAJNDS010002666.1, from coordinate 67,640 downwards.
GAAACTGTAGTGTCGTCTGAAACTGCGCCAAGTTCTCCCAGAATCACTTCTTGCATCGATGCCCAGAAATGCAAAGCATCACCCTCCAAAGGCCATGCTGGCCTCCGCAGACACTGCCACTGTCCTCCATCCCATCGTTCGCGACAACCACGTAAAAACAGTACCAAACATGGTCCATGCATGTCGGTTCGCAGAGGCAAAGGCTCGCGGCCATCGGGACGCTCCTCACCGAGGTCTGCCGACCTTTGGCTCTAACTCCTGCCCCCAAAGAAGACAGTCTTGTTCCCAACATCTACTTCTGCCGGTGTGATACGGACAGGAATCACGAGCCTCGCTTGAGCAGGGCAGCGCTGGCGCCGGCATCCAAGATGTCCGGGCGCTGTTTGTGCTTTGCTTGCCGCGTCGTGCTGCAGAATTCTGATCTACAGCAGTCTGCTTACCCGGCAGTAGGGTACCCTCCTTATTAACTTTCTTTGTTTCCATTGCCCCATGTACCTCGGGGGGAGGGGGTGAGCCAGGGTATGCTAAGTTTCTCAATCGGTTTTTAAAGAGAGTACGCCATACCACTAGGCCTGTCATCGGGAGTACATAGAGGGAGGAGCGGTCGGTCAAGAGCTGACCAAAGCCTTGTTTTTTGAGCCCATAGGCATTTGCGAAGCCAAAAATAGGGCTGTCGATCATCGGGCATACACTGTGAAACCGGGTCGCACACACAGGGCCATTCTTGCAGGCTCCCTTGGGGCAGAATGTTAAGTTTCTGGCCCACCCACACCAGGGTACTCTTCGTTTCTTACCAGTAGCTAAAAGGCAACCGCACTTCCAAAATCCCTGGACCGGTTTTGTTTCTGATGTGATGGTTTCTTGCGGTGTCCCGTATCAAATCGGGAATGTGCTGAGGCTGAAAGCTGTTCTTCAGAACGTCAGCTCGAAGCGTCTGGCAGAAGGTGTAACTCGTGAAGCTCGTATGGCAGATGTTGCATCTGAAGACGTTGTTGAACCATGTTAGCCTAGCGGAATTGTGCTTATCACTTGACATTCTCATGCACCTCATCCGAGTGCAGTCTTGAACCTCTTCAGTAGGCCTGGTGCAAGAGCATGCAAGAGCCTCAGAGCCGGTGCGGTCAGCCCACAGGATTCAACAAATGGCACGGCAGTCTCGCGTCGGTGGCAGCCTCAGGATCTTCCCGCATTGGTATTGGCACATTGGCATGACGTTGGATTGAGTTGGACCTTTGCTCGTGCAGCCGTCCCCACAGGCTCCGATCGAGAGACCGTGCAGAGCTCAGAGGAAGGAGTGACGAATGCCTCTGTCAGAGGCCGTCAAGATCACATGTCCGGATTAGAGGGCACTCATAGAGCATCTGAGAGACCAGTTGTTCTGCTTAGTTGAGCTCGCAGCCCCTTTTGGCCAACAGAGCCTAGCTCCACGTCGCTGCAGCTGTCCGCGAAGTCCGTGAGACATGGTGGAGGCAGGGAGTGGGCAGTGGCCGACAAAGGGAAAGCAAAGGCGGAAGGCTGGTGGATGACATCTGATGACATCTCTGAACAGGTTGACAATCGTAGGGCAGTTGCCCTACAGGAGCGAAATGACGACAGCGCCAACGATGCAAAAGGGGAGGGACTAGTAACGTTGCTGGACCAGGGTGTTCTCGAGAGAAAAAGCCCGGCATTTCGCAAATCTTCACCTTTCGTCGGTACCTGCTCTGCGCCGTCCCAAAGGTGGAATGGTGGCCTCCAAGTCCATGGAAAATCTCTCCTTCGGTGGAGTGGCTGCCGTGTACCCGCAGGCAGAAGCCGGCCCACACCCCAGAACTTCCAACAACTGCCCGATGTGCAGGCAAAGATGCCCAAGAAGTACCGCACGCCTGGCAAAGGCGAAGTCAGCACCTACCAAGGTCACGAACCTAGTCATGACATCACATCTTTACGGTTCAGAGAGCCCAGTACTGCTTTTGGCTGCTTTTGGCTCTTGCGAAGTGCGAAGGAGCTGGAGTCCTCCCAGTGACAAGGCTGGAAGACGGCCCTGACCTCAGCCTCAGCTTCCCGGTAAACCTGGTCTCCCCCTTCCGCTGACAGCAATGGCAACTGCCCAAGGAGGCTCTCGAAACTGAAAGCTCTTAGGCCAGGCACGTGTCCTTCTTTGGCAGCCGCAGAGCGGGAAGAAGAAGGGCGTGCGATGGTATGACTTCGGGGGCCGGAAGAAGTTCCCGGAAGAGTTTGCAAGCACTTGTGCCTAGTCGTGGTTTGGGTATGCTTGGGTGGACGTATGCACATGAAGGGGCGGGGTCGGTCAGCGGTTGCATTCTGAGGCGCATGCCGAAAGTTCGCCAAGGAGACCTATGGCTTGTTTGGGTGCGTGGCTTGCCTCCTTTTGATACTGTAAGGCAGCGAAAAGCCTGAGTCTCAGCTCTCAGAAGAGTATGGGTGTGCATGGTGTGCCAAGGCCTTGAAGCTGGAGGGCGACAGCGCGCCAGCTCAGCTCCGAGAGTTGTACCAAGCAGGGCGCCCAGGACCGGGAACGTTAAACGAAGGTTTGCTGCAAGAATGCTCTGCGATCTCCAGCCCTTGGCCCATCTAAGGGCCTGGCCAACCTGCCGCTCATGCTCAGAGCGAGCGAGGTCGTGAACATGATTTTACGTAAATTTAAAACGTGATCCAAGGATTTTTTTTAAGGGTTCGAGCCTCAGCAACAGCCTTGAAGGAGTGGGCTCACTTGCAGCTGCTCGATGATGGACCACGGCTCTTCTACAACGACATTCACGAGTACTTCCTGTACATGCTTTGTGTGCCGTATGTTCCCGAGGACATCAAAGCTTCATGCCCACAAACTCATTCTCAAACAGCAAGCCAAGCCAACCTATCCAAGTCCAAAATTCCTGAAAGTGCTTCCCCACCACGTTTTCGCGACATGGAATACTGCAAACCTAGGCAGGAGCGCGATATTCAGTGCAGAATGTGCAAGGGACCTAGGCGAGCTCGCGATTTGGCCCCTGCTGCAAGTGCCATTTGCGATTTTCGGACACATCTTGATGCTCGTGGGCCTTCAAATGCGCCTGGCACCTAAGCGAGTGTGTGAGTCATGGACACGCGGAGTTATCGTTCGCCCTTTGAAAGGGAGTACTGCGTAGTTCATACACATCATTTCTTTGTTCTGCAAAGTCTGCTGCCTGAGCCTATGCAGTGCGAGATTCGTGTTACCCGTAGAGTCGCCGATGTTCGTGCGCATTTGAAGAAGTTTTTTTTCGGAGTTGCAGCTTGTTGCGTTGTTGTCACGCAAAATCTCAACCATTTCCCTTGTGGCACGAAGACGATGCAGCCTATGCGAACCATACTGGTAGACCGGAAAGCAGGAAAAACACACAGTGGCTTTCAAGACTGCATCCAGAGTTCATCAAGCCAACGTCCGGCATTTGACACAGGACGTCCTCAACGAGGTGTCCAAGATAGTCGATGACCGCAAGCGTGTTTTCAGGCGCCGGCTCTGCCAGTTAAGCTGACGCTTTGTGACAAGCTTTCGGTGGGAAGGTGGATGACCATGGAGGAGCTTGCGCAAGAAGTGATGGCTCCAAGACTTCATACAGCGAGCTTGGCAGAGGCTCGGCTTCCTCACTCCCCCCCAGAGGCCGCTCGCTACGGAAGACGCAAGTCCCTGCAGGCGCTCGAGACTCTCCAAGAGGACCCTTTGGTTCTGACCAGCCGTGCCTATGGTAGTGCCGCCAGCAACGTAGCAACAGGGAGCTTCACAGCGGCCGTGGTGCGATGAGGCATGACGAGGCTGGCCCGAGGATCTCTGAGAATCAGGGTCCCGGTGCTGGTGCCACGCCATAGATCTGGCGACCTTGCACAAGGATTGACCGTTGTTCCACAAAACTTGGCTGTACCTCAATCCAGAGATGTAGTCAGCAAGGCCTGGATCAGGCAGAATTTGCCATGCAGCTCTTGTTCTTTTTGGTTGCAGTCTCCCAACGTCACCGATGGCTCGAAGAGCATGCATTTGGTGCGTTGGTTGTCAGGGATTGGGCGTCCACCGCCCTACGAGAGTAACAGACATGGTTCATGTTTTGTCGCTGCAGTTGGGCCGAAGCGAGATCATCACATAGATCCTGCCAGACGACGGATAGCTGCTGTGGATTGAGTTGGGTAAAGGAAGCACCTTTTCAAGCAAACTATAGCAACTAGACGTTGCTGCGAGATGCTATCTCCTTGGATCTCCTTGGCCTTGCAAGTGTGTGTTTGCACTTGCTGGAGCGAAGCTAGTTTTTGACAAGCCCCCTTCCGAGAAGGCGTGGGCCACACACAGGCTGCGAAGCAGCAACGTGAGGAGGGATACCTAAGCCGAGCAAGCAGATGCCAAACAAGATCAGTTTGCAGACTGCCAAGGAGCTTGCGAAAGACTGCAGCACATGAAACACGGAAGCACGAGTTCGTGTTGCTCACTTCGCTTGCCCAACAGGTCGGGCATCTTGAAAGAGTTGCTGAAGTCTCAGGTCCAGTGCGCCGTGCCTGCCCCAGACTCCCGCTGGAGTCCACGAACGCTATGACCGCAATGTCAATGGGAGTCAATGTGGAGTCATTGCTTCTGTCATTACTTCTGGCAGGTTCGCCTGGAAAGCCGCGTTCGCTTGGCGAACCGTGCTGGTGGCATCGCTTTCTGCATGCACCCCGGAAGCTAAAAGCTGCAAAGCTTAACCTCAGCAATTGCTGCAAAAAAGAAGACGCACACGGCTCACAGATGGCCTTACCACTCTGTGGTCGAAGCCACAATGCCTGCACTCCAAGCTGGCTGTAGGGCTTTCCTTCCTGATGTCAGACGTTGCACTTGGAGTTCCCGAGTTCATCCTCAGAAGACGAAGACACCAAGTTGCATCCAAACCCCGGTCCGGCCGCAGAAGCACCGTAGCGGAGCTTGAGACTTGCACCATGGCAGCGCATGGACAGCGCTGGCCAAGCGAGGCCGCAATCCAGGCGGATCTTTCGAACAGTTGAGGGTCACCACATAGTCACCTGAGATATCCTGAGATCAGAATCTCCCAGATCATGAGATCGCTTTCGCAAAGTGGCAGGCCAGCGCTCGCGGAGCGAACAGGTCATGTGGCCGCCCTGGCGCGGCGCTCAAGCTGGCAGCGGGCCGTGGCCTTGGCAGCGGAGATTCCAGCCACTCGGACTCCTGATCGGGCGAATGCCCAGAGTTGCCAGCGCTGCATATTGCTCATTATTGCTCTTTATGTTGCTTCTCCTGTATATTGCTCTTTGCTTCTGCTCGAGGGTGTGGTCAACATTGGCCAGCATTGACTGCCAGAGGCAGAGCTTCGCGATGCGCGGCTCCAGGATGCCGCCCTGGCAGCCTTTTCACGCTCACGCCGCTGGCGCGAAGCACGCGTGGCTGCACCAGACACATCTTGCTACTAGTAAGGCGCGCGAAAGAGCGGAGAGTCTAACAGTCTATCCTCGCCATGACGTTGTCGTTTCTCAGCGAAACTGATGCCGAGCAGACTTTGATTTGGGGGCTGCTGGGCTTCTGAGTTTCCTTTGTTTGGCCACTGGTTCTCGGTTCCGTTGATGGCCGGCTTGGATTCAGCGTGTCTTTTTCGAGCTCCACAACTCACACGAAAGGTTCTCAGGTTGAGTGCGAGGCATCCCATGATTCAGATTGATTCATCAACTGCCAAAGCTGAACCAGTCCAGTTTTAATGCTATGCACTGCATCGCGAATCAACTTTTGATGCCGATGTTGAAGCGGAAGATCTACGGATCGAATGGCAAAAGAGGACCAGCCAAAGTTTTCGATTCACACTTTGTCCAAACGATGGTGTGAGCGAAGACTCTGTGAGGTTTTGGGACTTGTGCCGCTGAGCCCAAGCACCAGCAGCAACTGGATGGCACTTGGGATGGGGCTTCACTGGCATGCATCCACATCACAGTGGGAAGCACAACGCCTGAAAGTGTCTCCGTTCTCTTCCGTCTGCAGAAACTCTCCAGAAAGACACGGCACAGGCTGCAACGTGGCTTTGGCTGCCTGCCAGCGTGCACGAAGATGGAAATTGGCCCTGCACCTCGCTCAGGCTGGAGCTTGGAAAAGTTGCTTCTTCTGCGACTCGAGTTGTCACCTCTGAAAGGTTCCCCAGTTCTTGTTTTTTTAGTTTCTTCTTTGCAGTCCAGGTGCCAAGTTGTCCCGACCTTCAGACATACAATGCTGCCATTGCAGCCTACAGCGCCGCGCCGGCCGAAAGCGCCGCGGCCTTGGCACAACCCGGATCTGGGAAGCTTGTTCCAAGCTGGGCTAGGCCCAATGGCTATTACGAAACATGGCTCGAAACATTCGATGTGCGTAGATGCTGGACTCGACGTCAACGGAGCCATGCGTGTCGATGTCCTCGCTGACGTACTTTCAAGCCAAAAGTAAAAAGCATGGAGGACAACTAACTACTGGGAGAGTCTCGCGCCCATGGTCTTGTTTTGCTCAATTCGTTCATAATCTTCCTGGTTCCCACTATTGTATCATATAACTGCAAGTGCCCTTCTGCAATTGCAAACTGCTGTGCCAGCTTGCGTCTTCATGTCTAGAGTCTAGAGTCTCGAAAGTTCTGGAAGAACTAAGAAAGTTTCGCTTCTGCCATGCAACTGACACTCTGCGACTTCATTGCCCAATCAAAACAACACCAGGATGTACATCTCTTCTGGGGAGGGTTGGTAATTAACAAGGCCCGTTCTTCTTGCGACAAGCCTCCGCGACACGCCCGTCCTTGCAACCATCTTGCATTTGGGAGCCCGCGACAAGCCTGCGACATAGGTATGCAAACGTGCGTAACGGAGGCGGGGGCGGGACACGGAGACACAAGTGTTCGCATCTGTCTATCGCTCTCTCTCTTTCTCTTTCTCTCTCTCCCTCTCCTTCTCCCTTCCCCTGTATATCCGTAAAATATGTGTACATGTGTGTACACTGTTAAATCAACATTTATACCTTTTTTGTTTCGTTTTTTTTAACAATAAATTTGTTTGTATCTCTTGGCAGGGCCATGCCCAGGAAGTTCTGCCCTAATTTTCCTGTCACCACCACTCCCATCACTCCCCCGCTCTTGGTGTGTGCTGCATGCTCCCCTCTCTCTCTCTCCCTCTCTCGTTTCCTCCACCTCTCCTTCTTCTCCATCAGTTCTCCATCCCTTTTCCTTCTAAGGCCGGTGCTGCGGCATTGGTCGCCGCGCTCCGGGCCGAAGGCTACCAGCCAGACCAGGTGGCTTGTGACAAGAAAGCTGGACCCTTCCTCAATTTGCATTCGTCGAATTCCAGGTGACCTACAACAGCTGGGCAAAGGCAGCTCGTTTTGGATCATGTTGCTTTCGGCTGATCTCGTGTCGTTTTGGTGAGTTGGCTTGTTGGATTGCTGAGTGCATCGCTGCTTGAAACAATGCAACGTGCACATCACATCTGACATGTCAGGCATGCGCTCGCTCAGATGGGTGGCAAGCAGCTGTTCGAGTGGTCTTCCAAGAGGCTGACAAGGCATGCCAGCTCCATGCCCATCCGACCTCTTGCATCACAGGGAGAGAGGAGTTGCAGCAGTCCGAGGGTGACGAAAGAATCGGTGTTGCTCCAGAGGCTGCGTTGACTGCCTTGCCAGTGGCAGGTGGATGCAGTGGCTGCCACAGCTGCTGCATCAGCTGTGTCAGGTCGTTGGAGGTCCGCTTTGGCATGTGTCTGCGGCTTAAAGCTCAGAGGCAGCCAGAGTGCAGCTTGTCAGCACCAATGAGCTGAATGCCTTGTACCATATTGTTCCAAGGCGCTTTAGCCTTGGTTGTAGAAAAAAGCCCTGAGAGGACACCACGCTTCTGAATACAGCCATTAGCTCCTGCTCCACAGCCACACTGTGGCAGCCGGCGCTTCAGATCCTTCAAGATCTGGTGTGCCCAAGCCCCTCGGTTTGACACCATTATCGTGCTTTGAAGCTGCTTAAGGGAATCATGGACGTGCCTCAGGCGGCTTGCATCACCCAGACATTGTGACTTGCAACACCGCACCTTCGACGCAGCAAGGGCTAGCTTAGCAACGCGTTTGAAGGTTTAGAGGAAGGGTGGATAAATGTGAATGTTTGCGGTCTTCCGATCAGGAGAAGCAACACCAGATGAATAGGAGCGGCAACACTGACAGAGCTGAGAAAGGGAAAACACGAGGGATGTCGGCCACGGGGTCCTTGCACCAGGAAGGCTGTCACATAAGTCTAACAACATGATCAAAAAATCGTTTGTGCTTGATCACAGTATATGTACTACATGCATATCATCGCATATACGATGTCACGTGTCTGTACGTGAATCTACACATTACATATGCAGAATGTTGCCCTGTGGGTCCACTATGCGGATCGACAGGTTCAGAGTCTGCACAGCTCGGTTTGTGTTCCTGGCTCAGGTCATTACAGCTTGCGGCCGCGGTGAGCAGGCTTTATGACCCGAAGCCCCCCAAACCTATCTACAGCATGGTCGCGGGCGCTTCCTTTCTCGCTCAACTGTTTGTGGGCTACCAGGCGATATTAGGTCCTAGGTGCGACATTCGGCGTCCAGAGTTGCAGCTGTATGGTTTCAGTTTTCCGGACTTCCGGACTGTCCTGCTATATAAGAAAGAACTTTGCATCGCGTGTTTGATCCAGACCGAAGAGTCTTGCCTCGAACAGTCAGGTCTGTAGAGCATCATGATGGGGTTTGAGTCGAGGATTGTTTTCGGTACTCCGTGCTAGGTCGTGTTTTGCTGTGTCTGCTATGCTGCAAAAGTAGCCGCAAGGGCGTCGCAATCGGGATTAGAGTGTGGTTGCCTTTTGCCCATGTGGGTGCCTTGGGGCCGGCACCGGTTTGCCTTCTTCCGAGGGCTCTCGCGTCATGAAGCTTCTGGCCGCACTGGAAAACTGGCAGCATTCTCAGTTCCAGTTGGTCCAATGCTGTTGCTGCAAGGGTGTGGAGGGAGTGGTGGGAGCTGTTGTTCCACCAGGTCATTAAAAGCAAATCAGATCACCCTGAACTCGCTACTGAGCGCCTGCGATGGAAGAGGACCATCCCCTTCCGTCAACATGGAAATTGGCAGGTCGCATGTGGTAGGATGGTTTAAGCAAGCGTCCTGCTGCTAATTGTGCTTCTTAATCTCTGGATGTGACAGTTCGATCTGAGGGAAAGATGTTTGAAGTCCAAGATGTGACAGCGCAATGAACAGCACATGTCCAACGATTCGGGGAGCGGGCCGCACGCATGCGATCTTTTCGACTCTAGGGCTTCTCCTCTGTCGGAGGAGACTGGGTGATGGCCATGAGTTTGCTGCAGAGACAAAGCCGGCGTAGCGTGAAAGCAGTTCGGGCCTCAGGCCAAAAAAGGGGTTAGCAGGCATGCGAAGATGGCAGTCGTGTTCCATCATGCCATGGCCCAAGCAGAGGATACAGCATCACTGACCGCCTGCCTGGGTGCCACAGGGCGCAGCTCACAGTGGGTGGCTGCTCAAGCGTCGCCTGGTACGAGACTTCAGTGGACTCTTCACATCGTTTCACGCTGGTTCAAAGTGGTTGCGTGCCTTGCGGGGCTCCCCTGATGCAGTTCGCTGCGTAGATCGCACACCTCCGTGCTTTGCAGACCTCGACGCTGTTGGATACAGGGTGCAGGCAAAGCATAGCGGCGTATTCCCTCTGATCCACCAGACCCCCTGGAAGAAGCACAAACCCTTCCGAGGGCTACATGTGAGTTTCCAACACAGTGGAGTGCAAAGCAGATTCACCACGAGGCATGAGCCCGTGCTTTCAGCGGCCATAAGCTGTGGCTTTGAAGGCTTGAAGCTTTGACATGGCAGGTTCGGCATTGCCAATGCACGGCTTGTTAGACTTCAGCAACCATATCTACCACCAGAGTCACTGATGTGAGGCTTGCAATTCATAGTTCAGCCTGGCTGAAAAGCCTCATTGACTTCGTGGCTGGACGAAGCCCAAGCACCCAAAGAGATACTCAGGCTGTTGGCATCCTCCAATTGCGCTGGACTGCGCGGCGACCGGCACGCAGAGCCTCAGCACTCGAAGCAAGCCCGCCACTGCATGAACGACCTGCGGTGCGCTAGCATGTCAACTTACAGTGGCAAACAGTGTTGCGTAGCGCGGGTAGAGAAAAGTCGCAAACCCTGTCCAGGGTAGTTCTCTAAGTTCTTCCATGACCAGACGCGCTTCCTTCCCACAAACGCTGATGCTGAGGTAAGCGTTGGTGTTCTTGCAGGCAGCCGGGGCTTTGCTTGGAACAGCGCCGCTGGGTGTTTACATCGTCTCACTTGGTACAGCTTCCTGTGTGCGACATTCTGTAGCACCCCACTTCGCAGAGCAGTGTCAATGGCATAGCTCGAACGCCCATGTCTCATCATCCTTCCCCAGCCTAGGCTTTGCTCTACGTGACTGACATTGGCACCGCTGTGCTGGATTGGACGGGTCACTGGGAAGCTGCTGCTGTGCTCTGGGAGTTCTTCGGCTCCAAAGGCATCAAAGGGAGAGTTCCATGTTGTAGTTCACAGCAGGGGCAGCAGTCGAGCCCCTTGTGAAAAAGTTCACAGCAGGGGACGTGCGGGCTTGCTGGAGACGTACAATCTTGCTGGAGGGCCTTGAGAAGCAAGGGTTGCAGGTCAGAGCAAGCTGTAGGCCTTGGGTGCACTTGTTTGTTTGGGGCGGGTGTGCACTTGTTGACAAAGGTGGAGCTTGGGAGGGAGGGTCTCCCTTGACCGGCCCACAAGTTACGTCCCCTCATTGGCACCGATGCCCCCCCAATCTTCGGCAGCTTAGCCAAGCAGGGTTGGAGCGGGGTGGGCACGGTGTTTGGGAGACCAGATCCGGTCTTGTTCCAGATGCCGGTGGGAGGTCGAGGTGATTTATTCCATCCGCTGACCAGGAGTGCTCGATCAAGGATGGAACACGAAGAAAGGATGGAATCAACAGAGCCTGTGACCCCAGTCCATCTGTGCGCAGGTATGGAAAGCTCCACAGACGCTTCCAATTCTGCCGCTGGCTTGCATAAGAGTGTCACAGTGTCACGAAACGAGAACAGACATGCCGCGCGAGATGACGCAGGTCCTTGGTGCTCACAGAGCACAGTGGCCGCGGGCGCTGCACCACTTGCACGCTGCGCGGAGGCTTCGCCTGGCGGACCAGGCGACTCGTGAAATGCCCTGAATCAAGGTCGCGGCCAGGTGGATACACGCACCAAAGGGGAATCCTCAGCCATCCCCTGAGGCCTCCTTCAATGCTGCTATGAGCACATGTTGTGGAACCCGCTGCTGGGCCGCAACTTCACAGGAAGCTTGAGTTGCCATGGTCCTGACTTCAACAGACATTGCGCCGCTTCGGCACTCCACACTTGCCTTCCACTGCTCCCTAGGTTCTTGGCACCAGGCACTGTGCCTCGGCAGTCTTCGTGTTAATGCCTTGTTTATGCCTTGTGAAGTGACGGTTGTTGAGGGTGGGCGGGCCGGCGCGCCTTCGCAAGCCCGCGCTCGTGAGGGTTTTATCATGGGTTAATTGTTTCGTGGGTGGCTCCATGCCTTGAAGTCTCGAAAGCGAGGCTGTGCAAACGAAACTTTGCTGCAGAGGTGCTTGTTCCAGTTTGCTTGGAAAACTTACAAACAAACGTGACCTTTTCATGCGCTTTCATCCGCAGGGCGTCTCAATGCAACGCTCGCGCCTAGGCGAAACGCTCGAAGTGAAAAGCGCGCGCATGCTTGAGTTTTTTCCACATGCACAAACCTGTGGCGTTGCGCAAGAATCTAGATTTCGGAACGTGGCTTTATCCAGTTCCAGGATCCACCTTTCCATGGTGACAAACGCAAGGCTGCGCACGAACATGCGTTCCATCTAGGAGAAGACTAGGAGAAGACGTCATTTTGGAGCATTCGCGGTGCTGGCAGTGAGTGGACTTGGGCGGGTTTTGAAGCAGTCGTCCCAGTGGTTGTGCACATATGTAAAGATGAGCCACGGAAGTGATTCATGAATCCTTGCTGACACTTGCTGCAGCGAAGGTTGTTTGCCAGTTTTCTACGCCACCCGTTGAATTAGCGGCATGCACCGGCCGTCGCTCGAGGTCCGAGTACGATCCTGAACTGTCGCTTCGAACGAATCCTCTCCCTCCGATGACGGTCCCGATTCTTCATACACTGTCATTTTCATGCATGTCCAGAAAGACAGGGTCGTACAAGTCACACGTCGTACGAGCTTGCATCATCGGGAGCCGTCCCGCTTCCTACAAACTCTCCACGACAGGCTTTCTGGTTCTTGAACGGTACGTGATCCCTAATCACGGCTGTGTCACGGGCTATGTAAACTGATCTAGAGCAGGGCGGATTTTCCGTTGCCCAATTACACCAGCGAAGACCCCAAACAGTTAAGAGTGGAATGGCATGTTCGCAAACTGAGGGGTGGATGTTGGGCCAACGTCCACACTCGAGGGACACCATCCACGCTTGAGGGGTGGATGTCGGGCCAGCATCCACGCTTGAGGGGTGGATGTTGGGTCAACATCCACGCTTGAGGGGTGGATGTGGGCCAACATCCAGCATCCACGCTTGACGGCCAACATCCATGCTTGAGGGGTGGATGTTGGGCCAACGTCCACGCTGGAGGGGTGGATGTTGGGCCAACATGTTGAGCCAACATCTGCCTGAGGCATGGATGTTGGGCAAACGTCCACGCTTGAGGGGTGGATGTTGGGCCAACATCCACCCTTCAGGGGTGGATGTTGAGGGGTGGATGTTGGGCCAACGTCCACGCTTCAGAGGTGGATGTTGGGCCAACATCCACGCTTGAGGGGGTGGATGTCCAACATCCACGCTTGAGGGGTGGATGTTGGGGCCAGCGTCTATGCTTGAGGGGTGGATATTAGGTCAACATCCACGCTTGAGGGGTGGATGTTGGGCCAACATCCACCCTTCAGGGGTGGATGTTGAAGGGTGGATGTTGGGCCAACGTCCACGCTTCAGAGGTGGATGTTGGGCCAACATCCACGCTTGAGGGGGTGGATGTCCAACATCCACGCTTGAGGGGTGGATGTTGGGGCCAGCGTCTATGCTTGAGGGGTGGATATTAGGTCAACATCCACGCTTGAGGGGTGAATGTTGGGCCAACGTCTATGCTTGAGGGGTGGATGTTGGGCCAACATCCGCTTCAAGAGTGGATGTTGGGCCAACATCCATGCTCCGGCCGAGGCCACCCACATGAAGAGAGACAAAGGGAGACAAGCAGGGGACCCGGCCGAGGCGACACGAAGGGAGACAAAAGGACAAGCAAAGACAAGCCAGGATCGACTAACCCATGTCCAATTGCTGTTCACATGGAGCCCTTCTCCACTTCAGCCTTCAAAGTTCTCACTTGAATATTTGCTACTACCACCAAAATCTGCACCAGAGAATGTTTCGCTTGCGCCAGAAGCTGCACCACAACCTCTGCGCCCTCCTGCCCAGGAACCCGGCGGAGGCCACCCACAAGAAGGGAGACAAAGGGAGACAACTGGGGACCCGGATGCAGGGAGACAAAGGGAGGCAAGCAAAAGCCCGGGAACACGGCCGAGGCACCCACATGAAGGGAGACAAAGGGAGACAAGCACCACCCACGTGAAGAGAGACAAGGGGAGAGGAGCAGAGACAAGCAGCCGGGGACCCGGCCGAGGCTACCCACATGAAGGGAGACAAAGGGAGACGTGTGGGAGACTTGCCACGCGGGGACCCGGCCGGCGCATCCGGCTAGGTCGGAATTCTCAGACAGAAACAGGAACCCCTACAGTAAACTGTTGGGAAACACTCGCCTCCTAATTGTGAGTCTGAAGTGAAATCAGGTGCTGGCTCGATGAGTCACATCATCGCCTCGTGACGATCAAGGAGGATGTCATGGTGGGGTTCAATACTGCCATGTCGACTCTTGGTTTGTTTGAGTGATTGATTTGCCTATGCCTGTCTTGCAAAGTTCATCATTGCAGCAAGTGTTTAATTTGAGGTGTTGTGAAAGCATTGTGACTTGGACAAGAAGCCTGGACTTGCTGAACGCACTCCTCGAGGCAGAACTCATGCATCGAGACACTGCCCCCAGACTGTGCCCTTACATCCCCTTAACCCGGTGCTGTGAGATCTGTGAGGCAGCAGCGCAGCCAGATCAGAAGAGCTACCGCTCCCCGATTCGCATGGCCGGCTGTGGCTCAAGTAGCTTGGCATGTAGTAGACCGGACCTACTTTATCATGTGGCTATGTCTCCTCAAGGTGATGCTTTGGATGTTTGGCCAACACATAAGAACGCATTCATGCACTTTCATGCCAAGGCTGGGAATTGGCAGCAAAACTGTGCGCTGAGATGTTGGGACGATACCAGCTGGCATTAAAGAATCCATTCCGGTGCCAACCGACGCTACCAGTTTCGGGCGGAACTTCCAAGAAGCATCGGTTCACTCGAACTTGGTTTCTGCAGCTTTGGGGATCAAGTAGTCGGGAGCTTCAAGGCGGGCAGTGGGAGAGAGCCTCATCCAAACACGCACGGGCGTACACAGTCCTTGGTTCTAGGCACTACTTGCAGGACCACAATTAAACTCAATGGGGCCTCTGCCGGCATATGCGCGCAACCGCCACCCGTGCCAAAAACATGAGTCGGGCTCTAACTTTTGCACCCGCACTCCGTACTCTGGCCATCCGAGGCCGCGTGCTTGACGGCGACGCCTCGGCGCTCAGCGCAGCGGTTTGGGCTGCGGAAGCTGCGGAGGTCCCAGTCGCGCTCGCAAGAGGCTGGTCGCAAGAGGCTGGAGCGGCAAGGGGATTCGGGGGGATGGTAGAGAACAGAATCAACGTTAATCAACGCCCGGACCATGCCCAGGACGGTGCAAGCAGATGGTGCGGTCACAAAAGCGAGCGCTGCACTGCACAGAGCCAATGTATTACATGATACGTCTTGACAGTCTTGGCATTACATGGCGCAATGGTGCTGGCTGTTGCTTGTACCACGGTAACGCTGCCAAGGCCTGGCTAAGCTCCAGCGAAAGGCGTTGTCGAGAGCCCAGGTCGAAGATGCCGACTTGATTTCGCCGTCACATGTGATCTGGGGGGGGCCTCCTGTTGAGTTTTG
Organism: Symbiodinium natans; assembly: GCA_905221605.1. Taxonomy (NCBI): domain Eukaryota; class Dinophyceae; order Suessiales; family Symbiodiniaceae; genus Symbiodinium; species Symbiodinium natans. Next base: position 52,543 of record CAJNDS010002666.1, on the reverse strand, counting down.
AGGCGAGGAGCATGGCGAGAGCTGAGCAAGTCCCATGAAGGAGGTTCCGGGCTTTGTAGGTCGAAGAACTTGTCGTAGGCTTTTGTGAGGCTCGCGTTCTGCGCCTGCCTTAACTCAAAGAAACACGCACACGCACACGCACACGCACGCGCACGCACGCGCGAGCACGCGCGCACACACACACACACACACACACACACACACACCCTCACCCACACCCACACCCACATCCTCACGTCCACACGCCCACACACCCCCACACGCACACACCCCCACACCCACGCGCACACCCGCACACCCCCACACCTACGCACCAACGCACCCACGCACACACCCCCACGCACCCACGCACCCACGCGCGCACCCGCACACCCACGCACCCACGCACCTGCACACCCGCACACCCGCACACCCGCACACCCGCACACCCGCACACCCGCACACCCGCACACCCGCACTCCCGCACTCCCGCACTCCCGCACTCCCCACACCCCACACACCCCACACCCCACACCCACACCCACACTCGCAAGTTCGCGAGCTCGCACTCTCGCACGCACGCTTGCTAGTGCTGCATCAGACCCCACAATGTTTGGGGGCTTTGAAACGACTTAGCGATTTTGAGGGGCTGGAGCCGTTTGGCTGCCATATGCTGCCATCATGTCAATAATGTGTCAGTGTTATATTATATGGTGAGACAGGCGCCCAGGAAAATCCGGCCCGCAGCGGCTTGGCCACAGCCGCGCAGCCCTGCTCTCAGTAGCAGTTGTCATCAACGCCAGGACAAGGGAACATGAATTGCTTGGTCAAGGCTTCTGGTGCAGCTGCATGCTGCGCCCGTGCATGATGCATGCAGTATGGCAGTTTTGATGCAACATGTTGAGGCACTTCTCGGCGGCCTACCCACCTATGGCGCCACCACGACGCTAGCAGCTCGGGGGTCCTGCAAGTGCAGTAATCCATAGTAGTCCTCATGCGAGCATTGTCACAAGCAAGAGCTTGTTCTAATCTTGGTCGAAGCGCAGGAAATCCTGCCCGTGCTACTGTGAGACATGAGTGGCTCTGATGCCTGCGAGTGCTACCAGCACCAAGCCTCTCACGTGGATGTGAAGAGAACTGGCAAGCGATGCTCTTACCCAATGCTTGTGAACGCCAATGCTTACGTAAACTTAACTCGCAAAGATGTGACCCTCAGTCTCGATTGTTGTACAACATTGTACGGGCAGAGCAGCCGATGGACAATTTCCGTGTACATAGTGACCATCACACGCTCGGCTCAATGGCAAAGCACGTTGGCAGGCAGCGTCAAAGACGAAAAAACCGACTGTCACGGTTGCAGCTTCGGGGCTTAGTATGGCTTTACGTAGAAGGGAGCTTAGTTCCACTTGGCGGTCAGCCTAGACACACAACCTTTTCCAATGTCGGCCTCGTGCCTGAACCTCTGTCAGCAAGCATCTTGTGGGACTTTTCTTCTTCTTTTTCCCTCAAGGACCAAAAGCCTTCGCCCGTCTCTACTTCCAACGAGAAACTCAGCACCGGGGTGAGAACACCAGCAGTCACGTTGGGTTACCAGCCTCCAGGGAGTACAAGCTCTGGACACATGGCTGCAACAAGGCTCATTTCGGGCGCATTGTTCCAGGGGTGAGTTCCAGGTCTGAGCTTCAACTTCCGAGAGCGAGTGGGCTCACAAGAAGGTTCCCGCAGAACTGTCTTTGCATTATTTTACTTTTTGTTGTACTGGTGCCATGAAGTCTGTGCGTATGAAGTCTGTGCATTTCTTTTTGGTTTTGTTTCTGGCACCGCATGGTCCAAGCCGAGATCTTGTGCAACAGAGCCAGCTGTAGCCCATGCACAGGTGCGAAATTCGCTTTGCAAGCTACCACGAGTAAGTCCACATGTCTTTAGTTACGATTGCGGGATGGTCCATGTAGGTTGCGGTAACAACTTGCAGCACCATGGTTTAGCTGGCCGCCCGAACCTGACTCACATGGGCCTTGCCCATGGGCCAAGGACTTGACGTGCCGGTGTACAATGCGCTGATCATAGGGAAGTGTTTTGGCAATGTCTGCCTTACTAATAGAAGCCCAGTCTCGTTCGCAGCATGCGAGACCACCCATTGTGGCAAAACGAACCCAGGCTTGGTCGTGCCCAAGCATCTGCAACTCAGTAAGCCCCACCCCACTCATGCCGGGGCTTGTAGCATGCGGCTTTGGAGGAGCTGGCCAGGTTGCGGTTGCGAGCTTGGCTGTCAGGGATCTTGAGCCTAAGGATGATCCTGATCATGATTCGACAGAGGTTTAGAATCTGAATGTCTTGACAAGTCTTGAAGCAGCATTGAACATCATGTCTCGATGATTCTAATTGCTGTTAGTATTACACTATGACTAACACACGACGCTATGATTGCCTCCGCTACCACTACCCAGCTATTCCTAACACGATTACCATGATTACTCCTACCACTATGACTACTACTAACTACTACTACTACTACTACTACTACTACTACTACTACTACTACTACTACTACTACTACTACTACTACTACTACTACTACTACTACTACTACTACTACTACTACTACTACTAATACTACTAATAATACTACTACTACTACTACTACTACTACTACTACTACTACTACTACTACTACTACTACTACTACTACTACTACTACTACTACGACTACTACGGCTACTACGGCTACTACGACTACTACGACTACGACTACGACTACTACGACTACTACGACTTCTGCGACTACTACGACTACTACGACTACTACGACTACTACGACTACTACGACTACTACGACTTCTGCGACTACTACGACTACTACGACTACTACGACTACTACGACTACTGCTAGGCTACTGCGCCCCCAGGCGCCTGGTCGGTTTGCATGTGTGAACACCCGAATTGCATGGTATTTCCCATATATTCGTGCCGACTACGACGACGACGACTACTACGACGACGACGACTACTACTACTGCTGCTACTACTACTGCTACTACTACTACTGCTGCTGCTGCTACTACTACTACTACTACTACTACTACTACTACTACAACTTCTACTTGCAAGGCTGATGAAGGCGATGCCCCAGATGCCTTGCTTGGAACGGAAGCTCGGAACCTGACTGCCGTCTGTATCTTGTTTGTCCAAGCCTTGGCATGCATTTCCTTCCCAGGCTACAGATGCGGTGCCGCAGAGCTATGCGGTTGCAGAGGCCGGCCTTGCAAAAACCAGGTTCTCCGGCCATTCCCTGCAGCCTGCAGGATGCCAAAGAAGAGGGTTCAAAGCCTTCGCAGCCTTTGCGCCGGCAACGCCACTCCGTCGTGCACCTGCTCGATGATGACAGAACACAGCCAGGGACTCGACTTGCAGTGGGGCAACATGAACAGATCCTGCATCGCTCCTGCGTTCCAGAAACAGAATGCCACGCAACTTGCTGATGCCAACTAGGCCAACCACCACACACTTCGCCCAAAGAAAGCCTCCAGGCTGTTGCGGACATGCTTTTGTCCGTGGGCAACGCTGCAAGATGTCCTCAATGCAGATGCTGTGTGCCAGCGACTCAATTACCCGTCGGAGCAGCAGCGACTCCCGGCGAGGGACCGGAGGCACTCATTGCATGTGGGCTATTTTGTAGACGCTGTGGCGTCTTTGCTACTTGACTGTTGAAGTACTGTACTGTAGTGGTGCAGTTCCCAGAAGCACCAGATACACATCACCAATGCGAAGAAGCAAAACACGTCAGCAAGGCAAAACAACCCGCCCGAGGCAAGCGCTGGCACCAGCTGTCCCGAGAGGAGCAGTGGATGGAGATGTCCATCCTCAACGGCCAGGGGCTCGGTTGCTGGGACTCCTTGTGAAGAAGTTACGTGCACTTAGCTCGAAAACCATCCTGATACAAAGATTTTCTCGAGTCCTTCGGAGTCCTTCGTATGTGACCAAGGCGGGGTCTCGGCGAGTTTACGACGAGGCCTTTGGCGACACCTCTCAGCTGTGATGCTCCAAGTCGCAGTAGACAGGAAGCTGTTTAGATGTACATATGTGTGTATATATGCATATACATAAATATGTGTATATATATATACACACACATATATATATATATATATCTGCTCTGTATATATATATATATATATATATATGTATATATATATATACGTATATGTGTGTATATATATATACACATACATATATGTATATACTTATGTACATCGTATATCTCAAGTATTCTTTTCAAAACATGTGTGCATACGCATGCGTACACGCATCCGGAACATCTTAAGTTGTCTTGGCATTAAGGTGCAAGAAATTGAGCAGCGCTTGAGCCTCAGCTCGCAAAACCGACATGGCACCCCGACAGACAATGATGAAGGGAGTCGCGAGCGAGGGGCTTCAAGCTGAGACTCTGAGAGTTCGAAGACGTTCCAGAAAGTTCGAACATGTCGAATTTGCAGTTTGATGAAGGGAAGTCTCTTTCAATCTTCCAACTTTCAAAGACTCGAACCTCTCAGCCTTCATACATTCGAACGTTTGACAGTTGCATAGATTCGAGCTTCGAGTCTGAGGTCACGCGTAGGTTAGGCCCTGCGAGTTTGAACGTTTGAAAATTCCGGAGTTCGAGAGTTTGGAGTTTGAAGCCCGTTCGAGTTTGAAAAGTTTGGCGCTTTCGAGAGATCGACAGTTCGAGTGTGCGAGTTCGAGGGTTTGAAACAAGACGAGTTCGAAAGTCTAGCGTGGCTGCGACTTCGAAAGTTTCCCGTGTTTGAACGTTTGGAGTTCGAAAGTTTGGGAGGTTGAAAGTTTGAGAAGTTGTTTTTTTTCACGTGCACATGCAATGACGGTGGCAATAACGGTTTTTTGCGAGCTTGAGAGTTTAGAACAAGACGAGTTCGGACATCCACTCCCTGTGAGTTTGAGGGTTTCTTTCGGTTTTGAAGCAGCTGGCAGCTCGGTGCGCTTTTGCCTCGGCATGGCGGCTGTCGCGGGCTACGGCGATGTTAAGATCTTCAGGCCTAAGCACCTAAGGCCTAGAGCCTAAACCCTAAAATCTTAAGACAACACCAAATCCCGAAACTCTTATATATAACCCTACAATCGCAAGACTTAACGACTCAAATGCCGAAACACTAAGCCCTTAGCTCACACATCTTCAGGCTTAAACACGAAACTCAAAGACCTTAACCCTAGAATCGTATGGCTTGAGCAAGCTTCAGCCCTTAACCCTAAAAGTCTTCCAAATCATCAGGCCCTTAACCCTGCAACCCTAAAACCTTAAAGCTTTAGGCACCCAAAGCATTAAGCCCTTAACCTTAAAACCTTCGTTTAGGTCCTAACACCTAAACCCTGAACCCTGAGCCTTAAACCCCAAAACCTTAAGATTAAAACGCCAAAATTGTTAAGGTGCCAACCTGGAAAACTGATTGCCGAGCATCAATTCCCTAAGCTCGCACCCCCTTGTGATGTAGAAAGCCTAAACACCAAGATCCAAAGCCCTAAGCCCTGAGTTCTTAAGACTAGGCGCCGAAATCAGAACCCGAAAAAATGTTAAGACTTGAGCTGTAGGTCTTCGCCCTACAATCTGCAAAATCGTAAGACGTCTGAACGCCAAGTCCCAAGACCTTTACCCCAAAGTCGTAAGGCTGCACCAAAAACTTCAGCCCTTAGCCCTAACATCTTGACACTGAAGCACCAAAGTCAAAAGCCCTTGACTCTGAAACCTTAAGGCTTAGGCACCCATATGATTAGGCCCTTGACCCTGAAATCTTAAGACTGAAGCCCCAAAACCTTAAGCCCTTAACCCTCAAACCTGAAGCAACCAAACCATGAGACCCTCCACTCCAAAACCTTCAGGCTTTAGGCGCCCACACCATTAAGCCCTTAACCCTAAAACTGTACTTAAGGTCCAAGCGCCGGGCGTAAACACCAAAATCAGAAGCCCTGAGCCCCAAAACCTTAAGACTAAGACTTAAACACCAAAGCCTTAAGCTGTTAACCCGAAAGTCTCAAGGTCGAGCGCTAAACACCAAGACCCAAAGCTCTGAACCCTGAATTCTCAAGGTTAAGGTTCTAGGACTTTGGTGCTTAGGCCTGAAGAGTTGAACGTCTTCATATGTTGGGGTGAAGAGTTGAAGATATTGGTGCTCAAATCTTGACCACGTTCGGGTTAAGGGTTCCTAAAATCTTCTGACATAAACACCAAAGCCCGAAGCTCTTAACGATCGTAAGCCTCAAAGGCTCAAATGCCAAAAACCCTAAACCGCGCACAAATCTTCAGGCTTAAACACGAAACGCAAACACCTTAGCCCTAGAGCCGTATGGCTTGAGCAAACTTCGGCCCTTAACCCAAGAAGTCTTGACCGCTTAAACAACAAAAGCAGAAGCCCTTAACCCTAAAGCCTAAAAGAAGCTCAAGCGCCCATATCATGAAGCCCTTTAACCACGAAGCACCAAAACCTTAAGCCAACTATCAGGCCCTTAACCCGGTACCCCTAGAACCTTAAGGTTGTAGGCACCCAAACCATTAAGCACTTAACCCTAAAACCTTGGTTTAGGTCCAAACACCTAAACCCTTAGAAGTAGCAGTAGTAGTAGCAGTAGTAGCAGTCGTAGCAGCAGCAGCAGCAGTAGCAGTAGTAGTCGTAGTAAGTAGTAGTAGTAGTAGTAGTAGTAGTAGTAGTAGTAGTAGTAGTAGTAGTAGTAGTAGTAGTAGTAGTAGTAGTAGTAGTAGTAGTAGTAGTAGTAGTAGTAGTAGTAGTAGTCCGTCGTCGTCGTCGTCGTCGTCGTCGTCGTCGGTCGTCGTCGTCGTCGTCGTCGTCGTCGTCGTCGTCGTCGTCGTCGTCGTCGTCGTCGTCGTCGTCGTCGTCGTCGTCGTCGTCGTAGCAGCAGCAGCAGCAGCCGCAGCAGCAGCAGCAGCAGCAGCAGCAGCAGCAGCAGCAGCAGCAGCAGCAGCAGCAGCAGCAGTAGTAGTAGTAGTAGTAGTAGTAGTAGTAGTAGTAGTAGTAGTAGTAGTAGTAGTAGTAGTAGTAGTAGTAGTAGTAGTAGTAGTAGTAGTAGTAGTAGTAGTAGTAGTAGTAGTAGTAGTAGTAGTAGTAGTAGTAGTAGTAGTAGTAGTAGTAGTAGTAGTAGTAGTAGTAGTAGTAGTAGTAGTAGTAGTAGTAGTAGTAGTAGTAGTAGTAGTAGTAGTAGTAGTAGTAGTAGTAGTAGTAGTAGTAGTAGTAGTAGTAGTAGTAGTAGTAGTAGTAGTAGTAGTAGTAGTAGTACCAAAACATCAGAGGGTTCCGACACCAAAATCCTAAGCCTTAAACCCTAAAACCTTAAGATTTAAACGCTAAAGTCTTTAAGGCGTTAACGAGCAGCAATTCTCTAGGCTCGCACGCCCTCAACCCGACAATCTCCAAGATCGTAAGACCCAAATACCGCGACTCTAACCCCTTCGCCCTGTCAGAGTTTGACCACCAAGTCCCAAGACCTTTACCCCAAAGTCGTAAGGCTGCACCAAAAACCTCAGCCCTTAGCCCGAAAATCTTGACACCGAAGCACCAAAGTCAGAAGCCCTTAACTCTGAAACCTTAAAGCTTAGGCACCTATATGATTAAACCCTTGACCCTGAAATCTGAAGACTGAAGCCCCAAAACCTTAAGCCCTTAACCCTCAAACCTGAAGCAACCAAATCATGAGGCCCTTCACTCCAAAACCTTCAGGCTTTAGGCGCCCAAACCATTAAGCCCTTAACCCTAAAACTGTACGTAAGGTCCAAATGCCAAAATCTTAGACCCTAAGACCGTCAGACCGTGGGGCGCAAACACCAAAATCCTAAGCCCGGAACCCCAAAACCTTAAGATTTAAACATCAAAAAGCCTTAAGCTGTCAACCCGAGACTCTCAAGGTCGAGCACCAATTCCCTAAGCTTTCATCACTGTGATCTAAAAGGCCTCAGCACCCAAAAATTTCAAAGCCCTGAACCCTGAATTCTCAGGGTTTAGGCACCAAAACCATGAACCCTCAACCCGAAAGTCGTCAAGATTTGAGCCCTAATATCTTCAACTCTTCGCCCCAAGATATGAAGACTTAAGCACCAATACCCTGAGCCCTTGTGCCCTGAACCTTAAAATATTCAGGCCTAAGCACCGAAGGTCTAGAGCCTTAACCCTAAAATCTTGTGACTCATCCCCGCTGAAACTTTCGCACTCGAAGCGTCGTGTTTGCCTTGGGTTCAGGGGTTAGGCTTCAAACTTTCAAACTCGATCTCGTTTCCAACTTTCGAGCTCCAAACCCTTTCGAACTTTCGAACCCGTGCCGTTCGTCGTTGTCATTCTTCAAAGTTCGAATGTCTCAAACTCCAAAGTGACAATGGTGTTTTATCGTTTCAAACTCTCAGAGGTTCAAAGGTCAAAAAAAGTACTCGACTCCTATTGACAATGGTGGCCCAGCCGGCGTAGTGCCAGAACCGAGCTATGCAAGCATCGGTTTCGAAAGCTCCTGGCGAGCTGTAAAAATGCTTCATATGCTGCGTAAAGAACCAAGACGGCCCAAGACTTAGGAGATGAAACGACTCTTCGACGCCTTCCTTCAGAAGGGAAGAGGGTCAAACGGGAAGAGGGCCAAACTTGCTAGCCATTGTGGCTGGGAAAAAGCAGAAGTGGACCTGAGAAGACCCGAGCGCGGATGACAACATGTGAAACTGGCCGTAACTGGCCATTCTCTCATTGTGCTAAGGTCATTAACCTTTTCTCAGGGACTTTGTTTCAGTCCATGTGCATGGTGTATCGTGGCAGGGCTTCAGGGCAACGCGGAGATCAAGCTCGCAAGCAGGAGACGAAGGGGAGAGCCACACGACTGAATCGCCAATACGGGCATCCACTCAGTGCCCGAAATCTCACCAGGGCCTGAAATGAGGGTGCCCCTAGATGGACGGCTAAACCGCTTGGCCGTCGTGGCCGGGTCCCCTTCATCGGGGTTTTAAAGCGTGCAGAAGGAGAAGAAGAGACACCTACAGTCGGCCAACACGGAAGCTGGACTGAGATGTGCAGGGTTGTGCGCTTGTACATTGAGTGCCCCCCTCGAAAGAAAGGGCAAAGGAGCAAAAGAACAAAACGAAAGAAAGATGAAAGAAAGCAAGCGGGTTCGCGTTTTTGCATCAAAGGTCACGCATGTCACGCTGTTAAACTCGATGAGAACGCGCGAGCAGAACCGAGAACTTGAGGAGGCAGCCGAACGCTTTGAAATGCCGACACAAAAGGGGACAGGCATGCAAAAATCTCTCCTTTGCTTGTGGAAAAGGCCAAATGGTGCATCTGCTGAGCGAAGTTGTTTGAGCATGCGGTGCCTGAGCTTCTTTTTTCCTGGCTTGAGGCTACCAGCACGAGCTTGGCGTGGCCTCGGCCGCAGAGGCCTTCGAAGCGCTGCTCCACCAGCCGCTGCCGGGGGCCCAGAGACCTCTGTACCTCTGTGAGGGCACTGGCTGTGAGACATGATACAACATGATGCATGCACACACATGCACACCTTGTACATGTACCATGGTACTCCGAGGGACATTTCTCCGCAACGAAAGAAGTGAAACCTCAATCTGCAACACAGATCAACACAGTCATCGGAGCCTTCTCGAGGTCACAGGCCAAGATCTCGGAGATCGAGCGAGACGTTCACCGCACTTATCCGAGCCATCGGCGCTTCGAAGGCCAGGAAGGCGCCTTCCCGGCTGACAACGGATTCTAAGCGATTCACGGGATTCACGGGAAGGGATCGCGACAATGTTGCTGGTTGATTCGGGCTAATTCGCGCAGGCTGAGAGAGACATATGCTCGGATCACCACCGACAGCTTCTTGTTCTCCCATTTCGTGCGCTTGCTTTCGAAGGTGCCGAAGGGAGAGCCGAGCTGCAGCAGGTTCGCTGCAGGGACATGTCAGCAGTGCAGACAGTGTTGAAGCAAGTGTCGTGGTGAGCTGGGCTTTAAGAATTGCAGGCTTTTTTGGCGCTGGCGTTGATTTTGCCAGTGGCAAGTGCAGTGAATGTGGAAAGATGGGTTTGGGCTTGCCGAGTGTTTGGCGCGCAGAGCCATTTCCGCCGAACCAGAGCCAGGTCTTGCAAGCCACAGTCGTGGCAGAGCCAACCACTCAGCCAACAGTTCTCCGACTCCGTGATTTCTCATGGCAAGCAGTGAATAGCAGGTGGAACCTAGATCTTGGGCCGAGGACCTGCCCCCAAACTTGCAAAGCGACATGAACCTGAAAGCCAGGGCACGGTTCTACATAAGTCGTGCGCGTTTTTGCAAACATGTTTACACAATTCAAAGCTAGACCCCTCGCGCCACCACAGCGCCACATGCTCCACACAATCATGGCATTCGGATCTGCTGGAAAAATGTTGGGCAGCTAGGGGCAGGAATGCCAAATCTAGGGCACGAGTGGCATCTGGGTTGTTGGTGAAAGTAAGACCGTGGTTGGAACACAAATGCCCTGTAGTTTTTATTAGGGTTGATTTCTGTTCCCTTGCGGTTGGGAAACGATTCACATAGGTTGTGAGGGAATGTCCCTTCATGGCACGACATTCTTTCAAGCAAGTCTTGCACGGCAGCCCCCTCCCCGCCGCGATTTGCAAACACAATGCGCCTATGATGGCTTTGACAAGTATTCATTTGGGTTTTGAAGGAATGTCCGTTGGCATGTCCATTGATGGCAGGCGGCAGGACATTCTTTGAAGCAAGTTCGCAAGGCTTAACAGCAGGAGGTTGGGGGTGGGGTGGGCACTGACGCACAGACCCCAGCCCCCAGACTTTCCAGACCGTGCGCGCATTTCTGCTCACAAAACACTCCGATAGAAGGAATTGCCGGTGTCCAAACCCACAAGAAGTACGCAATACCTCATTAATCACCGGAAATCCCAGTAAAAACTACAAGCAAAATAGCAAGCGCCAATCTTGAAGATGGGAATTCTGATTCTACTCCACTTGTCAATTATAGAGTTGGGGGTCTAGGGTGTAGTCCTGATGCAAAAAGGGTGTATGTCATCAAGAGGTATTGCTTCAACAGAATATCGATGCCATGCGAGCAATTATGTTTGCAAATGGAGGGGGGGGGGGTGCTGCGCCCTCGAAATAGAGGTTTCCAAATGAAAAAACATGGGGCAACCGAGCACGGTGCCCTTAACCTCCCGAAAAGTGTTTGTCATGTTTTCGGGTGATGTTCCCGTCGACAACAAGCTTTGAGTAGTGGTGTGGGGGTTGTCACTGCGTTCTAGCAAACTCGTGTTCCCCCGTGGTGCGACGCAATCGACTTGGCGGGTGTCACACAAAGGGCGAAGCCAATCGTTCCAGGCCGCGAGGAGGTTAGTGCAGGTGTTGGTGTTGGTGTTTTGATATGTTGTGCATGTTAATGTTCATGTTCTTGTTCTTGCGGCTAACAGCAAGCAGAGGTGCAACGGCTAAAGCGCCGGAACGGGCCTGCTTTCCTTAAGAATCAGGACTTTGTTTCATTCGTCTTGCTTGAGAGCCATATACGCAAGTGCCCATGAGGCCAAGCAGCATCGTACAGTCTGCTGTTGCGCCTAAGCTTCATCACGCCTCACCGTTAACCGTTTCACGCTTCGCCCCAACACGGGCCCTTCTTTTCCTTCTCGGAATTTGTCGGCAGGTCCGGCTACTTAAGGCGGCGCTAACTACGGCAAGTCTTAAGTTTTCAGATGGGGCCCGCAATGAGCAGAACACGCTGGTTCAGCGCTCAACCAAAAAGCAAAAAGCTGTAATTGTATGTTGTTGCTGCTGTTGCTGCTGTCGCGCTGCTGTTGCTGCTGTTGCTGCTGCCGCCGCGGCCGCCGCGGCCGCTGCTGCCGCCGCTGCCGCTGCTGCCGCCTCTGCCGCTGCTGCCGCCGCTGCCGCCGTTGCTGCCGTTGCTGTTGTCGTTGTCGAGTTGTCGTCGCTGCTTCACTTTCCGGTCGCGCCTCAGGCCCAATGTTGGCTACTGCCAGGGTATGAATTTCGTGGCAGCCACCCTGACGGGGTCTCAGCAAGAAGCCTGAAAGATGGTCGCGAATGTCTCCAAACTCTAAGCATTCTCGCTTCTGAGGCTGATACATCTCGGATCAGCCAGCGATGCGTTTTGGCTGTTGCTCGCGTTGCTGGAAAGTTGCATTCTCAGAAGCAATGAAACGGGCCTGCCAAAGCCTGCTACAACAGCTACAGGCAGCAGCAGCAGCAACCACAACGAGCAGCTGCGCAGGCTATCACTACAGATTCGTCTTCGCGCCTGGAGCACGAGACTCATTTGCTGGTGCCCGTGCCGCTAGGCGGCTAGGGCGGCCGCTCGGAGTCGCCTGTTTGCGCCGAGGTCCCGCTTCTACCGTGTGAGACTTGGAGAAAGTCAGGTCTTCCAAGTCTGCAAAATGGAAAGTGCGACCTGTACTGAACCAACTAGATGCAGGCATGAAAAAGGGAATTTGTGCTGGTGGCCCCAGTAAGGCTTCGAGTTTTCCAATTTGCCGGCATCGTGCAGAGATGCCTGCCCAGACTTTGGCGACATCTCCGAGAGGACAGCCCGCGTTAGAACAAACCAGTGTCTAGAATCACTAGAATCACTAGAGCCGAACGGCGGCTGTCAACCTGGCAAACGTCTGACGATGGTTGAATCGGTCCTTCCGCTGCATGACAGGATGGACATTCCTTGGAGATTTTTGCCCACCAGTGTGTCCGCACCACGCATGTCCCACAGCCTTACTACCAAGAACTTCTGCAATTGGCCCAAGGTGTTAACGCTTTTCTCCTACAGCTTGGAGTGGGCAGCCCACGGACTGCGGATGTTTGAGGGATGTTTGAGGGCTATCCGGGCTGTTGGCTTGGCGTGTTGGCATATGAGACCTTCCTGAGAGGCCCGACCTGCTTGCGTATGTCTACGACGCCTTTTTCCTCCAGGGTTGGAAGGCCGCCTTTTTCTGGGGGTCGGTTGCACGTGGGGCCGGAAGTCATCCGCGGCGAGCACATCACAAGCTATGATCATGATTTGCCCTGATTTGCACTGCTTTGAACGGCAGCGTGCATGCTTGCGGAGATCGTCTGCCGAAGTGTTTATGGTCAGGCTGTCTTCCGAATAGGCTCGGTCCTTTGTGTTGCGAGTGCACCGGGTGCAGCTTCGTGTACAGCAGTTCCTCAGCCGTTCCTTTGTTCAACGACGTGTCCGGGCGTCCGAGGTGCAAGCCTGCTGGCATTTCTGGAGGAGCAGCTGTGATGGGCTTACAAGATGCCTTGAAGCAATTCTGAAGCAATCCGAATCGAAGCTGGCCTCAGTGGCTCTTAGCGACTGTAGCAGAGGTTACAGATGAGCCTGGAGGACATCTCACACCACTTGCACCAGAGCGGCCCTCGGTTCTTTCCATGGAAGCGACATAAGACAAAGACGCCAAGAGTCACCAAAGCTGACGCTCTAGGTGCAAGAAGCACCTCCGTCTGCCGCAAAGAAAGGGGCTGCCTTCTGAGATTCTAAGACGGCGCCAAGCATTCCAAGCGTGCCACAACAGACGAGACACTCCCCAGACTCCCCATGTGGAGCCACAGCTCTTTCATCGCACTACCGGTTTTGACGGCTATGACCAGCGAGTTGGAGCTAAGGCAACTTGCAGCTGCGTTTCGTGTATTGCTGCGCTTTGACGTGGGTCTCGGCAGTCTCTTGGCGATTCGTAAAGGGGAAGAGAAGTCCTGGATGCTGTTCAAGCATGTTCAAGCATGTTCAAGCATGTTCAAGCCATGTTCAAGCCATGTTCAAGCCATGTTGCATACGAGTCAGGCCTTGAGGAGCTGGAATCGGCCTTCCAACTCCAGCGGCTGGAGGCGGACATGAGACTCCTCCAAAGCCCCGTGCGTTGCGAGAGGATCTGCAGCTCCGCAGCTTTCAGGGTTCGGCAATCGCTGAGGGTTGCAACTTCCGTTAAGCTACTTACTATATGGGTCACAATTGCACTCACCGACTCGGAGGGTGGGCTTGTTGAAATGTTCAAAGACAGCCTCCAGGAAGTCCAAGACTGCACCTTTTTGGGCGAGGTTCTGTTCGGGTGTGAGCCCGGTCACCTGATCCAGGGCTCAATTCTCAAAGCAAAGGCGGTGAGTAGACGAACTGACAGGTGCTGCTGTCCCAGGTGTCGCTCACCACCGACCTAGATGTGCAGGCTGGCAAGCGCCTTGTTCAGCAGCCACAAACCAGGTAACCAGGTTGCGGGCGACTGCAGATTAGACCTGCTTGCCAGCAGCAATGGGCTATGACATGTCTTGGAACTGCATGGCGGGGCCATGGGCTCGCTGCGCATAGGGCTCTTTGGCTTCTCAGGTGGTTTAGTTTGATGTATTTTGATGTGGACCACTTGCGCCTGTACATGCAAAAGAATTCTCTTACCCTCTACATGTTGCAGCGATGGCATCAGCCCTCTTCCAGAAAAGGCCAGGCAGCAAGCAAGCTCACGCATATTGGCAGAAAGCACTTCTAGCATGGTTTGGTTAGCTTTTCCTTTGCTGTATCTGTGGAATGGTACGCTTCGGCCTTCGTGACTTCGTAAATGTTCGGCACTCGGACAGGCTATGAGAGAGATGCAGAAAATTGATTCGTCGACACGATGCGGCGAATCTGGAAAGCGTGTCTAAAAATCACTTCTTGGCGGCTGTTAGCTCAAACCCTCGCGAGTGGAGCCAGCTTAGCCACAAATATGCTGGTCTTTATCCTGGCTTTGGCTGCCCAGCTGGGTGCAGCAGTGCCGACGGTGACACTCTCGAATGGCGTGGAGACTCGTCACATTAAAAGCAACCAGAAACTTTGCAGAGTGCTGGCTTTTCTTGGCTGCAAGCTGAGCGTCCCAAGCCCCCAGGAGATGCCAATGCTAGCCGCAGGCTCCTGGCAGCACCCTGTCGTCGATTGACCCATGTCGCCGTTTCCTGGCATGGGAATGGGAAGGGGGACGACCTTTCTCTGAAGGCCTGCAACATTCCAAGGTACAATATCACGGAGGCTTACCAATCCCACGCCTTGGCACTCAAAGCGGGGTTCACAATGCTCGAAGCTTGTCTCCGCTTGGCGAGCGCAAACGACTACGGGATGTAGGAGGTCTCCGCAAAAGTAGCGGGTAGATGCGTAAGTGATGTCAGAGTATTGCTCTCGAGGACACTGCCCTGGACTACCACAACCAACAGGGGGTGGGCCGTGCGATCAACGAGGCTGGCATGCGTGAGAAGATCTTTGTGGAGACGAAGATTCCAGGCTGCGGGATGGACAGCACGATGCTGAACGTCTTCAAATGCTACGAGAACACCAAGCGAGACTTGGAGTTGGATCTTGCGCAGCTCAACCTCTCCTACGTTGACTTAGTGATCGTCCACTTCCCCCCGATTTCTTCCATGGTGACTCGGTCATGCAACAGCTGGTCGGGAGGTTGTCAAATGGTTCGAGCGCAGTGGAAGGCCATGGAAGAGTTTTACAAGCAGGGAAAGGCGCGTGCAATTGGAGTATCGAACTACTGCCCCAGCTGTTATGACTGTCTCAACTCCACAGCCACGGTGCTCCCAATGGTGAACCAGGCCAAGGGACGCTTAGGGCTTGGGGCTTGGGGCTTAGGGCTTAGGGCTTAGGGCTTAGGGCTTAGGGGGCTTAGGGGGCTTAGGGGGCTTAGGGGGCTTAGGGGGCTTAGGGGGCTTAGGGCTTAGGGCTTAGGGCTTAGGCTTTAGGGCTTAGGGCTTAGGGCTTCGGGCTTAGGGCCGAAGGTATATGAAATAGATTAGTATGAGGCGGGATGCTGCAGAGTCCAAAAAGGGTTTATGTCCAAGGGCCAAGTCTTCCAAGTAGGGAACCCTCAGGTTCAGATTCATCTGGGCATGGGGACGGATCCAGCTGGCTTCGTATCTTACCACAAGGCTCGAGGAATCCAGCTCCAAGCCTACAGCGTGCTCGGAAACAGTGCAATCAGCCACAAGGCTAGTACCTTGGCTCAAATGTCCCTGATGGCCCTGATGGACTGATGGACTCTGCTAGGCCTCGACACAGTCGCTGAATCCGCCAGCTCCTGCTGTCCACTGCTGTCAGGTCCAGAGATCCTGAGCGGCAACCTGACCACCGGCATTGCTAAAGCTCACGGAAAGAGCTCTGTGCAAGTGGCACTGAAGTGGGTGGTCTCGCAAGGTGCCGACAACCGAGCCGTAGTTTTCTATGTTTATTTTGTTTTAGTTGCAGTCCCTGTGGTTTGCCCAAATAGTTTGCAAACTCTTGTCGGAGGTATCCCTGCAGTGACGAAGTCGGCCAACCCTGAGCACCTGAGTGCAGACCTGGACCTCTGGTCCTGGGACTTCACTCCGGAGGAGAAGCAAGCCCTTGACGCCTTGACTTCTCCCAAGGGCTCGCCGTCTTTTGCGTGCGCATCCGATTCGGCAGAGATCTTGGTTTGAGGCATTCTGAGAATGCGGTTGGCAAGCCTGTGACATTCTGTGTTTCTGCACACGAGGTGCTTGACCTCCTTTCAGTGTTGCAGTGGAGCCTCGCTTCCTTTTCGCTGCACCATCCCGCAGCTTCAGAAAAATGGAGAAGCACCCCCGATGACAGTTCGCATCAATTCGCATGATTTCGCATGTTGGCACTCCATAGAAAGGCTCCGACCGCCAGGTTCAGGTACGCTCGGGGGAAGAGAAGGTTGCGTGGACAGCATCGGTACCTTGCCGCGGCCTTTTTGCAAACGATGCCACCGGGCGAAGACCCGGAAGCCATGAGCTTGTCCAAGGTGTGGTTCTTTAATGTCTCTTTAGCCATCATCTAACATCTCAGTCTCCTCAGCATCGCAGAAGGAAGACCGACTGAGTGTAACAGCGTAAGAGTGCGACCAAACAATCCAACACCATGCAGCCTAATAGTTGTGGCCGCAAGCGCATGCTTCATGCATGTGGTTCATTGGCGCAGAAGTCCTCTTGGGGGTTTAATTGCTGCAGATTGGTGCAGCATCGCAGCATCGCGTCCCAATGAGCGTAAGAAGCTCTGCATGACATGGAGCCACTGCCAGTGGCCGCGGCCCGCACGACTCGCACGACGACTGCGAAACCGGACCTGGTCCAAGAGTCTGTTCCGAGGAGTCCTCGAAAAGCAATGCAGTTCGTGGCACGAATGAGACGCTTGGCTCCCAGCTTAGAGCTAAATCAGGTTCAGGACGAAAGCTTTCACTTAGGGCTTTCAGGCGCAGGTCCAGGGGCGACAGGCAAGTCGTGCCGGGATTGCCTGGGGCATACAGCAGCAACGGGCGCGTGCCAACCGGGCAAGGACCCATTCCAAAAACCCATTTGAGGGCTAGACATGTATTCCAAACTGACACATGCTGTGCCTTTTCCTTCTCTCATAATTACGAACATGACATGTTCTGCAACGTCGCATCACAAGGCCGGACCACAGATGTTAGATTAAAGTGCGCATGTGAAGGGCTGAAGCATGGCTGTGCGCACGGAGTCATAAGGTGGTTACTATCCCAGTGCCCTCGCTTCAAAGTAGGAGCTGCATCCAACCGCAGTTTGCATTCACAGGTGCAGTAAGAAAGTGAGGGTCGGTACACCCCCTGCCTATACCTATGACACTTCAAAATGGTGCTTGTCAATCAGGAAGTAGATATCATAGGAGTTTCTTTGTTGAACTTGACACCCATCAAAAACCTATGTGATACAACCGCTCCACGAGGGTGAGATGGGGGAGACAGCCCAAATTCGAGTAGCTATGCCCACACCAGCTCGCGCATGCCCAAGCGCATCCCAGCCCACGTCTCACTTCACATCAGGAAGCCTAACAAGCTCGCCTGAGTCACCGAACTCGTCGTGTACCCAAGAACATGACGAGGGGCGAATCTTAGGCGTGGACTACAGTGAGGTTTGTGTCCAGAGTCTAGAGCGCTGTATTTTCACGAGACCGAGTCACGCAATCTCGTCGAATTCCGAGATCTCCCTGTGAGGCCTTTGCGCCGACAGCGAAGCTGGACCCTCTCATTCAGGCCTTCTACACCTCCTGCGTCTACTGCCGCTTTGGCTCTGCTGCGGCCATGCGAAAGCCAAGGCAACTTTGGTGGAGTGCAGAGCTTGGTACTACGATCAGCCAGCTTGATTTGCGAAGGACCTGTCCAGCTTCCGACTTTCGGAGCCCGAGCGCCGCGCCGCCAAGGAGCGCTAGTGGAAGTGTCAAGACTGTTAAGACCCCCGGAGCTCGTTGATTCGGAAACTGAATAAACGACTCTGCTTCTTTGCGTTGCTGAGTACTGAGTTTAGCCACTTAATGACGCATGATTTCAAGGCAAGAATGGTTAAATGTTGGCTTTGTCGACCTCAACTTACTTGCACATGGCAAGTCTTAAGATCGGGATCAAAGATGCTCAATGCAGCGAGGAGTGCCTTCAACGCGCACGGCAGGCCTGGAGATCCTGGTAATGTTTGACTGTTCCGGGTCCAGGTTCGCTGGGGGCACATAGTGGTGGTGCCATGGCAGCAGGTCCCTGGCCGACACAGGCCTTAGGAAACCAGATCGCCGATCTCACTTGTGATTCGCGGTAGTACTTCGTAGCGGTAGCGTGGGTGTTCTCGACGGTGACCAAGCTTCGATGTTTTGCTGAGGGCACATATGCTGCTGTGTTGGTGTGTGGCTCTGCAGGGTCCCCGGACCAGTATGACCCAGTTTGGAATGTGTAGGCTGGAGATGGCGATAAGCCTTCGATGTGCTTCATGCGCCAGGCAGGGAAGCACCAGTTCAGTTTGCACGTGCAGGGACAAGTAAGGAGAGAGAGTGAGAGAGAGAAAGCAACGCTAGCATCTAAAAGAACATTTACAATCATAGCAAAAGACAAGAGACACTCGCACCCTCTCTCTGATTCTAAGGACATCTTGAGCGGGAAGTGGGCTCACTTCCAACTTGGCACCGGCAATGCCAAGAAGCCACGGCAGACGGAGAGCAAAAGCAAGCAAGTGCAGATGAGGCATGGCGCACACTGCGGTCTCCTTAAAACCATCTCACAGACATCTGTCATTCGCCTTTTTTTGTCAGAGGCCCATCCACGAAGAGCCCGACCAGCTCAAAGGATGCCCCTTTTGCGCTCTCCACCCTCCTGAAGCCGCAGACGTGTTGCGCTTCGAGACACTCGGCTGGTGATCGCTGAGGTTTTGTACTCGTCCCTCTCGGGGTCCCTGTGCCCTGTGCAAATCCCCTGTGCAACTCTCCCACATCCTAGGGAGCTCAAGAATGGCGAGGCCGCGATGCGTCATGCAGCCTTCCTGTGCCTTACTGCCTTACTGCCTTACTGCCTGACAGGCATCCACTCTGTTCCCCCATCAGATCCCATCAGCTGTAAGTGAGAGCGCGGGAGTCTTGAGACCACCCGGGAGAGGTGGGTGTAACAGGGCACAATTACTTGTGTCGCCTACCTGCCTGTTCATGTGCCCTGGCGTCACGGCGTCCAGGCCGAGTACGACTCGATGTGGCAGGCACTCAAGGATCACTTTTGGTATGCAGCTTGGTCCGAAACACTTTGGTCTTCGATCTGTTCGAGATCTCACGCCTCGGCCGCTTCTGTAGGGTTTGGAGTGAGGCGGAAGACACTTTTGCCGGCCACCGCCTACGTCGGGACACGTCTCCAGTGGCATTGAGATGCATTGAGTATTGCTACTTCCGTCTACTTCTCCAAAGCTGCTTCGAGAAGCTGGCTTGTGTCTTGGGTGCTCTGCTGCAGGACTGGTCACGCCCCGATCCATCCCGGCCTGCGCAGGTTCGGGTCGCAAGGAACTCAGTGGACGGAAGAGTGGCATTGAGAATGGAGGAGTTGCTCCAAGCTCATGACTGAGGTCCGCAACATTTTCCCGAGCATGAGCGTGCCACGCGAATATTACGACGACGACTACGACGGGGGATTTCTTGAAGACATGACTGGAAATATGATCAATCCTGCCGTGGAGCACCCCTTGTACCTGCAGGCAGCTGCTGTGGCCACGAACGGTCATTACAAAACAAGAATGCACCATGAAAGAGCCGCATGCCAGCATGGCTATCGCATGGCCATCACCAGCTGCAGACAGGTGCCCGGCGTGGGCTTCAACGACGTGGTAATCGAGACACCGTGGCACAACATGTGCGCCGCCCTGGAGCGGGAAGAGCCCCTCGGATCGAGTTCGGAGAGGATGGAAGAGACAGGCTTGATGGGCACTGCACTGGGCGTCCATGCGCAAAGAGGGTCATGTGGCCGAAGCAAAGGTACATTGCCCTGACTCTGCGTGCGATTGTCATACGAGGGAGGGAGCTGATGCAAAATCCTTTGGTGCGCTATGTGTCGGCTTTTTGGACAGCACAGCAGCTAGGGTGTAATACGGTTGTACGACCTGTCCTCAGCAAACGGTTGCCCGATGTTTCTGGCATTATGCTTGCTGGTGAAGTGAGGTGTTCAAGCAGCACAAGTGCGGAAGCATTGTTCACGCTCACTGGCAAATCATCACCACACCATTTGTGCCCAGTTCTGTGGATGTCAGCTCCTCAGCACTGCGGTGGTGACCAGCATGTAGGGATGCACTTGCATTTCAGTGCCAAGCCAGATGTCGTGCAGACCATGCGCTGTGCGCATCAGGTTCAGTTGATACGCGCAGCGCGGCTCCACAGACGCTTCAATGCTTGCATCGGCTGCCAGGTGCGGGTGCCAGGCCACTTTGTTCAATGCATGATGTCTTGAGTATGCTGGAGTTCTCCCAGGTCCTGGTAACGGCGCCAACCGGTGCCGCATGACTGAAAGACTGAAAGGGGAGTCAATGTTCATTGCTGCAAGCCTGGTGTCTAAGTCTAAATTCAGAGCCACCAGAGCTGAGAGGTTGCCAACGGTCCTGTCAAATCCTTCGTTCTCTTGGCAGGTGTGATGGTGTAACGGCTTCTGAAAAGAGAACATGAGAAACCCCAAGATGAGAGAGATCTGCTGAGTCCGACCTGGCCAGCGAGCGATTGGTCCTCGAGACGAAGCACTTTGTGGTCTCGGACGCTTGCCTGTTACGTCCTCTGCGGTTTTAAACTAGGAGCAGGCCAAAATGCTCAGAATCCAGTCTCACCTCCTTTTAATTTCTGTTGAGATCTTTTCAGGCGCCCTTTGCCTGCCGCGAGCGTTGGCGGCTCTACCTTGCACCGAAGCGGCACTCGCCGGACGGGCCACAAAGCAAATTTGGAGCATATTTGGCATGTCGGGATAGGAGGTTCAGCTCCAGGAGCCAGTTCATGAGATCTTCACCACGTAGGGTCCCATCGGTCCGGCGAATTTCGACAAGCGTTATCCATTCCAGCTCGGGGATCTTGAGGGAGGTCTGGGGGAGGTTCGGGGTTGGCTGTGTCTTGTACAGATGGCACGCCCAGTGGTTCCACAGCGTGCGAAAGCTTCAAGAGAGGATTTCTTTGCCACGACGGAAGACGAGTTGGTTGATCTTGCGCATGTGCTGAAGAGAGTGCTTCAGATGCCGCTCGCTTCAATGGCATTCAAAATAGTTGAAACAACACTCGAGTTAGCTGAAGCCATGCGACATGTAGGCAGCACCGCAGCATGCAGAGAAGCGTGAGACTCGAATCTCCGTGCAGCCTTAGGTATTACCACAAGCTGGATGATTGTCCTTTCAACATTGCTGTCTGGACTCGGCCGACCGTTGTGAAGGATGATTCTTGGCTGCGCGCCTTCAGGCGCGCCGAGCAGCACCAAGCCACACAAAGCCAGTCCGCCCACTGGTTTTTGGATGCTAGCCTGGTGGCTTCCCTGAGGTGGAATTCCGGGCCGGACGGCTACTTGTCTGCAAGACAGCTGGCGCGAGAAAGGCTCGCTTCAAGTGGCGAGAGATCACCGAGTAAGAATGCAAAATGTTTACTGTGCCGCTTGATTCGAAGATGTGTATCATGCGTTTCGGTTCACACCCCATGCCGCTGCCGAGATTGCCGCCACTTCCACTGGCATATTGGCTTCTACCCAAGAGGGAAGCCAACACCACAGGGCTTCAAGAACGCAACAGACATTGCACCGATGAAGACGCTTCCTGATGCTGGTCGTGTCATAACCCTATTTTTTGGTTGCAGATAGTTCCGTACGGCAGGCGCGCATGTCTTGTCTGCAAAGGAAGATGATGCGGCAATCATGCGGCAATGGCTCACAGAGCTCCAGTGACGCACGGTTCTACCCGCTGCAAGTATGGCACTTTGGGTGTGGAATTCTTGGGCCGAAGGCAGCTACAAAGCGTTACGAATAATTGTAGCCGGGGCCAAGTTGGCCGTGCAGAGGGCAGGTCTCATTCCACACCTCAAGAGCGAGTTCTAGACTCTAGAGGGGCTAGGCCCAGCTGTAGAGCCGAGCCTTTTCGACTCCTCCCCGAAGCTGTGGGAAAACTTCTCAGTTCAAGGATTTCACAGAGCCTCGGGCCTCTAAAGTGCTTTCAAAGCGTTTCTCTTGTTGCGGCATCGCCAACCCACAACGAGCTTTACTCAGATCTCATGTTTGTTTGACACTGGACATGAGTTTCCGGTCCCTGCCATAGAGGCTGTGCGATGCCACTTGGCTTGTGTTCATACCTCCAGCAATTGGGTCCTTCAGCTCCCCGATGTTCCTCCCAAACAGCACCCTCAGCATGTTACCAGTACCAGAAAACCGAATTCAAAGGCTCCACGAATTGGAGAGGTAGCAACTTTGGGCAATTGCCGGAATAGAACACATGACTGCGAGTGTGACTGTCGGACGCTTTTGTTCTGTTGCAGTCCTGCTTCTTTGCTTTCAGGGGTTCCGTGGTATTTTTGCTTAGTGCTGGTGTTTTTGCACGTTCTGCATTTCATGTGCCTACCTGTGGGGCCCTGCGGGTGCGTGTCAAGACCTGGCCTTACTGCATGTGTTGGTCCACAGTCAAAGTAGGGGTCCATGGTCCATAAGCCCCAACGGTCCCTCTGCCGGAGGGTTCTGTCCAGCGGGTGTCAAGGTCCAATGCTGTCAATACGAACAACCTTTTCGAAGGGAAGCACCCTGCTGTGGCGGCACCATCCCTGAACCCTCGATCATGTGAGCGCCCACCCTGGCCGTACTTGAACCTGCCTATACAGCCACATCCACACAGCAGATGAATTATTGAGTAAAATGGCGAGCAGCTGAAGGATTCGAACGACAGCTTCCACGGTCGGATGGCTCACCTGACAATGGACCAATCTAGCACGAAGTTGGCATGCAGAGGGATGGGGGGTATCGGGGCGTGTATGGCCAAGCCATTGAAGCCAAGACCTGAACCGGACATTGTGACCGAGCCATGTTTCCTTGTTCCATGGTCCATCCGAAGTGCGGTTGGCCGATGGCTATGTCGAAGACGGCTTGCGGTCAAAGACAACGTAGATGCCGCTACTCAGTCCGGATGATCCGGATGCACCTGCTAAAGCAGAAAGTTGATGCGCAGCTTTGCGGAAGGAAAGCGGGAAGGCTTTCAAACTCGCAGCAGAGAGCTCATGAGAGTTCACGCCAGTGCCAGCCGGATACTTTAAGCGTGTCAGTGGGTAAGGAAATGGTTGTACTTTGCATCGCGTCTGTCGCTTGCACCATGCGCTTTTTGCCTGGAGGCAAACATTTTCTAGACTTGACACTGTTGGCTAGATAGGTGCCTGCCAGCATCACGACTAACAGTACAGTCAGTACTGAGGTGAATAAGAGCACAGAGAGGAGACGGGACGGCCAATGCAGGCCAAGGCTTTGGTGTTGGTAGAAGGAACAAATGTCAGGCACAGTAGAGTAGAACAGGAGTTTGACAGCCTTCCGAAAAAAACAGTTGGACGACTGCTGTGACCACAGTTCGCGGCAGGCGACAAAGAGCGAGCTTCTGCACGAACTGCAGCTTCTAGCACAAAATTGCTCAACAACCTGATTAAAAAAGCCTTCTGCGTGAGAAGGTCGCGCTAGCCATCTACGTAGAACCGAGGTCCTCATGCGCGCTCTCTGGCGCCATCTGGCGACTGCCGGCTGAGATGTAGATATGAGTGAGTTGACATTCGCTTCACATGCGCACATGTGCTAAAAGCGTTCAAACTGTATGCCAGTACATGCCAAAGGCGTGCACAGGCTATGGACATGATGAGCATCGATGCTGGGTTTGTGTGCCTTTTTGTGTCCCTCAGGCAAATGACATGCAAGTATTCTGCATGTGGACTTCAATCTGAATGGCCCCCCGCCAAAGCAACTCTCACATACCCTCGCAGCAACCGCGTGCAGAGACGCTGTAAGAGAGCCCCAAGCCTGAGAGTTGGGCGATGTTGGGCAGGCATCTCCTCACTCCCTCAATGACGAGCCCCTGCTAGCAACTTAGCACTTGAGAGCTTGGGCAGAGCTGAACTCCGGGGTTTGGCGGCTTTGCGAATTGCACGGACTTGAGTTCAGGATGTCGTACAGAGGGCCCCCTTTGTGCTTGGCACTGTGCTTGGCCATAGCAGGCCTGCAGGTCTTGAGCGCAGCTCCTCGCTCAACGGCCCCTTGGCAGAACTCAGAAGTTCTCTGAACATATCGGCCTATTAGAGGAGAGGAGGGAAGAGTGTGTCCAATCTAAGAACATGATAGATCATGGCTGCTTTGCTCAAGCTTTTGAGCCGTTTGCTTTATCATCTTGCCGCCAGGCTTTTTGGTGGATGCTAACAGCTTGAGGAGATGAAATGAGTACTCAGCAAAGATACACTCATTCATACAGTCACAAGCTCTCATATACAGTGCATAATGTGAAGGTTATATATAGTATGCGACGCCGGCCAGGAGCGAAAACTTACCTCCCAGAGGCCCGGGACCGACCATCCATGCACGGCATCTGCCCCATGATGTCGTTGCTCACAGAGACAGGCGAGAGAGAGAGAGAGAGAGAGGGAGAGAGAGGGAGAGAGAGGGAGAGAGAGGGAGAGAGAGGGAGAGAGAGGGAGAGAGAGGGAGAGAGAGGCAGAGCCCGCAACAAGTTGGGGCGCGTGAACCGCCTCAGGCCCCATGAAAGAAAGAAAGAGAGAGAGAGAGAGAGAGAGAGAAAAAAAGAGAGAGAGAGAGAGAGAAAAAGAGAGAAAGAGAGACAGAGAGAAAGAGATAAAGAGAGAAAGAGAGAAAGAGAGAAAGAGAGAAAGAGAGAAAAGAAGAGAAAAGAAGAGACAAGAAGAGACAAGAAGAGACAAGAAGAGACAAGAAGAGAAAAGAAGAGAAAAGGAAAGGAAAGGAACAAAGAAAAGGAAAGAAAAGATAAGAAAGAAAGAAAGAGAGCACTGCTCAGTACTCTTTAAGGTACTACTCTTTGAGAGCTCTACAAAACTGGCTCCTCCCGGCCAGGTGGCACTGTCGTCGGGCGCCTGCGCCCTCCGGTCAATCAAAGCTCTACGAAGGAGGCTTGAAACTTCAATAGCTTCACCATGCAGCACAAGCAAGAGATGTCGACGCAGCAGAGGCAGCAGAGCGAACTGAGAACCTCTCAGAGCATTTCAAAGTCATCAGGTGGCCCTGAACATGAGCCCAGACCTTCGCCCAGGAAATGTCAAACAGGAAAGGCAAAGTAGGGCACACAGCCTTCGTTGACCGCTATGAAACTGGAGAGGCGTTTCCTGTGGATATGGCGGAGCTCAAAAAGCTCAAGGTTGCTGACTAAGTGGCTAATCCGGGCTCTGGATGACCCTTGCCAACGACTGGACCTCAGTGGAGCCCTCGACTAATCGATGTGAGGCTGAGCTGCTGCACTTCGATGAGCAGACCCAGTTTGACGTCAAAGAGTTTCGCCACCGCATTGCTGAGGCAAGTTTCGCTAGTAGCTCGGCCCAGCCGAGCCCGTTCTTGTTTTCATCTCCAATCTCTCCAGGCTGAGAAAGAGCTCCGTGGCCTTCTTCGGAGCAGCTCAGACTTCCGCATGGAGGCCCGTGGGACTCCGACATCATCAATTTGCTTTAGCTACTTTTGCCGTGTCATCTGCACCTGCAGGTTGAAGATGCAGAATCGAAATGGCAAAACAAGTTGGAATACAAGAAGGTGGGGGGGGGGGGGGGGGAGGGGGAGTGGCAATAGATCTCGCTGCAAGACTGGTCCTCATGCAGGTCTTGATGGATGCCGTGCAAGTGGCGGCCTTCTTAAGCGATGGCATAGTGGTGGACATGTGCAATCACACACACACACACTATTCGTTCGTCAAGTCTTCATGCAGCCAACTGATCTGAGCGCTTCGGCATGGTTGCGCACGAGGCCGTGGACTCTGCAAGGCCTTCTGAGCCAATGGAAGCAGCCCCACAGGACTTGCAGCTTGATCAGCTTTTGGGGTAGACAAAAGTTAAACCTATGCACCAGGCTTGTTCACTCGAGTCTGAGCTGTTGGCAGAGCACGTGTCACGAAGCTTGCATTCGAATCTGCGGCTCTAGTTTGAAATTGAAGGCAGAGACCCACCTGTTTGCGTGAAGATGTACGAACTGAGTTTAGGGGCCCGGCGGCAGGCTTGCGCCAGGTCTGCACAACATAATGTCTAAAAACGTTTCTCTCTGCACACCAAAAAAAGCCCCAACCCACAGGACCGACACACGACAGCCGCGGATCACAAGTCAAATGAGCGCCTTTTCAAGACACCCCCTTAGTGACTTTACTGGGAACTATTGGCTTTGCTGACTTTATATTCTATTTCGACTTGTGCGCATGATGCTGTCCAAGACTGAAGATGGATGACAACTCGTCCCGGAAATGTACAGGAAACTGTTGAGCGCTTTTTCGAACTGTTCCAATGGATTTGCCACTTCATATGGCCGCCGTCGCTGGTCAACTGCACACATCAAAGAGGTTCGCCATGTCCGGCCCGTCCACTGAGTCATCTACCAAACGCGCATAGACAGCGATGATGGAGCCAGATCTGGCAAATCATGTCGTTGTCCCCTGTGCCAAGAGCACGCCTGGCGGAATGATTGTCGCTCAGCCCCTCAAAGCTCAGATTAGTCTGCACGGTTGTGTTTCTTGGTTGCCTTTGCTTTTCTTTACGAACCCACCGCGCCAGGAGGGCTTCTGTTGACTGTTGGCCCTGAGAACTGGCCAATGAATCAGAAGAACTGCAACAGATGCTTCAAGGAGCTGCTAGCCGACTGCCGCGAAAAGCCTTGGCCTCGAGTCCACGGAGTCTTGGAAATTGAAAGACCACAGACAAGGATCGGAAGGAATCACGCATAGAAACCACGGGAAACCTGCCAAACCGGTCCCGAGAGTGGGTTTGCATCGATGCACGCCGTGTCTCTTACGGAGCCTTTGGCTTGAGTGAGGCTTCAGCGTCTGCAGATCGAGATCTTGGAGGAGGAGAGACGGCGCCAGGCCAGGAGTACAAATGCGCTCAATTTTAGGCCGGATTCGAGCACATGTACAGAGTTTTCCGACGTTGGTGTGTTTTGGAGTTTTGAAACTCGATATTGTTAACGCTACGCGACCCACCCGGGCCCCGTGCCGCCACCGCAGCGGGGAGGCAAGGTCGGCTCAAAAGGCTTCCTGCATTTATTTTGGTTTCGAGTCAGTTCGACAGAGAAGGGAAGAAAGTCCTCGCAAAAACATAGACCAAAGGGCCGAGGGCGAAGGAGTGGGACAGGGTGGGCCAAGGTAAGAGTTCAGGAGGTCCCAGAGAAGGGGAAGACGGGAGTGGTGAGGACAGACGAAGCATGGACACTAGAAAGTTCCGCAGTAGGGAATGGGGGCAAACAAAAGTGACCGGGGGCAGGCGGGGGCTCCCGCACATGCGTCCGCAAGGGGAGGGGGGGGGGTTTTGCGGGGCGGTGCCCATTCCAAAAACGAACCCATCCGTAGAAGCGGATGATTGGAGGTGGGGTGCCGGCAGTTACACTCCCCAAACACCGGCGGCCCGATGCCTGGGCGACTTTTGCAACGATTGGCCCATGTGAGCCAGGCAAGGTCATCGGAGCTGGAAGCTAAGGGTGATTTTCTGGTATCCAGCCTGGTCTAGGAGAGGACTCGTGGCGCATTTCTCGTTCGCGCAGCGTGAGAGAATGACAAGCATGAGACTGAGAGGTTCATGGAGCTTTGTGAAGACATAGCGGAGCTCAAAGAGGCACCATGCTGAAACTGTCATGACAAGTCTTTGTTGTGTCGCACGTTGCTTTGACTTCGAAACTTCCATTGCAGGTGAAACAACGGTCCATGCTGCAGTTGCAGTCTTTTCTGGAGCTGCGTGAGCAGCAACGGTGCGCGCCTTGCAAAACGAAGCAGCTGTCCATACGCAAGTTTGCGAATGTTTCCTGTTTGCTCGCAAGCCCCGGGTAGTGCAGAGGATGCTTCCCGTCGCATTAAGTTTCTGCCCATGCACCCGGCACAAAGCATGCTTCGTTTGCAGGCAGGGCAGACTCAAGAATGCAGTTGCACAGCTGATGCCTTTGGCGCCAGTTGACCTGAATCGTGCCTTGGCTGCAGGCTGCCATGCCGCGCAGCATCAAGGTTAAAACCGAAACTTAGGACATCGAACGCTTTGGATGTCAAGATCATCCCCCCCCCCCCCCCCCCCCCTGCACACCAACACACACCTCCAACGTGACATCCAACATGAGGAAGACAAGGGAGACAAGTGAGGACACCGGCCACCGAAAAACCGGGGACGCGGCACACCCATCCAACATGAAGGGAAACAAGCGGAGTCACAAGCCTGCGCAAACCCGGCAGACCCATACAAAATGAAGGGAGACAAGGGAGACAAGTGGAGAACCCGGCAGGCCTATCTCGACGATTCGGAAATCCTCAGAAGAAATTGAGGACCGCAATACACGATTCATGGGTTTGAGAAAATGAAGATGCTTGGTTCCTGCGCAATTTGGCACCGTACTGTTTGGGGTCTTCGGTGGTGTGTTTTTTGGTCTGCAGCTGCCCGCTACGACAAGAGCCTACTTCTGCGGCGAAACCCCAGCGCAGCCACTAGGGCGAGACCGGCGAGAACCCTACCTCCTCTGCACAAACAATCGGAGACCACCGGACACCCCCGGTCTTAGGAAGGCTGGTTCCCCCAACAGTGGACTGGTATGCAAAGAGAGAAGGCGACTCCTTATTCTGCAGGTTGTCATTGCGAGTTTCTAGCGTTTAAGATTTGATGCGCAAGTCATCGCTGCAGCTGCTTTCATTGATTCTTATGACTTTAATTACTATGAATAATCGTCGTCGTCGTAGTAGTAGAGCAGTAGCAGTAGCAGCATTCCACAATAAAATGGCTGCCAATATGAAGTATATGAAAGTAAGACCTGTTAACACCATGAACACCGAATTTCACACCTCTAGACATGGTTGTTCTTTTGCGTAGGCTTGGCGTAGACCACAAAAACGCCAACCTCGATACCCGTTTGCTTCCAACTCTGTTTTTGCGCTGCTGCGCGCCTAGTTTGGCACAGATGGTGAAGGTCTTGCTTGCTTCTCGGCTCGCAGGCAAACACAAACTTGCGGGAAAATTCCTGCGCGTCGCGAAAACCTTGCAACAGTGCTGGAATTTCAGGCGCGTCGTGCGCGCCGCTTTTTGCCTTGAAAGCCCTGCCGCGGCACTGCGCGGCCCCGGCCCCACAAATTTCCACGATTCTCCTCGATTCTGCGGCTTGCTTTCCTCACTACAACCACGCGCCACCCACGATTCTCCTCGATTCTCCTCGGCGGACAGATCAGGTTGGTCTCCGGCGGCCACGTGCTATGTTTGTTTGCCGTTTTTGGCGATTTTTGCAGAGCTATGCTAATCTTCAAGTTTTGCAAGCGATTTGTATTTTCTGTGGCCGTGGTCCCAGAGGTCCAACTTCATGTGTTCTCGAATCATTCTTGCTGAACAATCAGCAGGAGTCTTGGCTCGCAATCCTGTTCTGTTTGTCAAGCACACACGTACTCCAAGTAGCGAAACCTTATGTTGTTGTTTTAAGGACGAGCACTTATCGTAGAACGTCCAACTGTCAACGGCAATAACTTTCACCGTGGAGGCAGATCTACAAAACATAGCAAGCGTTCTTGAGTTGGATTCCAAACCCTCACTCCTTATATCATTCGAAACCCATGGGCTAGTTCAAACGCAATACTTAGAGTCTTAGAGAATTGCTTCTCAAAGTCTTCTAAAGCACTCTTGATCACCTCCGATTAACAACACCCCCTTCCCCCCCTTCCCCCTCCGGTCCATTGATTCAACCCCCTGCTCGTTTCTCCTGTTCTTCTTGTGAATAGGACCCTGTATGCGCTCCCAATCCCTGCAGTCTTTTTAGTCAAGGCCTCAAGGCCCTGCAGTCTCTCGTTTAGGGCGCCGGCCCCTGCAGCCTCTACGTTGAAGGAACAAGGCCCGGCAGTCTCTTGCTTAGGGCTCCAGCCCTAATGCCCCACAAGCCTTCAATCTTGTAGATAGGACCCTGTAAGCTTTGCAGTCTTTGGAGTTTGGGCCTCAAGGCCCTGCAGTCTCTAGTTTAGGCTCCAGCCCCTGCACCCTACGTCGAAGGGACAAGGCCCGGCAGTCTCTTGCTTAGGGCTCCAACCCTAACCCCCTGGAGCCCTAAACTAGAGACTGCAGGGGCCTTGAGGCCTAAGCTCTATAAAGACTGCAGAGGCTTGAGAGAGCTTACAGGGTACTTAAAAGACAAACAAGAAAAACGATAAAGGGCTTGTGGGGGGTTAGGACTGGAGCCCTAAGCAAGAGATTGTCGGGCCATGTTCTTCAAACGCAGAGGCCGCGGGGCTGGAGACTGCAGGGCCTTGAGTTGATGCCTGGGCTCTAAAGACTGCAGGGCTTGCGAAAGCTCACAGGGCTTCGACCCTGAAACCTAATTCCGAATTCAAGAAGGGTTGACTCTGAGAAGTGGACAATGCTCCGCCACTACCCCGCCGTCCTCTTGAAGGATGCCAAAAAGCAGCATTTCCGGGCGAAACAGCTTGTTGCTTTGCAAAATGGCGGAAGTAGACCACGATCCCGCTTCCACTCCGCCTTAACTCCGCATGTGTTTTGCTATTTTCCTTGCAAATACCAGCATTTCGGGGACGTGATTATACTCCCCGCGCGGTCGCCGGCATGAGGCCACGTCGGACAAGAAACTCGACGGGATGATAAGGGGGTAAGGGGGTGGGCGGAGTCTAGTGTAAGCCAGCCTTCGGTGGTGAAAGTTACTAAGCAGCAGTAGTAATAGAAAGTGGTGCTTGTGTCTGTTAGCAGTAGTTGCAGTAGTAATTAGTAGCCGTCGTCGTTGTCGTCGTCGTCGTCGATCTTGAAGCATGTTTCCACCGGGCGAAAGCCTCAGCGAGAGCCACCCCAAAACCCAACAATACGATCTGTTGCGGCCCAGATTGGGTCAGAAAGGGCCGCCAAGACCCAACAGTAGCCAACCCAGCCCCCAACCCACCAAGGCACTGCGACAACTGAGCCACCACTACAGTGAGCCACCACGAGCCATTGAGCCACCACTGTAGTAAGCCACCCAGCCCCTGCGAGCCACGACCGCGAGCCACCGCAAGCCACCGCGAGCCACCGCAAGCCACCGCGAGCCAACGCGAGCATCCGTGAGCCACCGCGAGAAACCAGTCCCCGCAGCCGCAACCCACCACGCCTTGCGAGCTACCCAGCCGCCGCAAACCCCCACTATAGTCAGCCACCTAGCGCCTGCAAACCACCGAGCCACCACAGCGAGCCACCGAGCCACGCGAGCCACAGCGAGCCACCGAGCCACCACGACAGTGAGCCACCCAGGACCTAAAAGCCACCAAGCCACCGCGACCCGAGCCACCGCGACGCAAGCCACCGAGACGCGAGACGCGCCACCGTGAGCCACTGCGAGCCAACGCGAGCCACCGCAATGCGAGCCACCGCGACGCGAGCCACGCGACGCGAGCCGCGCGACGCGAGCCACCGCGACGCGAGCCACCGCAACGCTTTGTGAGCCACCAAGCGCCCCACAAGCCACCGAGCCACTAAGCCACCGATACCACCGTGATGCCTGCGAGCACCGAGCCACCGCGAGTCACGGAGCCACCGCAGATCGCGAGCACCACCTACCCACCCCTTCTGAGCGAGCCACCACAGCGAGCGGGCCACCGCCGCACCGAGCCCCGCAGCAATTGACGGAGCCATCGCAAGCCACCAAAACCAGGCCACCAAGCCAGCAGCTGCTTCGCAAGGCTTCAGGTTTGAGTGTGGACCTTTGAAAAAGGCTTTTGGGCATGCTTGAATGTTTAAAAAGCCACCCGCATGAAGGGCAAGGAGGCAAAGCAAACAAAGGGAGACAAAGGGAGACAAGACGCTCAGGAACACGGCAAAGGCCACCCACATGAAGGGAGACAAGGGGAGACAAACGGAGAGAAGATGCCCAGGAACCCGGCAAAGACCTTGTCTCCCTTTGTCTCCCCTTGTCTCCCTTCCTGTGGGTGGCCTTTGCCGAGTTCCTGGGCGTCTGGTCTCCGTTTGTCTCCCCTTGTCTCCCTTCATGAGGGTGGCCTGTGCCGCGTTCCCTGGTCGTGTCTCCCTTTGTCTGCCCCTGTCTCCATCTCCCCTTGTCTCCCTTTGTCTCCCCTTGTCTCCCGTCATGTTGTGGTGTTTGCCGGGTTCCTGGGCGTCTTGTCTCCCTTTGTCTCCCCTTGTCTCCCTTTGTCTCCTTGCATGTGGGTGAACGCTTACCAGAATGCCGGCAATTCCTTGAACGAATTTAGGACCCCAACAGTACAACTGTTTGGGGAACAAGGCATAAGCGCCTTGGTGTGCACCATGCCTTCTTGCATGAGCTTGGCATGCAGACACGTTCTTGCACGAGCTTGGCGCGCAGACTCATGCTACTTTGACTTCACAGGCACAGCGGTAGGCTTTCCTGTTGGGCGCGTCTCCCTAACTTGCCCTGCGTTTGTTGCTGGACTCAATCGAAAGCCGCTTCTCTGAATGTCGCATGGCTGTCTCGGGCAGAGTCTTCAAGCTGTGCAATGCAAGCTTCTTCGGTTCGAAGCATGCCAACGCGATGCAACTGATGCGCGACGGGAGTCCCTCAGCACACAATAAGCGAGCAGAATCCTCCCCAAATGGGTTAAGCCTCATAGTGCCCAATGTCATCTGTGGTAGTAACATCCATGCTTACGGAGAATGTGTAGCCAAGTTACCACCATACCACAATCAGGTCATGACGCCAATGCTCGCAGCACAAGAACGATGTAGAGGAAATACCGATGCGATGACATGCATGCCAGCATGCTTGATGATGAATGTAGCCGTACAGCGCAGGCGCGGAAGTCCAGCATGATGTTCACAGACATACAGAAAGTGAGATGTCTCCGTCCAGCTTTGGCTTTCGTCGAGCTGAGGCTTTCTGGATGCCATGATCTGAAGCGGCCAGGGCTCAGAGACCGATGCCAAAGAAAAGCAAGAGTGACAGCAATGACTCAGTAATGACTGTTCTCAGTAGAAGCCCACTTCTGGAATGTCGAGCAATTCGGTGTTTATGAACGCGGGCCCACGAAGGTCATGACTGTAGAACCTTTGGAGGCTGGAGCCCCGTAGGTTTGGTAAAAAACTCATGTGTGGATGTGATTCATATCTTCTTGTTTTTCTCAGCAAAATGTTTTCTGCTTCTCCTACGGCCAATCCCATTCCCCAGAGTATACCTCCTGGTATGTCGAAGTCGGCCTCGTTGACATCGTTCGGCGTCCACATTGGGGAACTGCGTTCCTCAGACAAAATCTCTTGATGTGTCGAAGTCGGCCTCGTTGTCATCGATCGGCGTCCACATTGAGGAACTGCATTTCCCAGTGGATATCTCTTGATATGTCGCAGTCGGCCTCGTCGTCATGGGCCCAAAACCCGACACATC
This sequence comes from Symbiodinium natans, assembly GCA_905221605.1. NCBI lineage: Eukaryota > Dinophyceae > Suessiales > Symbiodiniaceae > Symbiodinium > Symbiodinium natans. The sequence continues at coordinate 18,747 of CAJNDS010002666.1, read as the reverse complement.
GATCGGCGTGCACACTCCTGATGAAACCGGCCTCGTCGTCATGCACACAGCGTCTACATGGTCTTTGGCATTTTGGTAGCTCTTACAACCCTAGACCCTTAGCCCAAAACCCGACACATCGATCGGCGTCCACGTTGGGGACTGCATTCTCGAGAGTGCATCTCTTGATGCGTCGAAGTCGGCCTCGTCATCATGTGTTATGGATATATTACCGGGCAAGCTGTAGGGCAGCCTTGTGTAAGAGTGCGAGTAGACAGCGCCAGAGCTGGTGCGGAGCCCGACCATGGCCGGGAGAGATGCCATGTGGCGCCCGAAACATGGCCAGATTGGCTTCTGCGAACTTCGGTTGTTTTTTTTGCGGCGCCCTCTCTTGCTCGGATGTGGAGTAGGCGCAGGGCTGGTGAGAGCATTTGTTGCTCAAATGCAACCTATTCCGGGCTGGTGTATCCAGGTACAGCCAAAATGGGGTTACCAATCTACGACACTCGTTGGGGAGTGCGGGTGGCAAAATGTGCAAGGTGGCAGCGTCTGCGCATGCTATTTGTTGTATGCGTATCTCTCTTTTTTTTCCGCGGAAAAGCGATGGCCACTGGGCGGGAGAAGCCCATGATAAAAAGCTATGTGCCAGAAGCCTCCCCATTTCCCGAAGCCATGGCCTTTTGTGTCGTACAGGACCCTACAACGTTTAGCGACCCTACTGTAAAACCCACGAACCCGAAGCCTTCCACGGCGGTGACTAACTCGGGGCTGAGCGTTGAATGTATACGGTTCCTGGCTGGGGTTGTTTGAGGTTTCAGCTTGAGCTTGAGCTGAAGGAAGGATGAGTTTAAGGTTGCGACAGGGCTGAAGGAGAGTTGAGTGTAGGTTTACATAGCGTTATGGAGAGTCCCGAGTTGTTTTTTTTCTCCAGTGTCTCCCTCGTGATTAGCGGTTGAAACTTAGGTAAAATACTTTAATAAACTACTGCAAAAACGTGCTGAAAACGAGTAGGAGTCCAAAAAGTAGCCGCCTATCTGTTTTGGACAGGTCCCTATCGGATAGGGGTCTATCGTAATCAGGATATACCCCTGGCCCCCTACCCCTAGGCGATAGACCCCTATCCCCAGGGGTCTGTCTGGTGGGGATAGGTACCTATGCATAGGCCCCTGCACGGAAAGGCTAGGGGATATATAGGGGGGCATAGCCCAGACATAGACCCCTATCCCTTTCCGATAGGGCCCTTCCTTCGTCGCCTCACAACTGTACCCTGACCCTGAATCCCTACACCCTAAACCCGAAACCCTAAGCCTGAGCCCTAGAAAACCCTAATCCCTAAACTCAAAAAGAAACCCTAAACCCTAAAGAACCCCTAAGAAACCCTAATCCCTAAAAAACCTTAAACCCTAAACCCTAAAAACCTGTCCCTAAACCCTAAACCCTAAACCCTTAACAACCCTAAACCCTAAAAACGCCGAAACCCAATAAGCCCTACACCTTAAGAACCCCTGAGCCCAAAACCCACAAAACCCTAAACCCTAAAAAACCCTCAACTTCAAACCCCGAAGACCCTAACCCCTACACCCCTAAGCCCTAAACCCTAATGAATCCAAACCGTCAAAAACCCTAAACCCTAAACCCTGCAAACCCCAAACCCCCCCCCCCCCCCCCGCTTTATTCTTTTCGAAGCCATCATGCGAGTGTTGTGCATGCAAATAAGCCCTAGTGCCTAAACCCAAAAAAAAAAAACAATCCCTAAAATACCCTAAACCCTAAACCCTAAACCCTAAACCCTAAACCCTAAACCCTAAACCCTACGTAAACCCTAAACCCTAAACCCTAGACCCTGAACCCTAAACCCTAAACCCTAAACCCTAAACCCTAAACCCTAAACCCTAAACCCTAAACCCTAAACCCTAAACCCTAAACCCTAAACCCTAAACCCTAAACCCTACCCCTAATCCTAAATCCAAAAACAAACCTTAATCCCCAAAACAATCCCTAAAACAATCCCTAAACCCTACACCCTAAACCCCAAACCCTAAAACCTAAACCCTAAACCCTATACGGGGTGCAACCCACGGGGACAAGGAACCAGCCCAAAGATCACCCTCAATAGTTGCCCTGAATGAATTCCCCAGACCGAACCACAAGAGAAAATCCCTCAGGCCCAGAATAACCAAACGGGAGGGGAAAGACTCTTACTGTAACCAAACCCCAAACCCCAGCGGCCTAACTTTTTAAGAGCGAACGGACAGCTTCCGGCCATCCTTGAGCCAAATATGTTTGCGGGCGTTTTACCCTTCCAACCTATACAAGGCAACCTCCGCACTCCCCCTGTCCTGAGGTTCCCTCAGGACACCCTTGGAGGTGCAGGTTCCCTTCCATTTTTTGGCCAAAAGCTGTTCTTGTCTACAGCAGCCAACCATATGTTTAACGTCCATTAGACGGGCCGTAGCCATTGGCTTGCAAACCATGGTTTTACGTCATCCAGGACGAGTGAATTAAAGAAAAACACTTTTCTTGAAGACTTTCCGGTCTTCTTCACCACGAACGTGGTCTTCGAATCCTTAAGGGCTATACACTCTCTACCATCAGGGATTTCCTTACCCTTAATGGCAAAACCCTACTCCCTTTTTGCTCGACGCATTGGTCTTTCCTCCAACCATTCTGCAAATTGTCACCAAATCTGGGAAAAAGGATTCATCCTTTGCATGTCCCATCCTTGAAAACCAGTCACTTATTTGCCTCCCGACCAGCTTCGCAGATCTTATATAGTTGCACCAAGATGCTCTCAAGATCCTGAACTTGTACCAACGGATCAGTCAAACATCGCTGAATGGAGGATACCAATCCTTCTCGCCGCGCTTCTTCTATCGCTTTACACGACGTGGTCACCTGTGGCGTGACGGTAACCGGCTCTGAGGCAGCGGGAACTGAGGCTTGTCCTTTTTTCACGGACTCTCCTCCTTCATCTGGTGCAACATCCCTTTTCTTGGGACTTGATGCCTTCTCCTTCTTTTGTAACCGATTTGCAGAACCACCAGGTTTTGACCGCGTCCGATGAGAAGATTTTTCAGCCTTGGGAATTGCCCCCTTTTTTGCTGGCAAGTTCACCTCCGCACAATCCGCATTGATTGGTCTCTTCTTTGGCCTTGGGGCCAACACCGTGTATCGATCATGCGTTGCAGCAAGTTTCCTCTTCTTCTTACTATTTTCCGGCTCCTCATCAACTTCGACGATCACTTCTGTGACCTCTGGTACCACCTCCTCAACTGCAGGCTCGTCAGCTGACTCTTCCTCCAAAGGTCTTTTTGTACCACCATTGGGGTCGCTTTCACCATCCAGCTGAGCTTTTTCGTACCAGATCCTTAAATCATTTGTCCATTCTTCAACCTCTGCCAGCGGAACGTCATAGGATCTAATCGCCTCATACAATTCCAGCGTTGATAACATCTTGTCCGTCCACGAAAGCCACTCTTCATTCTTCTGATCCTCATCAGTTATCCTCAAAAGCTTGAAGATTGGCTCTCCTTCCCAGCGATCGATGTTATCCCTCCCACCAGACATGTACGACACCGCTTCAGCAATTAGGTTGCTTTTTTCTGTATCTTCGTCGTAAACCATTTCATCCTCCGAATCCTCTCCTCTTTCAGGAGAAACCTCCTTCCACCGTCGCCCTTCTTGGGACGATCCCTTGGCGGTGTAGCAGGCGACCTTGGCCTCTCAGTGCGCCCACTATGCTCAAATACGCATTGATTGCCTCGCTTGCATTTTCCAGTTTGAAAAAACTGAATACATTTCACGCCAGTCGCATCGTGCGAATATTTGCAGTCTTTTCCAGCATGACACCCACGTCCATCAACATAGTACCTACACCAGTACGAAGCTAACACCACATCCTCATTGGAATGAATAAATAATTTGCAGTTCTCTCCAAACCTGCAGCGATCGTTCCCTTTGTTAAACCAATAGCAGATACCTTGTCTCCTTTTTGACAAACGTTCTGCTTCTGGGCGGTCCATCAAACGATCCCACTCTACATGGACATTGCCATGACCTGGAGAACTACCTTTTTCACCCAAGGTGCTAGTTGTGGATGCTTCAGTGGAACTTCCTGGAAAACCTTCATGATGCTCCCGCGAACCCACGATTGGTTTTCCCCTGACTCCTGAGCCAAATACAACCGAACCATGTTTTTTGGGCATCTTCAAAGAAGGCTTCCTAACTCCAAAGCTCCATACCCGATTAGCTGGAATAGTTGTCCCAACAACCTGACTCCCAAATCCTCCAGCACGACACAACTTCCTTTGACCAGCCCTAAACCCTTTCCACCAAAGGGCTCTAAGGACTTTCGAGGCAGTTACATTCTCCACCTCTACCTTTTCCAACTGTCCCTCACCTTCTGGAACAAACCCATCCAACTCACTCCTATCTGAAGACATTTCCATCCTTTTTCTCACCACGTGATCGAGGTGATCTTCAGAAATCCAGGGCAAGTTCCTCTTTGAGGAAGTCAGATCATCACCATTTTTTGGTCCTTCACTAGGACCCTTTGTGCTGTCAAAGATCCTCCCAGTTGAACGGTCTTGGATCGAGAATCCCAATTGGGAACAACCCGAGAATACACATTCCACAAGAACATCCTTGTGCCAGACAGTCTCGACGAACCACCGGTCGTCTCCTCTTCCGGAGAAACTTCTGGCGCTTTGCCATTGAGTCCAGTGTCACCTGTCGTCTCACTTCCAGCATCTTCTATAGGAAGAGGAGTTTCATCACTCCCTTGTCCAAAAACCGCATCTTGCTGTCCAGAGATCTCCAGCACCATCCCTGAAGGATCCACTTCTGGATCATCATCATCATCCATTCGTCTCCAGAGATCCTCCAACTCATCGGCACACGTGGCCGCTTGAAGGAACTCCATTAACTGATCCCTTCCGCGCTGCCAGATAAACTCTGAATTCACCCTTGACCTCCCATGGTGAGGAACGGATAAACCAGTTTTGCTACCCAAGCCATAAGCTCAACATGGACTTCCATACCTTGAATACGGCTCCAATCGAAAGCTATTGCTTCCATTGCAGTTCCGAACGTATCGGTGCTCCGGAATTCTTGCTCCAGACCTGGAGACAGCAATGCTCCCATCACAGAAAGTGGATAGTTTCCCACTGCCGGCAAACACGGATGATCATGAAACGGATGATGCAAATCACCATAATACCCTTGATCTCTCCTTTGAAAAAGGAGTTTCCCAGTTTCCAACCGGGCATTCATTTCATCCACCCGAATCATTTCAGCACATATGTTTCGCGCTGACGACGCTATTGCGTTCCATATTGCACGATCTGCCAAACCACGGCGCATAACCCAATCAGTCGTTGGCGACTTTATCAACTCTTGAGGATCATACAACGGCATCAGTGCTGCATTTTTCTCCGTCGAAGGACTCGTGCTTTCCACCCTCGCAAGGCTCATCTCCCGCTCGCCCGAGCCATCCGTAGACGTGCTGATGACCAAATTTCGGTCCATCTTATTCGATCCTTTCGAGCAGTCCTTCTTTTGAACCGGTATCCTGCCGTCGGAGACCTTCCAATAGATCCTCCTAAGAAGACCCTTGGTCACTAACAGTTCATGCTTCTTCTGTGTCTTCAGGACAGCCAATTTCTTCATGCCATCACTATGGAGTTCATTGCTCCCATCTTCACCTTGATCACACCCAGTCTCTCCACCAGTGGCCAGCTCTGTCTCTAACGCTGTTCCCTGTCCAGCATCTTGCCCAGGTAGAACTTGAGCGCTTTCAGATACATTCACCTGTCCAGCAACGCCTTGCCCAGGTAAAACCTCATCTGTGGAGCCCGCCGCCAGCGAACCACCAATAACAGACCATCCCTTGCCCTTTTTGAGACTGCAGCTCGAATCGAAGATTGCGATAGCGAAAAAACTTGAGAAGACACTTCTTGGCGGGTTTGAGAAGACACTTCTTGGCGGGCCTCCCCCCGCGACGCTTTGTCACGCTCTTCGCCAAGGTCAATTGATTTTTTCTGCTCTTCATTGGAGCTTGGAGAACCAATAGGTGGAACATTGCCACGTTCCTCAGTTCTCTGTGAACCCCTTTCACGCAAAAAGGTTTCCCACAGGTGTCGCGCGCTGCTGGTTTCTTCCGCGCTTGAATCACCCGAGGACTCGGCATGGGAGACCAAAGCTCCCGCCTGATCATCATCGTCCTCCACATCTGCCCATGCTTTGCTGAAACGAAAAGACAATCCACCACGAAGAGGTTGCAACGGCTTTGGCTTTTCCACAGGCTCCATTGCCCCCCTGCGCCGATTCGAATAAGAACGCGGCACCTGTTGCACTTGCCTTCGATTCAGCAGCGGTCGCCCCCTCTTCACGGGGTTTGACCTTGACCTATAACCCTTTTTCGGCGGGTTCACCGGTGGCATTCCAACCCCCACCAACTGTAACCTCTGCACGCACAGCGGAGACCTTTGCTCGAGTGTCCAAGCTTCACGGTACCTGCCTTTATTCAGGATCTCCCGATACGACCCTCGTGGCATCTCTTTTGTACCGTGACCTTCAGCTTCACGCACCTGAGAGATGGTTCTCGCCGCACCCCTTCCAGCTTCACGGCTTCCAGAAGATTGTTCCACTCGTACAGACGCATTGGTAGAAACAGCCACATCCGGCGACATTTGCCGGTATCGGACACCACCCACCAGTTTTCAGGATTTGCAGGCGGTCACCTTGTTGACCCCTTTTTCAACCAAATCTTCCACAAATATGTACTCCTGAAGCTCTTTGACGTTGGTCACCCCTAGCTTGGTCATCACCTCACTTACGTGAGGGGTGTAGACCCACAAGTGTTGATTGCGAGCCGTCCAATTTTGTATTGGCTCCTCTGGATCCAGAAGCGGCACAGCGGTGGACTCTGCCACCGAATCCTTTTGTACATCCCCTTCCGCTCCATCCAGCGTATCAACCTCACCTTCCTTTTTTGACACATTGGTCATTTGCAGCGCCTGTGGTGCTGAGGATGATGAAGATTCGGCTCCCCCAATTACAGGTGGTTTGAAGTTGTTTCGGTCCGGTATCTCCATTCCTCTTTCCTGTGCAAATTTTTCCTGGTTTGCAACATTCACCAAATATCGCAACCGAGCCAGTCGTTCGTCAGAGAGTTCATCGTGAGAAAACTTGCAAACACCATATCGCACGCGACACCTCCCTTTGACATAGTAGTCGTAGCAGGAATTGTGGAACCCTTCATCCCTCATGGCCTTTCGGGAGGCATTGTCCCAAGATTTGCCAGGTTCCCAAGTCCCTTCTAGGACCGCCTTGTCATCGTGGATAGATCTGCAGGCATCTCCGAATCTGCAACCATCACGGTTTGCCCCATAATACAGACACAGCTGCTTCCTTGGCTCCACCGATGTAGGCTCACCTTTTGACGCCCCTTTGCCATAGTTGTACTGGGTCCGGAAGGCTGAATCCTCCCATTCCTGCTGTACCTCATCCACAACTCCTTCGTCAGTTGGAGGGCCACCAATGTCCCCGTCCTCATCTCCAGCATTATGGCTGGTCTCTGATTCAGCTGGACCTTTTTCTGGCCAGCCTTCACCAGGACGACGGTGCTCAAAGGCGCAATCGCTTCCATTGCGACATGTCCCTTGATTGTAGAACTTGCACAGCTTTGTACACCCTTTTGACAGAGTTTTTGGCGTCATATGAACCTTTTTGTACTTCATCGGATCCAGATAAGCTTCTATTCGCCTTCCCTCCTGAATCCGCATAGCTTCAACTTCCGCGTCAAGTTCCTGCAAAAACTTCATCGAGTCCAACCAGAGCTCATTCCAGCATTCATCATCTCCTTTGTCCAGTACCTTTGCTCCTGTGACGGCTGCACTGTACGCCTTCCTCTGACGTGCCAGGTCGTAAAGCGCATTGTGGAACTGCTCCCGGGTGTATTTCCTTTTCTCCCAGCCTGCATCTCCTTTACTACTGGGTGTCCAACCTTCACTACGCAGCATATTGTAAGCTGCTCGAGCTTCATTTTCCAACAGTGCAAGGTCTGCCACCAACTCTCTAACTTCTTCCATACGACGATCCAGCAATACCCCAGTGATCTTGCCCAAATACTCCTTATCGTTTTGCCCATTCTGAAGGAGCACTCTATAGATTCTTTCTCCACAGAGTTGTTTTTGAACGGCTTCATCCCATTCCTCCGGAGATATCCACTGGTCGGCAGACCACTCGTAGTATTGCCAATCTTCCGTTTTCCAGTCCCATTGACTGTCGGAGGAATTTTGGTACCATTGACCAGCATATCATGAATCCTGCCACCACATACCCGAACCGCTGTCTTTCCACTTGCGCAGCGTCGAGGAAGAATCCTCATTTCCGTCGTCTTCCAGAAACAGGTAGGTGTCCAAGATCACAGTACCATCTTCTTCCACTTTTTGCACTTCTGATTGAACGGTATCACCGATCCTAAACAGAGGTGTATTTTTCCCTTCCGCAGGAATCAATACATCCAGATCACCATGTTCCAAATAAGCTCCGTACACATTGATGCAGCGAACAATTCCAGTGATCTTATCTCCCTTTTCATAGCAATGCTTGCCATGCGCAGCTGGGGCTACCTCATTGGGCACTTCATTCTTTTTGTCTCCAGAAACCGGCACACTTTCTTCGGCTCCTTGAACGCCCCCTGCTTCCACCATTGGACCAAGCTGCTTGTCCTGTACACCAGTGAGTTCCGCAAGATCATCCACCTTGCGCTCCAATGATACAGAACCATCATCATTTTTTGCCAAAGGCTCTGCCTTTCCTGTTGCAGCTTGCTTGGTGTCGACTTCCAGCAAACCACCAGTCGGCGTAACCTCCATTTCCTTGGAGAGAGACCCTTCCATCGGGTCCCTTATTCGGTCATCCGCAGCAGGCGCACTTTCTTCCGCTGCAGAATCCTTCGGCTCCATGGTTACCAAAGGATAATCACCACCATCGGCCACAGCTGCTCCATTGGCTCCGGCGCGGCTCAAAAAACCTTGCTCCACGCCGCCAACTTCAGAATGCACAAGCGCGTCCGCCGATGCACCTCCATCGTCAGCTACTACAGTGACCTGCGCCCCATTGTTGCAGTCAACTGCGAGCATGTACCATCTCGTGCCTCGCCCCGTGCTTCTTCTGCACTCCAGGTTCCATCCGGCACTTTTGCCCGCGCCTCATTGGCGCTCCAGGCCTCATTTTTCTTTTCCGGCAAATTAACCGCGTCTCCAGCTATTCCAGAAGCCTCATTTTTTCCTTGAATGGCGGAATCCATGGCACCAGACGGAGAAACCTCCTCAGTCGTAACACACAACTTTTTTCCTCCATCATCCTCATCTCCAGGACCAACCTCCTGAATGCCAGATACTTCATCCACCGCCTGCTCCTCTGTAGCCGACACAGCATTCACCTCCGCATTGGGAATTTTATCCTCCGGATCCACAGATTTCACCGCTGCGTCACCCTCAGAAAGCGCTTTGCTCCTTTTCCGATCCAGGTGTCCTCCAGCCATATCTTTTTGTGTTCCAGAAATTCTATCCTCCCTTGGGGAGCCCGAGGTCTTAGCAGCTTTACCGCCCCTTAGACCGCTATCCCCGACGGTAGAGGAAAAATCTTTTTCTACTAAACTATCTACAATACCTTGGAACGCCCTTGTAGACTCAGCTGTCGGAGTAAACGCTGAAGGACCCAGTGCCGTCTCCAACTCCAGTTCATTGCCTGAAAGAGACTCAACCACCTTGTCACTTTCCATCTTTTCACCTTCCTCCGGCAGTGTCCACCTAGTTCCTCCCGTATCCAGGCAGTAAAAATATGGCCTCCCATCTTTGTGGAAATGTCGCTCCCAAGTTGTCCCATCACTTGCCTCGATAGGATGCCCTTCTTCCCGAAAACCATTCTCTTCGGAGACTTGGCGTATCTCTTCAGCTTCTTCGGACAACTGTCGCATCCTCTCCGCCTCCATCTCCAAGATCTCCTCCTCGCCCATGGCGTATTCAGCAGTAGGTGCAGCTTCAAAACTGTCCACACCTTTTTTCCCTGTACATCACCGCCTTCATCGCGCATGGAACTCGCCGAGGAACCTCCCTTTATCTTGTTAAGAGGTTTTCTGGATGCTTGCGGCACCGCTCCACTCAGATCGGTCTGAACTTCTTGGTCGACCATTCGACCCGAAGTTGAAGTAGACGGCTGATACCCATGCCTCAGCAACACGCGTAAAACGGTCGCCTCCAGTTCACGGTCTATACCACCAGTTTCATCCCAGTTCCTCTTTTCCCCAGGCTTTGGCGATACAGAAACAGCTCGTCCTTCACCTCCAGCATTGTCAACCATGTCCGCATTGGGATCCGTACCCTCATTGGGGCCTCTAGCAACCGTTGTTCCCTCCAGTTGTTCTTCCGCAGCACCAGGGATCACTTCTTGTAGCGCCGCCTCTTCAGCCAGAGAATCAGTTGCACCACTTTCAGCTCCACCACTTCTACCACCATCCGAGGAAGGCTGGAGCCATCGTTTGGGGGAAGGCATTGCTTCTTGAACCCAAACCCTTGAATGAAACACCTCACCGCAGGGAACCGTTTGGGCTCATAACCTGCGGGGGGCAACCCACGGGGACAAGGAACCAGCCCAAATGTCACCCTCAATAGTTGCCCTGAATGAATTCCCCAGACCGAACCACAAGAGAAAATCTTTCAGGCCCAGAAGAACCAAACGGGAGGGGAAAGGACTCTTACTGTAACCAAACCCCAAACCCCAGCGGCCTAACTATTTAAGAGCGAACGGACAGCTTCCGGCCATCCTTGAGCCAAATATGTTTGCAGGTGTTTTACCCTTCCAACCTATACAAGGCAACCTCCGCACCCTAAACCCTAAACCCTAGACCCTAGACCCTAGACCCTAAACCCTAGACCCTAAACCCTAAACCCTAAACCCAGCCCTATGCCCAGAAAAAATCCTTAAACCCTAAAATCCCCTAAGCCCTAAACCCTCAACCCTTAAAAAACCCTAAGCCCTAAACCCTGAAAACCCCTGAGCTCTAAACCCTACAAACCCTAAACCCTAAACCGTAAAAACCTCGGAGCCCTATAAGCCCTACACCCTAAGAACCCCTAGCCCTAAACCCTAAAAAACCCTCAACTTCAAGCCCCGAAGACCTTAAACCCTAAAAACCCCTAAACATAGGCCTGGTTTTTCAAGCCCATCATGCGAGCCCCCAACCCCCGCTTAATTCTTTTTCGAACCCATCATGCGGGGAAAAATCCCTAAACCTTAAACCCCAAAAAACCCTAAACCCTAAAAGTCTTTAAGCCCTATAGACCCCCTAAAACCCCAAAAAAGCGGAAACCCTCCCTAAACCCCAAACCCTAAAACCCCTAAAGCCTAAAAAGCTCTAAGGCCTGAACAAAAAATCCTAAACCCTAAAAACCCCTAAACTCTAAACCCCCCAACAGCCCTACAAAAACCCTAAACCCTAAACTCTCCCTCGACCACAAGTGATACATTTGTTACCATAGGGGTCGATGGGTTTGTGGGTAGGGTCCTATGGAAAAGGGATAGGGGTCTATGCCACATGAGGTGGTATGGGTCTACGCATAGCGGTCTATGGCAAAAGGAAGGGGGTCTATGCATAGGGGTCTATGCCGAAACGGGTAGGGCCTATGTATAGGGTTCCACCACGGACGGAGAAGGCTCAGGCAATAGGACCCTATCCCAAAACCACAGGGGTCTCTATAGGGGGTCTATCGACGCCTATCATAGGGGGCTACTTTATGGACCTATCCCTGAAAACGCTGGCGTCCGCAGCATATCGGGCAGTTTGAGCCATGTTGCCTGTTTCGCTAAATCCCAGTATGCTTGGGGATTGCTGTGTCCGTTCCGCTGCTGATGTGTATTCCCGCTATGTAGCGTCCACAAAGAGGATATGTGTTTCTGGCGACCTGATGTGAGATAAACCCGGTCCTTGTAAACAGGCCATCAAACAGAATAAGCACCAGCACGGTGCAAGGCACCCCACTAAGGTGGAGCTGCGGCTGCGAGCAGGGCAGGGGCCTCGGGCGCAGATGGATTTTGGAGCCTCAAGCCGAGGGCGGAGCGCATGACAGGGAGGCTCTCAACCATGAGGGCGGTGCGCGAGCAAAACAGGAGAGGCTCTCAACCACTCCTACTTCTGAGGGCATTGCAAAAGGATAGTAAGAAAAGCATTCTGCATATGAGTGGGGCAGAAGGCTCAGGGTGTCGTGTCCCCGCTGCGCGTGCGCAGAACAGCGACCTGGGAGCGATCGGCGACAGGTCACGGCTGGTCTAGTGCCGCAGCGGTGGCATCCGGGTCCCAACCTGCCCTGCATACCAGTTCTCGCGCTGAAGTGTGATGCTCAAGGCCTGCAACAGTTTGACCTTCTCGGCCGCGTTTCGGTCGTGCGAGTGGCCAAGGCTTCCGCCAGCGTCTCCCATCAAAGCCTTGTCGCAAGCCCGAGGTGACCGCAAAGTCAAATGCCGCGGGCGCTGGGGTAGCAGGTTTGGCTTCTCCACCCCTGGGCTGAGCCTGGCAGCACTGATCGCAAGCGATTGTGGCGCTTGACGCGGTCTCCTCCGCACGGACACACCCGGGCATGGTCGGCTGTCCGCCACACCGTCGCGTAGTGGCACGTGCAAGCCAAGCGCGGGGCGTGGAGCCAGGCGCCCGCGCCGGGCTGCTGCAGGAGCTGAAGGTGTCGCGATTAACAGCCGGCAGGCTCAGCTGAGCGAACGCTGCCTTGTCAAGCGCCTCGGACAGCTGCTGCTGTCGGAGGTGGGTCGGCGCTGAAAAGGCACATGGTCGGCAGCCGAGACTTTTTGGTTGAAAGCCGTGAGTGTGGTTTGCTGCTCCGGGGCATAGCGGGTGTCCATGGCAGCGCAGAGGGTGGTCGGGATCGGGATCAAATGCACATGCATTGAGTTAGGCAGGCCTTGGGTGTGCATGTTTCATTTTGAGGATGCAATGTACCGGCGTGCTACATTTTGGCTTCAGACTTGGCTAGAGCCAAACTGGCAAGCTGGAACAGTTCTTTCCTGGGAGAAACAGTCATTCACGCAAATTTGCCGACCTTGGCTTCCGCGAACTGGTTGGACTTCCGGGCCTACATGTCTGATCTGGCACGTCAGGGTTGTCAGGACGAGTTGTGGTCCATCTGGAGTCGGGTTGCTGAGATTACACACCTACCGGCACCCTCCCCTTCGATTACAGACTTTGACTTCTTGGGTGCCAAGGTTCCGGTGCGCCGGATTGTCTGTACCCAGGCTGGGTGTGATCGATGCGGGCGAGCCAGAGGTGGTTACCAATTCCCCTTCCTTGGCCCCTGGTCCAAGAGCGCAGTCATCGTGGAGGAGGCTGAGTTGGGGCCAGCGGTGGCCTTTGCCGCCTACGATCGTTGCCACGAAGTCCTTGCAGAGGACAGGTGGGATGCTAGCTCGGGCTTGGAGCTGCAGGATATGCTCACTGCTACATTTGGGCGCGTGAAGTTGGCAAGACTGGCAAGCACTCAGGTTTTCGGTACCTGTTCGTAGCAGGGGTTCGGGTGCCAACCTGCCTGTTCCGAGATGCAACAGCCCCAGCGCCCCGTCCTTCTGTTAACAAACCTGCTCCGAGTTCTCCGGGCTTGCAGTCATCAACGCCAGACCAAGTGGCTGCACCCACGCAGTCCCTCCAGCCAGGTGAGCATGATTGGAACTCCGATTACTCCCCTACTGAAGGAGGGGAAATCGATCCAGACATCCTGTTCTCCGAGCTTGAGCCACCGGCTGTTGAGGAGGAGGAGGGCCTGCCAGAGCATCTCCCCCCTATGGAAGCACCTGCGCCTAAGGTTGAGTCTGTGCTGGATGAAGGGCCTTCCATGTCAGATGATGAAATCGATAAAATCGTCGCTTCCCAGGTACTCCTCAGGTTTGCGGTTCCTCTTCGGAATAGGCAATCCAAGTCTCTTCTGTCGGCAATACAGTATGTGGTGACTGAGACCAACAGGTTGGGAATACCGATAAAAATCTGTCACAGCGACAAAGAAGGCCAGACAGAGGAGATCCAAAGCTGGTTGCGACAAAATTGTATAGTTCCCAGCAACACCCAGGGGGCTGACGCCAATTCGAACGGTTTGGCTGAGCGGCTAGTGTCCTGGTTCAAAGCTCGAATGAGACTCCACCTCACGGCTGGGAAGGTCCCTGTGCAATTCTGGCCTTACGCCGCCCAGTTCGCCTCACAAGATCACCTTGATGGTCCGACCACCCCAGCTGACCTTTGGAAGGAAAGTGTTGTTCAGGGCGAAGGCTATGACGAATGAAGCAAAGAAGGTGTTTTCCACCTGGGAGTGGGGCTGCTACTTGGGTCGTTCAATGATCTCGGCAGAGGGTCATCCCATCCTTAAGGATTCCACCGGGGCCGTCATTACCAGCAGATCCGTACGAGCAGGTTTGGTTGACGTTGACGATGAGCTCCTTGAGCCCCTTGTGGCTGAGGACCCAGAGCCAGTTGTCATGCCTGTTCCACCGCATCGTCTCCGAGAAAAAACGTATGTGGCCAAGGTGGCTGAGCAGGAGTTGATGGCTGAAGAGCAAGCTTCAAAGCTACTGCGCTCTGGAAACATCACTCCTCAAACAGTATCCCGGATGCTGCAGCACTTGGTCAAGGAATCAGCTGCAGACACGAAGCGACGCGGACAAACTAGCGGCCATAGGTACCTGGGCGGGTTTCGTCGAGGGCCCTTCTCGGGTGCTCAACCAATTCCTGCTTGGAAAAGCACAGGCCAAAGGCATACCAGATTTTTCGTTGGGTTTCTGTGGGTCTTTTCGCCAACCCAGAGGTGCCTGCGCATAGGGACTTTCCCACAACTTTGGGCTGGTGATACCGGGTATTACCAACCTATGGACAGAAGAGGCGCTGAACTCTTCTTCAGTTCCCGCCGGTCAGTTTGGTTGTCGCCCCTAAAGCCAGGCCTCCAGTTCAACCCCAAGATACCCCACGCTGTGGTTCGTACCCCGGAGTGGGTTGTGGTCGGTTACACCCCTAATGGCTTCTCAGTCGACGTCGAACGAGACCGACTGCAATCCTTCAGGTCCAAAGGTTCAGGACAATCGGGTGCCAGCCAGAGGCGTGCCAGGTGTTCTAGGTCTGCCAACAGGTGCATTCTTCCCAGGGCATCGGACCCTTGGAGCATGTCCCAGGCGTGCCAGGTGAAGCAGGTCTGCCAACAGGTGCATTCCGCCCCCCGGTCGCAGCTCAGGGCATCGGACCCTTGGAGCATGTCCCAGGCGTGCCAGGGCATCGGACCCTTGGAGCATGTCCCAGGCGTGCCAGGTGAAGCAGGTCGGTCAACAGGTGCAGTCCGCCCGGTCGCAGCTCAGGGCATCGGACCCTTGGAGCATGTCCCAGGCGTGCCAGGTGAAGCAGGTCTGTCAACAGGTGCGGTCAGTGTTTCTCCGCTTGCGCCAGGTGCAGAGGTTCAAGGCAATCAGGTGCCAGCCTCCAACACGACTACCATCTCTGAACCTGCCACCGGCTCAAATGCCAGTCTCCCAAACCTCCAGGCGATTTCTGAGAAGAAGGGTGAGGTAATCCCAGCTGCCAGGGCTTGTCCTGCTTGGCTTCCACGCCTTTCAGCCACTCGAGCTGACCCAAGTCCTAGGATCACTTCCGGACCTTCCCAGCTTAAGTCAGTTGAGCCCGCGGTCATCGAACACATAGAAGCTCATCTGGCGGACCTCGACGCCAATGAGCGCAAGTTGGAGATCACTCACGAAGCTTCTCCAAAGGAGGCCAGGCAGCACTTGGAAAAATGGAAGGAATCGATGGAGGAAGAACTGAATGGTCAGTTGGCTTCAGGTTGTTTGACTCGCCGAGACGGAGAGGAAGCACGACAGCTTTTGAAGCGTCCGGACGCTGAAGTCTTGAGCAGCCTGAATGTGTGGACCGTCAAGCCACCCAAGCCCAACAGCAACAAGATGTACAGGCGAAAAGTCAGGACCGTGGCCTGTGGAAATCAAAGCGAGGTCACCAGTGAAGTGAACACTTACGCCTCTGGTGCCAGAGCTGGTTAGCCTTGAGCTTGGCAGCAAATAACGGTTGGGATGCCTTTACAACAGACATCTCCCAGGCGTTCCTGCTGGCGCCAAAGCCAGAGCAGCGAACCATACTTCTCCGACCAACCCGGGAGCATGTGTCATTAGGGTTGGCCTCCCCCACGGAACTGTGGGAAGTCAACCGGGCAGTCTACGGACTCCGGGAGAGTCCAAAGTGGTGGTCAACCTACCGGGATAGTTGTCTCCGTACCGCAGCGTGGGACAACTATCACCTTGAAGCCACTTCGTGCGATTCCATGTGGACTGTCAAAGATGACAAGGGTGCCACCTGTGGCATAGCCGTCACATACGTTGATGACTTCCTGATCCTTGGTAACCGCGCAATGGCCTCTGGATTCCGTTCGCACCTTTCCTCAGAGTTTGGGTGGGCCTCGTCAGAACTTGAAGGTTGCGAGCAGCCAGGAGATAGTTTGAAGTTCTTGGGTATGGAGATTGAAAGGCTTCCTCAAGGTTATCGTGTGCACCAAAGGCCTTACATCGAGCAACTCCTGTCTGCTTACGATGTCGGCCACCCTGTGAGGACACCTCTGCCACGAATTCAGGAGGAGCCAGACGTGGTGCCCTCCTCGCCAGAATCCTTGAAGCAAGCGCAAAAAGTGCTGGGAGAACTCTTATGGATCTCCCAGCGTTCTCGTCCTGATGTCAGTTTTTCAGTATCCCTGCTTGCATCATGGGTGCATCGCAACGCGCAGGAGGTGATAAAGTTGGCCCTCCGTGTGCTTTCCTATGTGGCCTCGACTAAGGAGGAGTGCTTGCATTTTGAACGCCAGAGTTTACGTGGAGAGCCACCACTCGTATGCTACACCGACGCATCATTCTCGCCATATGGCGGTCGGTCGGTTTCGGGCTTGGCTATAGTTAGTGGTTCAGGGCTGTCTAGTTTCGTGGCGGGCAAATAAGCAGGCTTTCGTGGTCTTATCCTCCTCGGAAGCAGAGCTGGTATCTGCAACCGAAGGAGTCGTTCAGGCCCAGAGTCTCCTGCCCCTCCTCCAGGAGTTGGGAACCATCTGTAAGCAGGTTGCGCTGCGGGTGGACAACACCTCGGCAATCCACCTCCTTCATGAACGGAAAGCCAATACCCGTCATCTCCGTGACAGAGCCGCGTACGTGTCGGAGCTGATCGAATCTGGCGAGGTCGCGGTTGAGCATCAACCGGGGAAGGAGCAGTTAGCTGACGCTTTCACAAAGATACTCCCTTCACCGCGGTTGTGTTTCTTGAAACAGCTGTTAAAGCTCCGCTCTGAGAACCCCGGTCCGGACCTGGGAGAGGACACTGTGGATGAAGATACTGTTGCAGATGAAGCCCCGAGTCCGCAAATTGCCTCAGCGGATGTCGCCAGGGATTTGTCAAGTCCTCGTTCTGTGGCTTCTCCTTCTGTGCTTGCCAGCGTGTCAAGATGGTTGACTGGGCTAGTGACGTTTTGCCAGGCTACCTCATGCGCTGGGGAAAGGGCACTCACCGTTGCACCCGGGGTTGAGGAGGAGGCGGCGGAAGGAGTCCCCTTAGGAATCCGAGTGGATTTCACATTGGCCACCTACCTTGGACTGTTGATTGTGTTGCTAGTTGCCCTATGCTGCTGGGAAGGGGTGCATCGATGTAGTCGACCGCAGCCTCTTACCGCGCAAGCCAAAGCTGTTCCATCCCAGACCCGAAAGAGCAAGAAAATTGAAGAGAAAGTGCAGGAGGCTGTAGCTCGGGAGATCCAAGGTCTTCGCCATCGAGGCGCAGCCCCAACCTCTTCCGGGGCTCCTGCGTCTCCTGAGAGCGAGTCAGCCTCTACTATGGATCATGCCCCTTTTTCCCAGGCCTATCCAGGTCAGTTATCTTCTTCCGCAGGCCGTAGCGCTCGGAGCAGTCTCCAGGCCTCACCAAATCTCTCTCGAGCGTGTTCCGACGATGGTCATGAGTACCGTGAATTCCGGGCCCTCGAAGGGCTCTCACGCTCGACCTCCAACTCTTGTGGACCAGGAAGTGCAAACCGTGCATTCCGGTGACCTGGCAATTCCTTTGTCTGCCTTAAACCGAGGCATTCCCACTGGATCAATCATGACCACCATGCAGCGAGGTGGAGTTGTTCACCTGCACGATGACTATTCATCGCTGGGCGTTCCAGCCTACCGGTAGACTCGCGCTTTCTGCCGAAATTGTCTTCATAGGATAGGATTGGGTAATCCATAGGATAGGCTCCTTTGGTTGATCTCTACCATATTCCTCTCGCCTTCGGACTTGCCGTGTCATTTCTTCTTTCCTCGTTCGTTTCGTTGTCGTGTGGGCGCCGGCCTGGCTTAGTGGTTTAGGTCGGGTGTATCAGGTACAGTGGTACGGCCCTTGTGGTAGTACCAAGGAGGAGTGTTAAAGGACACCCCCTCCCCTTTTCCATCTTTCTATCCTAATGCTGAATCTTTGATACGGATGCTTGTTCGGGCTCAGGGGTGGCTACGGGAAAGAAGGCCCCTTGGGACGAATATTCAAATACGCAGACAGTATAATGCAAGTAGAAGCTTCGCATTCATGAATACTATTTTCTCTCTCAGTTTGTTGCTGCGACATTGAGAAAAGGCTGCTTCGTTCTTGTATGGCAGGGAGTTACCCTCGCTGGTCTGATATTGGAAACGATACTGGAGAAGATT
>CAJNDS010002665.1:285000-323114 GCA_905221605.1 Symbiodinium natans | reverse complement strand
TCCCCATACAGCCGCACTACCTGAAAAATGAATGATTAGAAATCCATATTCTGAGTCGCACACTATCACATAATATCTTATAATGGGAGTTTGAACTCTATATGCGTCCTCGCCATTACAACTAATTCGTCCATTGCCTTTGAGGACATTAAGATCGTAATAGAAATATTATAATACAATCAAAAGCCAAGCTCGGGTACCTTCGCCAAGCGATCTGCCTTAAGAAAATCGTAGATAGTAAGAATATATCCGCCGGTCATCATTGTGGGACATCGAATAATAATCCGAGGCCTCCAATTAAAATCTCAAACCGACTTCCTACGCCAAACGATAGATGCAATCACGAAGTTCGTTATATTATTTAATATAGATTCCTTTCCATATATATAATCAAATATGATGTCCCCATACGTCACTCACCTCATAGGAGAATGAATATCCACCGTCCTGCTAGAATACTATCATGCCTAGTCGCAACGACCCTCCTACCATTGTGATACGATATACATAACCCTGAAAATTCATTACGAAGATTTTATTCCTGATATTCGAAGATACAAGATTTCCCTTCATATTCCATTCTCGATATGATCGCATAATGGATGATTCAAGGCCCCTAAGAAATTTACAGAATTCAAATGAATTTAAATATCTCGAGACAATCTGCCATAGCCCCCATGTCGGATTCGTGCCTTCCTTTTCTTCACCGAATGGAATCGAATCTGCCGATCTGTTGGCACGCAGCATGCGGCAACTTGGGGTGGCTTCGGGGGTTTATAGGGTTTACAGGGTTTACAGGGTTTTTAGGGTTTATTGGGTTTAGGGGGTTTATAGGGTTTAGAGGGTTTATGGAGGGTTTATGGGGTTTATAGGGCTTATAGAGGGTTTATGGGGTTTATAGGGTTTTTAGGGTTTATGGGGCTTGAGGTGCAGGATTTTAGAAGTCAAGGCCTACACGGTTCAGGGTTCAGGGGGTTTAGGGAGTTCAGGGAATTTCCCCAAACCCATACTCTACCGACGCGGTTCAAGGTTTAGGGAGTTTAGGGAGTTCAGGGAGTTTCCCTAAGCCCAAACCCAATCCCAAACCCTGAAGCATTGACGATCTCAAGCAGCACACGCTGATCCAACAGGCCTTTGCAAGCCCGACAGCCCTCAAACCCTGAACCCCAGGGATTCGGATTTAGGGTTTAGGGTTTAGGGTGTAGGGTTTAGGGTTGAGGGTTTAGGGTTTAGGGTTTAGGGTTTAGGGTTTAGGGTTTAGCACAAACTCTAAACCCTACACCCATAAACCCCAAACCTTGAACCACTGAGGTCAGGCCGCGCACGCTGCTAGGCGATAACTCCGTCCCATCTGGGACGTCCCCGCTGCACAGCAGGAGGCATCGGCAGTTCATCAAGGCTTGAAGTGTAGGGCTTAGGGTTTAGGGTTTAGGATTTAGGGTTTAGGGTTTAGGGTTTAGGGCAGAGCTCATAGGGTTCTTAACCCCAAAAGCCTAAACCCTAAACGACCCGAAGCCCTAAACGCTTAGTAAAGAACCAAGGAAGTCTTAAATCTCTACTCAGAACGGAGAAGCTCAAGCAACAAATGGTTTAGAGGGGTCTTTCCCTGGCGGGATGTGCACTTCAAGTTTGATAAACGCCCAAGTGGACATTAGCGAAGTGCGCAAGAGAAGGCGAACAAGGCGAGCAGATGATTTCACCCCCCCAACCCAAAAGCCAAAACCCTAAACCCTAAACCCTAAACCCTTACCCCTAAACCCTGAACACAACCCTAAGCCCTAAACCTTTAAACTCTCAGCTGGAGCTCGGCTTTGTGCATGGTCAGGACTTGCCGAAGGACAAAGCAGGACACATGAGTTGACAATCCCCAGTAGCAGCAGCAGGCTTTCGCATGCCACGATCGTAAGAGTGTTTAGGGCTTAGGGCTAGGGTTTAGGGCTAGGGTTTAGCGTTTAGGGTTTAGGGTTTAAGGGTTAAGGGTTAAGGGTTAAGGGTTAAGGGTTAAGGGCTTAGGGTTTCAACTGCAGACCCTGACCTCTAAACCTTAAATCCCTACAGCCCTACATCCCTACCCACCCTACATCCCAAACTCGCTCGCACGCGTCCTCTGGCGCTGGTGCGAGACAGTGCCCGACACCCTTACACCCTTACGCCCTAAACCCTAAACCCTAAACCCTAAACCCTAAACCCTAAACCCTAAACCCTAAACCCTAAACCCTAAACCCTAAACCCTAAACCCTAAAACCTTAAACACCAAACGCTTGGGCAATTGCACTGGCAACGTCTCTGACAGGGCTCATGGGTTGGTTAATTTGTCAAGGTTTAGGGCTTCTGGTTCAGGGATGTCTATAGGAAATGTGGACATCTTTTTTCAACTTTGGGTCCTAAAAACTAATGCCTACGATTCGCGGATAGCGGACGGTCGCAGCTCTAACGACTCTCTCCAAGGGTAGTTGCATGGTCCCTGAACCCCAAACCCTAAACCCTAAACCCTAAACCCTAAACCCTAAACCCTAAACCCTAAACCCTAAACCCTAAACCCTAAACCCTAAACCTGGGCCCTTAGAAGGGGACCCCTTATGTACCCCTTCTGTACCCGGTACAAGTTAAGGGCCCATACATCAGTACCACCGTCTTCGACTCTAGCCCCCGTTCCTATAACCCTACCCTAAACCCTAAACTCTAAACCCTAAACCCTAAACCCTAAACCCTAAACCCTAAACCCTAAACCCTCTAAACCATAAACAGAGGAAACACCTGTCCTGGACCCTCAAAGCAAGGCCCTGACCCCCAATCCCTAGACCATTCGGCATCCCTTGAACCTTCTGAACGGTTTAGGGTTTAGGGTTTAGGGTTTAGGGTTTAGGGTTTAGGGTTTAGGGTTTAGGGTTTAGGGGTTTAGGGGTTTAGGGGTTTAGGGGTTTAGGGTTTAGGGTTTAGGGTTTAGGGCTTAGTATCAAGGAGGGCGTTTGGGGAGGCTCTAAACGATCCAGGTCATGAAGGGTTGAGGGCTGTGGGGGTGTAGTTGGAGTACCCTAAACCCTAAACCCTAAACCCTAACCCCTAAACCCTAAAAGCTAAAAGCCCTAAGCCCTAAGCCCTAAGCCCTAAGCCCTAAGCCCTAAGCCCTAAGCCCTAAGCCCTAAGCCCTAAGCCCTAAGCCCTAAGCCCTAAGCCCTAAGCCCTAAGCCCTAAGCCCTAAGCCCTAAACCCTTTCCTTTCGTAAAGCGGAAGATTCGTAAAGCGAAGTTTTGCACTATGACTGACAGATATTGCAAGCCCCACCTGCTTCAGGGTTAAGGGTTTGGTGTTCTTTCAGTGCTTTTACGATGAACTAAGCCCCTCGACCTTAAATTCAGAAGCGTGTGCAGGTGCGAGAGTGCTTGAGGGCACGCAGTCACCAGTCGATGGTGGCATTATACCAGAGCCGTCGCCTGCAGCGGAAGATCCAGTGTCAGGGTTTGGGCTTTAGGTTCAGTTCTCAGCTTTTCAGGTCCGCGCTCCACCGTGTAAACCCCAATCAAAACCTAAACCCTCAAGACATAATATGTGTATATATCTATGAAAACGTATATTATACGTTTTCATAGATATATACACATATTATGTCTTGAGGGTTTAGGTTTTGATTGAAACTGCATTGGGTTCGCTTTGTATCTTCCTGAATCTCGGAACATCGGGCTCTCAAGGATTCAAGAGTCTAAGGTTGGAATCCATGCACCCTTAGTATGGCCCCTTACCCTTGTTGATTGGGTTTAGGGTTTAGGGTTTAGGGTTTAGGGTTTAGGGTTTAGGGTTTAGGGTTTAGGGTTTAGGGTTTAGGGTTTAGGGTTTAGGGTTTAGGGTTTAGGGTTTAGGGTTTAGGGTTTAGGGTTAGGTTTAGGGTTTAGGGTTTAGGGTTTAGGGTTTAGGGTTTAGGGTTTAGGGTTTAGGGTTTAGGGTTTAGGGTTTAGGGTTTAGGGTTTAGGGTTTAGGGTCGAAGTCTGGGCCCTTTATGTATAGTGTACAAAGGGTTCTAGAATACACAAGAAGGCACCCAGATTAAGGGCCCATACTTGGGGTCCTAGATAGTACTTGGAGGGTCATGGTACTGACCCACCAAAATAACCGTACTCAGATCTTCTAACCACATTAGGGCACTTAAGGGGCTTATAAGTGGGCTATAGGGGCGGCTAATAAGAACAGCTACAACTGGTTAATAAGTACCACACCCTAAACCCTAAACCCTAAACCCTAAACCCTAAACCCTAAACCCTAAACCCTAAACCCTAAACCCTAAACCCTAAACCCTAGTACGATGACCCTCAATCTCCTGACTCGAACTCCGCATCTCGGTCTGACTCAGGCTGCTGCCCAGAAGTGGGCTTTCTTATCAGGCAGTCCTGCACCGGGCGCCCTAAACCCTAAACCCTAAACCCGAAACCCTAAACCCTATCAGGGCGTTAAGGGGTTTCGGGAGCTCAGTGGGTTGCAGGGCTTTCAGGCCTTTTGCACTAAAAGGCTTTTGGGGCTCAGGGATGCGGGAACGTAAAGGAGTGAGAGGGTTTAGGGTTTAGGGTTTAGGGTTTAGGGTTTAGGGTTTAGGGTTTAGGGTTTAGGGTTTAGGGTTTAGGGTTTAGGGTTTAGGGTTTAGGGTTTAGGGTTTAGGGTTTAGGGTTTAGGGTTTAGGAGATATTTAGGCATGCAGGCTTCCCTTGGGCGCGTTTGGGAGGCCTCCGCGTGCCCTTCTCCTCCCGGGGTCTGCCTTTGGGGGGCCAGGGCCTTTTGGGGCTTCCACGGGTGTAGGGTTTAGGGTGTAGGGTTTAGGGCTTAGGGTTTGGGGTCCTCTTTGGGTCTGTTTGTGGCTTACAAAGGCGTTTTAGGTCACTTTACTTAATTAAGCTCGGCTTGTCAGCTGCTGATTGCTTAACACGGCGCGTCAGCTGTTTAGACAAGTTTGGCTTAGTAGCCCAGTAACCATCTTATAATCAGTGCACCCTCTTTTTGGTTGCTTTATAAGGGAACGCATAACCAAAAAAAGGGCAAAGGGTACCTCTGGGCTACGAAGCTGGGACTTCAATTTATGTTAGTCTTCAGGGTTTAGGGTTTGGGGTTGAGGGCTTCGGGTTTGGGGTCCTAAACCCTAAACCCTAAACCCTAAACCCTAAACCCTAAACCCTAAACCCTTTATGGTTTGGCCTTGTTGGGGGTGGAAGGGGTTAGGGTCGAGAATGCAGGGCTTGGCACCCGAAACCCCCATCCCGGGGTCATTGAAAGTCTCGTCTGCCGGGACGCACTCCCCGTGGCAGACCTCGAAGCGCTCAGGCGCGTGTATGTAGGGTTTAGGAGTTTAGGGTTTAGGGTTTAGGGTTTAGGGTGTAGGGTTTAGGGTTTTAGGGGTTTAGGGTTTAGGGTTTAGGGTTTAGGGTTTAGGGTTTAGGGTTTAGGGTTTAGGGTTTAGGGTTTAGGGTTTAGGGTTTAGGGTTTAGGGGCCTGCATGGGTGTTTGATGGGATCATCTGGGTCGTTCTCTAATTTAGGGTCCCTTTTTTGGGTCCCTGCATACGACGGTGCCTAGAACTACCCATCTGGGATCGATGATCTTGGGGTTTACAGATTCGGGTTTCGGGCTTATGAAGGGTTAAGGGCCAAGCAGAAACAGCATATAATCTCACACGAACATCCTGACCCTCAACCCTAATACCCTACACCATGAAACCCCCTAAGCCCTAGGCCCTAAGCCCTTAAAAACCATGATCCCAGACCTTCAAACCCAAGCCCTAAACCATGAAACACCACACTACACTTAGGGTTTAGGGTTTAGGGTTTAGGGTTTCGGGTTTAGGGTTTAGGGTTTAGGGTTTAGGGTTTAGGGTTTAGGGTTTAGGGTTTAGGGTTACCCAAACCCAAAGCCATGATACCTAAGCCCTAACAATGCAGGTTCGTTTTGGGCTGCCAGCCTTGCCTGTCAAACACATCATCAGTTCAGGCTTTTGGGTGTAGGGTTTAGGGGTTTGGGGTTTCAGGCTTCGCTGAACCCTAAACCCGACACCCTAAACCTTAAACCCTAAACCCGGCAACTGAAACCCAAGGAAGAGTGATCTCTGAGCTGTCACGCTCCTCGCAGTTGTGCATCTGTGTACTCGACAGCGGTGACCTGCCCAACCCCAAATGCCCCTAAGAATGCTTGCCAACCCATATATACACATATAGAAAATATGTATATCTCACTCAGCATACTACATATCACTATATCACAACTTAAACACATGTAACACACAGAACATAAACAGACTTGAAGAACATGTAATGCTTATAGGACGTACATACGCACACAAAGAACGGCACACACACACATACACCCTATATATAGACATAGATATAGATATAGATATAGGTTTAGATTTAGATATACATATAGGTATAGATATTATAGATATGTGTATGAATATGTACATATATATATATATATGTATACATATGATCCTCTGCTCTGTTCAATAAACCCTCAACCCTAAACCCTAAACCCCTGCTTCCTTCCCTCCGCTCACTAGAAGCTGAGCAAAAGCATCGAGCAAGGATACTCAGCAAACCAAAAAAATGAAACACAGCGGGAATTCCGTTGAAGCCCTGAACCTGTTGGCCATGCTGTGCGCCTTGCTCGGGTAGAAGTAGTCCATGGAGTATCTATCTCTACCTGAGTTGCAGTCTTAGCTTTCTGGGGCCTCGGGTTTAGGGGACCTTTAGGGCAGTTTCTAGGGTCTAGGGTTTGGGGGTTGAGGGTTCAGAGCTGCAAGGCTGTTTTCGGTTTGCGAGTTTAAGGTTTGGGGGTTCGTGTGTTGTCGAGTAGTTCAGCCTACCCTAAACCCTAAACCCTAAACCCTAAATCCTAAACCCTAAACCCTAAACCCTAAACCCTAAACCCTAGGAGATCTACCCATGTCAGCTCTCGAAGAGCTTGGGGTTTAGGGTGAATAGGGCTCTTAGGATCCATGGATGCCCGAGCCGGGCTTAGGGCTTAGGGCTTAGGGTTTAGGGTTTAGGGTTTAGAGAGATGACAGGGTCAGGGTAGGGGGTAGAGATTAGGGTTTAGGGGCTCCCCGATAAGGCGCCGTAGAAGGGAACTAAATCTTAGAGTATTGATCCGAAACCCTCCAAACCATGTGAAGTAGGGTATGTATTTCTTGTACCCCCCAAAAGGCACCCAGTATATACACTCACCAATATTCAAAGGAACATTATATACACTCAAACTCCCCAAACCCCAACAGGCCCAAGACCACTCACACCCTCACCGTCATGGAGCATCAGAAACCCACCGCCTGCGCGCAAAAAACCCCAAACCCCTAAAATCCCCGAAGCAACAGCCCGCATAACCCTCAATTAAGCGCTTATTTGCTCCTGAAGCTCTGAGCCTTAAACCTCAATTGCTTAAGCCTCTTTACATGCCAACAGATCATTCCGAGTTTACAAAGTTCTCTGTCTAAGCCGGCTGGCACGACACAAAGCTCCGCCTGAACACAAAAGGCTCCACAATCCGAGTTTGAAGTACATTGGTCCAGGAGGCAAGCCCCCCACCCCCCACCACCCTCGGCTCCAAAAACAACCCAACGACAGGTAGAAAGGACCCGTGGGCCAGACAGAGCTGTCTCAAGTGGGGTGGCAGGTTTTGGGTTTAGGGCATGACTTCTGGGGTTTAGGGTTTAGGGTTTGGGGGTTCTTCCCCTTCTCAAGAAGAAGGGAAGTTATACATTGTATCCAAAAGCACAGCCCCATCTCTGAAGTCGCTCACTTCGCGCAGAGCCACCCTTGTGGCCGCCCGTAGGGAGGTCGACCCACTTCAGCGGAATCATGTCGGCAGCCCGGTCCGCCAGGCGGATGCTGGCCGGCAGGTTGGGAGGGTTTAGGGTTTAGGGTTTAGGGTTTAGGGTTTAGGGTTTAGGGTTTAGGGTTTAGGGTTTAGGGTTTAGGGTTTAGGGTTTAGGGTTTAGGGTTTAGGGTTTAGGGTTTAGGGCTTAGGGCTTAGGGTTTAGGGTTTAAATCGGGGGTCCCCATTTAAGGGCCCATCCATATTCAGGGACCATGTAACTGCCCTCAGACAGACTCTTTATCCCAAACCCTAAACCTTAAGCTTGCCCCGAAACCCGAAACCCTAAGCCCTCTAGCGACAGTTAGTACTCATGGTAGCGTATTCTCTTGAATGCTTGCAACATGTGTTTCATGCTGTAGCTGCTTAAGGTTTAGGTTTAGGAACTCTCCCTAACCAATCCAAAACCCAGAAGCCTAACTCGGAAACATGCCTAAATAAACATTAATCATGACTTGCGCTTGCCTTATTTTGGTAGGGTAAGGTTCAAGGGTGTGGTCCGAAGAAGTCCTCCTTAAACCCAAAACTCAACCGCTCTTCAAAGCCCTTGAAAGAAGGCATGCTTATGCAGCCCTTAAATTAAAGCACTTGTTGGGGTTCTCGGGGGCCCAGGAACCCGATTGTAATAAGGGCACCCATTTCGGGGCTACTTACCTTATAAGGAAACCCAGAACCAACAGAAGGTAGGGTTTAGGGTTTTGAAGGGTTTTGAAGGGTTTTAAAGGGTTTTGAAGGGTTTTGAAGGGTTTTGAAGGGTTTAGGGTTTAGGGTTTAGGGTTTAGGGTACCACAGGTCTGCCGAGGCTTAAGGCCTAGATCATGCAGACCTTCAAGCACTTGTATGGTTTAAGGCTCAGATGGGCATCCCCCCAAATAGTATAATCCCACCCCTATAGCCCTAAACCCGAAACCCTAAACCCCAAACCCTAAACCCTAAACCCTAAACCCTAAACCCCAAACCCCAGATCCAGAAAGCCCTGCGCCATGACCTTCCTGATGACAAAAACATGAAATACCCAACTGTCTCGAGCACCAAAGATGCCCTACACCCCCCCCCCCCCCCCACACACCCTAAACCCTAAACCCGAAACCCTAAGCAATACCCCAAGCCCACCAACACGCTTACTACCCAAAACGTCCAAACCTTGAATGAAAACTACCCGAAAAGACCACGCATTGAAGCGTTGCATAATTGACGGTTGCACTTCAGGGTTAGCTTCGGGTCGAGCAACCACGTCGTTGATTGCATTGACGTGCTCCGCATGTTTGTTGAGCACTGTTCAGCGGGGGCTCTCATGTCGTCGATTGAATCCCGCACGTGGCCATTCACACGTTGCTGCACGGGCGCATGCTCCCTCCAATGAGCAAAGCCGCTGAACATTCACAGTTGTTGGTGTCACCCACTTCCTAAACCCTAAACCCTAAACCCTAAACCCTAAACCCTAAACCCTAAACCCTAAACCCTAAACCCTGAACCCTGAACCCTGAACCCTGAACCCTAAACCCTAAACCCTAAACCCTAAGTCACAGCACCACAGCTGCCCATGATCTCTTTGCTGACGTCCCGCGTTGCACCTTCCTGCTCCATGTTTTCCACCGCCAAGACCCCAAACCCCCCAAACCCCCCAAACCCCCCAACCCCTCCTAAACCCTAAACCCTAAACCCTAAACCCTAGACCCTAGACCCTAGACCCTAAGCCCTAAACCCTAACAAGCCTAAACCCTCAACCCCTCTACTCAGGCCTAAACTTGTGCTCGCCAGTCCTGGGTCAAAGCTGGCACAAGTAGAGGAGCTGTTGAGGGCGCTTTCTTGCTTGGCTTTCATGGTTTGGGGTTTAGGGTTTAGGGTTTAGGGTTTAGGGCTTCGTGGACCGAAGCATCACTGAGTTACAGAGGAAGCAGGAACCTCACAAGGGAACCCGAGGCAAGAAAATCTAATTGTACCTTTGTCTCAGGAATTATCATACCCAAAAAGGCAAAAATCATATCCCCAAGTGCAGGCCTTTTCACGGTTTTGGGCGTTTACTTGGAGGTTCATGGTACTTATTGAGCAATTAAACCTGTATTTATTACCCACTTGTAAGCCCCTTAAGTGCCCTAACACGGTTATAAGTACAGCTATATAATTAGCTAGTAAGTACCATGAACCTCCAAGTAGGGGCTTACCCTAAACCCTAAACCCTAAACCCTAAACCCTAAACCCTAAACCCTAAACCCTAAACCCAGAGGATTCAGGGAGCAGGGGTGGTCTGTCACCTACCGATGCTTCGGTGAGCATGGGGAAGGGGGTTAGAGTATGACCGCTGGGGTGAGTACATGGCCGAGTTCCTCGCTGGCTGTGTGAGCCCCCTAAACAACAAACCCCAGTGCCTGAAGCCCTAAACCCTAAACCCTAAACCCCGCTCCCCCTGAACCCCCTAAAGCCTGAACCCCTACATAAACCCATGAAGAACCAGCAAGAGCTTCACGCTCAAGGCGTGGAGGTCACGGCTTGGGCTCTCGGGAGAAGATGGGCTAAGTAGGTTTTGGGGACCCGAAACCCTGAACCCTTTAAACCCTAAACCCGAAGCCCTAAGCCCTAAACCCTAAACCCTGAAGCCTTTGGGTGGGTTCTGGGGCCTGGGGCCTCTAGAATCAACAATAAGACTCCAACTCGCAACCAGTCTTGCCTGCGGCGTTTTTGGCGGGCCACTTTCAGGTCTCGGGCAGCCTCCTTTTGTTCACGTTTTAGCTTCAACGCAGTGATGCGAGCATCGAGGTCCTCCATTGCTTCCACCGAACGCCTCACGTGAGCCCAGGTATATGGTTCCGTCCCATCAGCCAGTTCTTCTTCCGAAAAGCAGGCCCTAAGTCGGCTTCACACTTGGGGTTTAGGGTTTAGGGTTTAGGGTTTTAGGGTTTAGGGTGTAGGGTTTAGGGTTTAGGGTTTAGGGTTTAGGGTTTAGGGTTTGGGGTTTAGGGTTTAGGGCCATCCTCAAGGACCCGCACTGTGGGTCCGACGTTGGGTCCACACGCGGGTCCCACGTGGAACCCTGAACCCCGAAGCCCTCTACGAAAGCACTGAAGCTTTTAGGGTTTAGGGTTTAGGGTTTAGGGTTTAGGGTTTAGGGTTTAGTAGCCCAAGACTCTAAACCGCAGGGCATGACCATCAATCAACACTAAACCCTAAACTCTAAACCCTAAACTCTAAACCCTAAACCCCAAACCCTAAACAGAACCATCTTCCGAGCTTCTTTGTAACCAGGGTCCGCTGATTAAAGCACGAGGAGAAGAATCTTCCAAATTGGCATTCCTCGATATTCCTCGTGTAGCCGGCACCAAACCAACCCTGAACCCTGAACCCCAAAACCCCTACACCCTAAACCATAAACGCTAAACCCTACCCCAAAACCCCAAAAACCCCAAACCCCCCCCCCCAAAAAAAAGGCAACACCCCAAATAGTAACCCTAAACCCTAAGCCCTCAACCCTAAACCCTAAACCCTAAGCCCTAA
The DNA here is from genome assembly GCA_905221605.1 of Symbiodinium natans. Lineage (NCBI taxonomy): Eukaryota > Dinophyceae > Suessiales > Symbiodiniaceae > Symbiodinium > Symbiodinium natans. Next base: position 311,777 of record CAJNDS010002665.1, on the reverse strand, counting down.
ACCCTAAACCCTAAGCCCCTAAACCCTGAATTCTTAACTCGGCACAGACAAGAACAAACACCACTGGGAGCCGGGCGTGGAGCCTTCCAGGGGGCCCATGTCCCGCACCTCGCCATGCGCTTGCAGGGTCTACTATTATTATTATTAATATTATTATTAGTATTATTATTATTATTGTTATTATTATCTTTATTATTATTATTATTATGATTGTTATTGTTGTTATCTATTTTTTTTTTGGGGGGGGGTTAGGGCATTTGGGGTTTAGGGTTTAAGGTTTAGGGCTACTATTTCTTTTTGGTGTGTTTGTCTTTTGGGGTTTTGGGGTTTTGGGACTTTGCGGTTGTTGGGTTTGGGTTTTTTCGGGGTTGGGGGGACTTTGGGGCTTTCGGGTTTAGGGATTTCAGGGTTTTGGGGCATTGGTGGGGTTTCGGGGTTTTCGGGGTTTAGGGCTCAGGGCTTGTAAGCCCTTTGAACCCTAAACCCAAAACCCAAAACCCTAAACCCAAACCCTAAACCCTGAACCCAAAAAGTTTTCTTCTACAGGTTCAGCCGCAGTGTGGCTTTTGTCGAGGTTCCTGGTGCAAGTTCTCGGGGGGCATACGGTTTTGACCGGCAGGTTCTCAGTAGGGAATGAAGGAATTAAGGCACTACCACAATCCCTTAAAGGGTCTACAGAGGGCGCTCATTCCCTCATTCATTCCCTACTAAGAACCAACCCTAAACCCAAAACCCTAAACTCTAAACCCCAAACCATGTAAGTACCCCTAAGCCCTAGACCCTAAACCCAGCCGCCTGGATGTTGACCACGTTCCAGACACGTGATGGCTGCTGGCACTCCACTGGGATGGTACACTCGAAGGAGACCTTGGCACCGAAAGGGTTTGGGGCCAGGGGATTTGGGGTTTGGGGTTTAGGGTTTGGGGTTTAGGGTTTGGGGGTTTAGGGTTTAGGGGTACTTACATGGTCCCTTAGTATGGGCCCTTAAAAGGGATACCCCTCATATACCGCGTCAAACCAAAGGCCCACACTTCAGAACCCTTTCAAGAAGGTACGGGACCTCTGAAGCCTAAAGCCCAAAGGCTAAAGCCTAAACCCTAAGCCAATTTTGGGACTCTGAAACTACCCTGAGATGGCAGCAACGACCGAGACAAACGACCCAAAGCCCGAGAACAGTAGGGGTTTAGGGGTTTCTGGCATAGCGTTACCATAAACCCCTCAATGCAACCCCCTACACCGACACACACCAAAGCCGCTAGCCTAGACCCGGAAAACCCCCACAGCAGCCCCTAAAGCACAACTGGCTGGTTCTTAGTAGGGAATGAGGGAATTCGGACCTTAACGGGTATATACAGGGTCTTCACCCCCTCATTCCGTACTAAGAACCAGGGGGACAAAGCCTTCACGCCTAATTTCCTTCGGAGCTGTGAGACCCCAACGCGTTGTTGTCATCGTGCCTACTGCTGCTGGATGGTTTAGCCAAGGAAGGCCTCGTCGTACCACCACCCGTTCACAGCACGCCCTCAGCAAACCTAAACCGCACTCAGCCCCATAAATCCCCAAAGCCGCCCCTTGTTCAACGCCCTTGTTCCTGCAGATTTGCAATCAGTGAGGTGCCAGGGCTGGAGGAAATTCTTCACCTGAAACTTCTTTGGGCAAAATCTACTAATGGTTTAGGGCTTAGGGGCCTTTGGGTTGAATCCTAGACCCCCCAACCCTTAAAAACCCTTAAAAACCCTAAAAACCCTAAACCCTAAACCCCACACCCTAAACCCTGACCACCCTAAATCCCTGGGGAGCCGGGCGCTGTTGCCGCCTATGTACAGGTTCACCCTGGGATTCCTGGCGATAGGGTTCAAGGTTTTTTCGCTTTGGGTTTCTAGTGGAGGTTCATGGTACTTCTTTTAACCAAGTATAGCTGTACTTCTAACTGTACTTCTCACCATCTTAGGGCAATTAAGGGGCATGTAAGTGGGTTACAAGTAACGTTGTAATTGTTTCATAAGTACCATGGACCTCCCTCCAAGTAGGGTTGAGGGTCTGGGGCTTAGGCTGTTTGAGGTTTTTATTGTTTTGTCGGATTTCTAGGGAATGTGGGGCTTGTAGGGTTTAGGGGGTTTGTACAGTTTGTAGGGTTTGCAGGGGTTTAGGGTGGGGGGGGGGGGGTTTGGGGGCGTGGGGGGGTTAGGGACAAAGGGTTCTATTTTGGATTGAACCCTAATACCATAACATCCTAAGCCAGAAAGCGTACTGGAAGAGGCTCTAGGGTACCAGCAAATTGCAGACGAATAGAACCTACACCCTAAACCCTGCTAGGGCTCAGATTCAGGACTTGGGCGTTGAGGGCCAAAACCCTTGACAGCTTTGGGGGTTGCAAGCCCTCAGCCCTCAACCCTGGGCCATAAGCTCAAAATCGGTTTAGGGCTTAGGGCTTAGGGTGTAGGGTTTGGGGTTTATGGAGCTTTGCTACTGTTTGCTTAAGAACCCCCCCCCCCCCTCCGGCCCCCTCCCCCCACCAAAAAAAAAACATTAAAAACATCACAGTCCCTAGGTTGGTTGCTTAAGAACCCCTCCCCCCTCCCCAAAAAAAACAAAAAAAACAATCACAATCCCTACATGGCCCTTGCAAGAATGTCTCCATTTTGTGGAGAGTTTTTTGTGCAAGTAGTAGTTGGAGGCCGGATTAAACCCTAAACCCCAAACTCCAAACCCTAAACCCTAAACCCTAAACCGTTGGAGGTCGGGGGGGATGAGTTTAAGGTTGCGGGCAACACACAGTCGGCGCCACGCTTTGGCGATTTTCTCCAGGGCAGGCTTCGTGCCTTGGCCGATGTTAGGGCTCAGGGTTTTAGGGTTTTAGGGTTTTAGGGATTAGGGTTTAGGGTTTAGGGTTTAGGGTTCCGGGTTTAGGGTTTAGGGTTCCGGGTTTAGGGTTCGGTTCTTTGTTCAGGGCTTGAATAAAGCACTGATCTGGCGTAGGCACTTGACCGAAGAAGCCAGTCCATCGTGCTCATGCAACCTACTGGTTCTTGGTTCTTCAGAGGGAAAGAGGGAAGTAGGTTTCTCGTATCCCCCTTGAGGGGATTCTAGAGGGTAGCTAATTCCATAATTCCTTACTAAACGCAAGTAGGACAAGTAAAATATCTAAAGCCCTTAATCGCCCTCAATTTCCAGCACTCTTCCCGAGTGGAAGGGGGCTCACCGGTTCTCTTTTCATAACCCTAAACCCTAAACCCTGAACCCTGAACCCTGAACCCTGAACCCTGAACCCTGAACCCTGAACCCTAAACCCTAAACCCTAAACGCTAAACGCTAAACGCTACACGCTAAACCCTAAGCCCTAAACCCTAAACCCCAACCTGTTGGGTCTTTTTAGGTGTCACCCAGCGCCAGGCGGTGCTTACCTGATCTGCATTGGTAGCCCAGGTCGGCGTTTTAGGCGGTTGTGGGTTAGGGGCTCGGGTTCAGCACACTACCCTGAGCCCCTAAACCCTAAACCCTAAACCCTAAACCCTAAACTCTAAACCCTAAACCCTAAACCCTAACAAGCAGCACATGCTGCTTGGCTTGCAGTCTCTAAAGGCAAGGGGGGGCCCGATCAAAAATGCAACAGCCCGCCGACCAAAACCGCTAGGGTTTGGGGTTTAGGAAGCCTTAGGGCTTCGGGTTTCTCAAGGTTCGGGACTAAAGCGCGTAGATTAACCCTGAACCCTTTCTTCAGCAAGTCAAGAGCACGAAGCCCCTAAGCCCTAATACCCCTACACCGAAACCCGAAACCCTGAACCCTGAACCCTGAACCCTAAACCCTAAACCCTAAACCCTAAACCCGAAACCCTAAACCCTAAACCCCCACGGGGCATCGGCCCGTGGAGCTAAACTGATTGACAACCACCTGGTAGGTACCTGGCTCTGCAGTTCACAGTGTTGTAGGGTTTAGGGTTTAGGGTTTAGGGTTTCGGGTTTCGGGTTTCGGGCTGAGGGTTGTAGGTGCTTGGAGAAGAATGGAAGACCCCGTACATATGTGTAGACAATACACAGCCTCAGACCCCTTAAACCCTTAGAAGCCAAAAGGCTACAAGCCTGGCAGCCCCACAGCCCTAGAACCAAAAAACCGCCTTGAGCGGCTGGCCATTAGCATTGATGGCCTGATTAAAAAAAGGATAGAGTTGGGGTTTAGGGTTTAGGGTTCAGGGTTTAGGCGTTGGGGGCTGGGGTACACAAGCCCAGGGAGCCCAATTCCCCTTTAGGGTTTAGGGTTTAGGGTTTAGGGTTTAGGGTTTAGGGTTTAGGGTTCTTAGATCATGAAAATCCGCAGGCCCCGCACATTAAACCACGACTAGAAACTTGGCTGCACTCAGAAGGGTAGCTATAAATTACATTTTTAGCTGCCTTACTAAGAAGCCCGAGACACCCCAAAAAGGCTAAGGATCAAAAGTTACAGTAAAGCACCACAAAGGAAAGTTCATGGATTACCAAAGACTTTCAGTGCCGAGGTGTGTCCAGGACGGGTACCAGTTGCTGCTGGCGCAGGGTTAGGGTTGCCCAAAGCCTGAGCAGCCTGCTGCACAGGACTGGCACTGGTTTCACATCGTTGTAACACCTAAACCCTCAACCCTTAACCCAAGTGCTTGTCAACAAAATCCTTCGCGCTTGTGAGTAGGGTGGTCGTCCCTCCAAACCCCGATTTAGGGTTTAGGGTTTAGGGCTTAAAAGGCCCTAAAAGAGCAAACCCCACACGCACACACTCCTGAGCGTAGGAGACGCGGCCTGGAGGCACATTTTTGAAGGACATGGTCTCCGGGCCAAACCCGGTACCTGGGCTTACCTACTGGCTCTTACCCAATAAGGCTCCTATTTCGTACCTTTTTTGGGGGGTTTTGTTCTAGAATCCCCTATAAGTAGCCCAAAAAAGAACTGCATTGGATAGGGAATGAGGGAGTTAGGTCTCTTACATGTCCACCTTGCAGAAGCCCTTGAAGGGCGAAAAGAAGGGTACCTTAGGGTTTAGGGTTTAGGGTTTAGGGTTTAGGGTTTAGGGTTTAGGGTTTAGGGTTTAGGGTTTAGGGTTTAGGGTTTAGGGTTTAGGGACATCCCTCACCCCTAGTAGGTTTCGGGTTGAGGGCAGCTGGGGGAGCTCCGGGTACACCACACACCGTCCCCAGGGTTTAGGGTTTAGGGTTTAGGGTTTAGGGTTTAGGGTTTAGGGTTTAGGGACATCCCTCACCCCTAGTAGGTTTCGGGTTGAGGGCAGCTGGGGGAGCTCCGGGTACACCACACACCGTCCCCAGGGTTTAGGGTTTAGGGTTTAGGGTTTAGGGTTTAGGGTTTAGGGTTTAGGGAAGCACTGAGACTGCTCAGGGTTAGAGAAGGGGATTTGCTTGCCTGATAGGGCCCTAATTCCCTCATTCCCTACGAAGAACAAGGGCGTTATGCACAATCCACCGAAGAGGGTGCAAGATTAGAGGTTTAGGGTTTGGGCTAGGTAGGGTTCAAAGGGCTTCTTCTTCGAAGCCCTCCAAAAATCAAAGCCTGAATGGGTGCGTATTCAACTTTTGCCGGATATGCTTGTTCTCTAGACAAGAGTTCGATAACGGCCTTGGAGCGTGGTGGGACTTGCGGCCGATTGAAAAACAGAGCTGTGGAGCCCCCCCCCCCCCGCCCGCCCCAGTGCTGTAGCTAACCAATATCGTTCAATGTATACAGGGGTTGAGGGGCTTAGGGACTATGTAGACATGTTGCTAACCCTTTAAGGTTTAGGTTCTGCGCTGTTTACGCTCGTGTAATTGCTCGTCTGTGTACTGCTTGACCTCGCCGGAGTTGATGGCTTCCACCAAAGCAGCTACGAGGGTACCCCAGGTCACGGTCCTCGGAGTAGTGCTTCTCGAAAAGCTTTCGTGACTCCACGAAGAAGGCTTGTCTTTTTCCGGAGACGGTACGAACCGTTCGGCAACTGCTCGAACAACTCGTTGAGGATTTTCGTCCTGAACTGCCTCGGCGACTCCTTCTTGTCGGCCTCGTTGTCGTACATGTTGAGAGTGAAAGCGGGAGCTGCCTCCGCATGGCCTTGAACTTTTGGGCCTTGCCCTTGTGCCGACACTCGTCTGCTCGTATCTATATCTATATTTATATCTATATCTATATCTATACATATATATGGTCCCGGGCTGCCACCCCCCCCCCCCCCCCCAGCCCCATGGTATGCCCCCCCCATCCTTTCTTGGATCCCTACCCCCACCCCCCAGCCCTTTGGTGTGGGTGTGGTTGGGGGATTAGGGTTTGAGGGTTTAGGGGTTTAAGGTTAAGGATTCGGCCTACCCCCTGGCCACCCCCGGTGGTGTGGGTGTGGTTTGGGGGTTAGGGTTTAGTCTTTAAGGCTTAGGGTTTAGGGTTCGGGGTTTAGGCTCTGAGGGTTAGGCCCGTGGTGTGACCTAAGGTTTGGGGTTTGGGGTTTAGGGTTTAGGGTTTGGGGTTTAGGGTTTAGGGTACAGCACTAAACTCTAAACCTTCAGCCATGAACCCCGGAAATCACACCAACATCAACTGCCACAGTGAGGCACTGCACCCTGGGCGCGCAGAAGCCTCAACTCCCAATCCTGTGCTCGGCTGACGACATCTACTGTTGGGGTTTAGGGTTTAGGGTTTAGGGTTTGGGGTTTAGGGTTTGGGGTTTAGGGTTTGGGGTTTGGGTTTAGGGTTTAAGGTTTGGAGTTTGGGGTTTAGGGTTTAGGAACTGCCTCACCATCAACTGCCCTCAAACTACCAAAGGCGGGCGACGCTTGTCGATGTCTAGGATCATGTAGTTGTCGTGGTTCCAAACCTGCAAAAGCTGAAGCACAACTTGAAACTCTAAACCCTAACCCCTCACAGTCCTTCAACCAGTACTCCTCCCCTGAAAGGCCTGCTAGCTAGCCCAGTATCCAACTGATCTAGCGTAAAGCCCAAGCAAACATACAACGTCATCACTTCATAAGTATCCACGCAGGTGGAAGGGGGGCGGCGGGGAGGGGGAGGTACAGTAAACCGATATTACATTACTACAGCTTGCTGAGGGCTTTTTGGGGGGCACTGAGTATATGGGTCCTTGCACCACCAAAGCGACATTCGCGTTAGTTTTTCGCCGCGCTCCCATCCTCCCCAAGATTGAAACGCTCGGAATTGCAGAGGGAAACCACGCGGTACCACGGCGCTTCTTAACACGAATTCCACCCTAGCGTTAACCTCACATTTTTTTTACGGGGGGGTGGTAATTGTAAATATTCGGCGGGACAGAGGGCCCCGGCCCAAGACTGCTTTCCATTGCGGGGGGTTCTTGGGCTGATGTGCGTACACAAACCCATATAGGGGGGTCCGATGAAAATAATAGTGGGGTAACATTTGAAACATTTGGCTGGCCAGAAATCTTAAATTTTACTAAGGCTCAAGAGAAAAATCCCCTAAGCTTGAGACTTCAGCCTTCGCGTCCTGGTCTAAGGCTTAAGATAAGAATCCCGTAAGCTTGAGACTTCAGCCTTCGGGTCCTGGTCTAAGGCTTAAGACAAGAATCCCTTAAGCTTAAAACTTCAGCCTTCGGGTCCTGGAATTCTGGAAACCGCCAGACGTCTTAAAGCAACGTTTCCTTGCTTAAATCCTTATCCGTCGGGGCTCGAAAACAAAACCGGAAAGGGTCCCCCTTACGGGCCTCAATAATGAAGGGGTGGCAATAATGATTTCAGAGACCGGGGGGTGGGGCCGGGAAACCAAGGAAGCCTCAAGTTTAAACGGCTGCCTCTAAGGCTTAAGATAAGAATCCCTTCAGCCTGACGCTTAAGATTTCAGCCTTCGGCTTGAAAACAAGCAAAAGCAGACCCTTCTTGACAGCTGAACCCCCCCCCCCCAGACCCGTAGACCCCCAGGAACTCATTATTCTCACCCCCTCTTTTTTTCCACCCTCAAAACGCCGGAAAACAAAACAAAATCTGGGGGGGGGGGGGTCATTAATGCGACACTAACATTCAACCCTACACCCTAAACCCTAACCCTTAAGCCCTAAGCCCTCTACCCTAAAACCTTACACCCTAAGACCCTAAACGTCATACCCTAAACCCTAAACACTAAACCCTAAACCCTAAACCCTAAACCCTCAACCCAAATGTTCCCACTGGGGGGCCTTTTCTCTCGGAGCACCTATCCACCTGGCGCCGGAATCATGGTCGGATTCAGGGGTTTGGGGCGTTTAGGGTTTAGGGTTTAAGGGTTAAGGGTTCAGGGTTTAGGGTTTAGGGTTTAGGGTTTAGGGTTTAGGGTTTAGGGTTCAGGGTTCAGGAAAGAGGGTTCAGGGGTATAGTGTTTAGGGGCTTAAGGTTTTGGCGGGGTTTTGAAGAGGGGGTCTGTAGGGTTTCGGATTCACGTACCGTGCATTCTTGCTTCCAGTACCGAACTCACCGGCAACGAGCACACGAAGCACGTGAAGCACTGCTGCTGCCTTCGAGTTTGCGTGGAAGGCTTTTGGGACGAAGGTCTGAACCAGTAATGCCCCCCATGTTCTCAGCTTTATTCACAGGATCGCATGTGAACTCCAATCCCTGAACCCTGGAATCTACACCCTAAACCAGGGTTTAGGGTTTAGGGTTTAGGTCTAATGAGGGTTTAGGGTTTAGGGTTTAGGGTTTAGGGTTTAGGGTTTAGAAGCCCCAAACCCCAAACCCTAGCCCTGCTCCTTTTTGTCAAGGTTGCCGGGGCCCCTGGTTTCGGGGCCCCGCCTATCGACCAAGGGTCCGGGGTTTGTCAGGGTTTAGGAACTCCCTTGACTCTTCCCACGGTTTAGGGTTTAGGGTTTAGGGTTCAGGTTCGGGTTCAGGGTTTAGTAGCCCAACAGCCCGGAAGGCTTCTGCCCTCTGCGAGGAACTCCGCTCTTTGAAGCGAGCTGAATCGCCCTCAACCCTACACCCTTAACCTTGGGTTTCGGGTTTCGGGTTTAGGATTAGGGTTTAGGGCCATAAGCCCGAATCCCTCATTCTTAATCCTGCCAGGGGCCACGTCGACGCAATTTGGTACTGCTCAAGGATCTGTTTTCGGCGCCATCGTTTATGCCTCGCATTTCTTGAAACCTAGACCCTGAAGCCTCAACCCAATTCACCAACAAGGCAACTGACTCAGATTCCGGAGCAGGGTTTAGGTCCAGAGGGTGTGGGGGACCCAAACAGTGGCCAAACTTGGAGGGCTAGCAATGTCCTGGTGGCGATTAGGGAGGGTTGAGGGTTTAGGGTTCAGGGTGTATAAAGGGCTTTAGGGTTTAGGGTTTAGGCTGATACTTCCTTATTTGGGCTTACGAAAGCCTCATGTGGAACACGGGCTGCCATGATGCACTGACCACACTCGAACCCTAAACCCTAAACCCTCAACCCTAAACCCTAAACCCTAAACCCTAAACCCTAAACCCTAAAGCCTAAAGCCTAAAGCCTAAAGCCTAAACCCTAAACCCTAAACCCTAAGCTAAGTATGCAAGCTTGACAGTCGAGGCTAAGGCTTGATGGTCAACCACTCTTAGAGGGCGTCGGCCAGGGTTTAGGGCTTTTTTCGGGATGAGGGTGCAGTAGGATAGTTCCGGGGTTCTGGCAGGTATCAGGTTTTGTGGGCTAAGAGTAACCTGTGCAACAAAAATCAGGTAGCCTACACTTAGAGGATCGGGGGCCTCAGTTAGTTGTGATTCAGTAGGGCTATTTACATTGTCCCTTTCACGGCACTTGAAACTCTTCTTTGTACCTGCTTTCTAAGTCTCAGCACGGGTAGAGGGAGTCTCATCCCACAAGTGCTTTGCAGCCATCCAGCACAGCTCATGGGTTTTGGGTTTGGGGCCTGAGCCAAGTTAGCAGCTGTCTGGCTGTTGTAGCATAGGTCTCGGTGGTAGCACACTACTCCCGGCATCGAAAAAGGACGCAACAGCAGGCAATACCTACAATGCCTGGCAACGGGAAGGCAGATGTACTTCGGGCATGCGCCCGAAAGCCACCCTCCCCAAAGCCAAGCCTTCGCATCAAATTGCCAGCTAGACCAAAAACCCCAAACCCCAATCCCTAAACCCTAAACCCGCACTTGGCATTCAAGTCTGAGGCAGCCGCATCGAAGTCATTTGCCGAACCGCCCAGAAGACCTTGGCAATCGAGGTTGCGCAATGGTTGGGGCGCTTGTTCTGCGTGTTGCCGTTTGGAGAATAGGGGCCAATTCATTTACGGAATACTATTTGTATGTAGTCATACTCACGTCGGACTTATATTTAGGATCCCTCTACGGCATTCCCAAGGGTCTCGGCTCGAGCCGCTCGTGAGCTGAGGGTTTCGGGTTTAGGGTTTCGGGTTTAGGTCGGCGGTGGGGATGGCACCATTTTGTACCTTCCCAAAGAGCCTTAAGTACGGAGTCATACCTTAATTCATAGAGTCCTTCATTAAGGGTATAGAATTTAGGGTATATTCCTTCATGAAGGGGTATAGAATTTGGGGTATATTCCTTCATTACGGGGTACAGAAATGGGTTGCCAGCAACAACTGCAAGAACGAGGAAGGATCCGACTTGGGTTGCCTTTTGCTGTTCAGGGTTCAGGGTTCAGGGTTCAGGGTTCAGGGTTCAGGGTTCAGGGTTTAGGGTTTAGGGTTTAGGGTTTAGGGTTTAGGGTTTAGGGTTTAGGGTTTAGGGTTTAGGGTTTAGGGGTTAGGGCTACGGGAAGAGCAGCAGCAACGGCGATGCGGAGGTGCAGAGTGCACTGCTTGAAGGTTCATGTGGGTACTTACAAGCAGGGCTCTAGGTGCCCTAAATGGGGTTTAGGGTTTAGGGTTTAGGGTTTAGGTTATGAATACCCATGAACCTCCAAGTAACCTTAGCTGACGTATCACATCGACTACCTCCAGCACGTCGGCATCGCTGGAGATTGAAGGTGATGCCGATATGAAGTAGGGCTTAGATTTCTTGTATGCCCAAAAGGAGACCCAAGATGTACACGCACCAATATTAAAAGGTAACCTTACATACACTCACCAATAACAGAAATATAAATACGGCTTCATATGAAGCAGCTAATCGACACGAAGGAACTTCGAAGTTCAACTATGTTTGAGTAAACCCCCCCCCCAAAAAAAAAAAATAAACCTCCTAAACCCTCCAAACCCTTAGGGCTAGGGTGTAGGGTTTCGGGGTTTCGGGGTTTCGGGGTTTCGGGGTTTCGGGGTTTCGGGGTTTCGGGGTTTCGGGGTTTCGGGGTTTCGGGGTTTCGGGGTTTCGGGGTTTCGGGGTTTCGGGGTTTCGGGGTTTCGGGTTTCGGGGTTTCGGGGTTTCGGGGTTTCGGGGTTTCGGGGTTTCGGGGTTTCGGGTTTAGGGCTTCCTGGGACTCTTCAGCCTTGACTTGGCTTCCGGGCCCATTTCGGAAATTGGTTGTGCGCCTGGTACGGACAATCTGGCCTCGCGGGTGTGCTCTGCTGCCTTTAGGGTTTAGGGGGTTTAGGGGGTTTAGGGGGTTTAGGGTTTAGGGTTTACGGTTTAGGGATTAGGGTTTAGGGCTTTAGGGTTCAGGGTAACTGGGCTGATGGGGCTTCGGGCTTAGGGGGGCTGAGGGGTTTAGAGGGGCTTCGGGTTCAGGGGGTTGAAACGGGGTTTGGAGGGTTTAGGGGGTTTCGAGGGTTGAAGGGGTTTAGAGGGTTAAGCAATATTGAGGGTATAAGGCAAAGGATCAAGAAGTCTGGGGTTTGCCTACAGCAAGCCGCATCCTTTCAAAAAGGTGAAGTAAATCCTGGTTCTAGCAAGAGGCGTAGCCCCTGACCTTTTTTGAGATGTTTTGGCCCTAAACGGCATCGTAACAAGGCTTTGGGCTCTCGGCTTTAGAGGTTAGCCTGACCCCCCTGAAGATCTCAACCTACTTGGGGGTTCATGGTACTTACCTACAACCCAGTCATGACTGCACTTAATGTTGGACTGACTTTAGTATAAGGAGGGTCTATAATCACAAGTTTCGAAAATTTATTCTGCGAACCGAGTTTGTTCAGGGTACCCGCTATTATCACAAGTTTTTTCCGGACGTTTTTTTTTTTTTTAAGGGTTTGTGTTTTGGGTTAAGAGCTTTCGCAGTAAGGCTTGAAGCCCTGAGGGCTTGGGCTCCAGGAACCTTAAAGAGCCAGAGCGCGGAGAATCCAGAAATCTAAGCCCGGCCAATCCCATGTAAAGCCTAATGGAAATTCATTACGAAACGAGGCCCCAAACAAATTTTGTGATAGGTAGCCCACGGGCCGGTCAGACTGTTTTTAGTAAGTTTGTCTGGCTACCCTCTATAATACCAAGTTTTTTTCGGATGATTTTTTTTTGAGGGTTTGTGTTTTGGGTTAAGGGCTTACGCAGTAAGGCTTGAGGCCCCGAGGGCCTTGGGCTCCAGGAATCTTAAAGGCTGGAAAGCTTCAGGCCTTGAGGTCCTAAAGGCTTGAGGCCTTGAGGGCGGTTCCCCCCCCCCCCCCCCAATTTGTTTGGGGGGGTCGCCGGGCCACGCGTTTATAGAGGGTCCAAATTTGTTGGGGGGGGGGGGGGTCCCCCACACTAAAGACAGTGCAACATTAGAACCCACTCATAAGCACCCTGTGGTTATAGTTGGGCTATGAGTACAGTTCTAAACCCTAAACCCTGAACCCTAAACCCTAAAACCCGACAAAGCGTTTGGGTGAATAAGTACCATGAACCTCCCACGTGGCCGGTCCTGGAATGGCGTCTGCGGGTGTACTGAGTCTGGGCATTCCTGAACTGCTCCGGGGTTTAGGGGTTTAGGGTTCAGGGGCTAAACCCTAAACTACCCTAAACCCTAAACCCTAAACCCTAAACCCCAAACCCTAAACCCTAAACCCTAGCCCTAAACCCTAGACCCTAAACCCGGGGTCATGGGCTTGGGGTTTAGGGACCAACTGAGAAACGAAAAGGATGCTAAGCTGAGTCAAGATTCGACTTCAGCTCGTTGCAGACGCTGGCACCACAGACCTGTTGTCTGGGCTCAGGTTTAGGAGGGTTTAGGGTTTAGGGTTTAGGGTTTAGGGTTTAGGGTTTAGGGTTTAGGGTTTAGGGTTTAGGGTTCAGCGTTTAGGGTTTAGGGTTGAGGGTTAAGGGTTAGCATGAAAGCTACAGAAGCCAAGGACTTGTCACCAAATCTTGCGCTTAGGTTATAAGTCCGGTACAACCGTCTTGGTAGCCCAGTAAGCGTGTTATAAGCATATTATGATAAGGGTTAGGGTTTAGGGTTTAGGGTTTAGGGTTTAGGGTTTAGGGTTTAGGGTTTTTGGGCCACCAAGCTTTAGTTAGCATAGTAAAGAAGGCCCCCTCCTTGAAAGGGTTAGCGGGTAAGCCTGAAGGGTGTAGGGTTGAGGGTCGCGGGGTAAAACGCGCATTTTGCGCTTCAGATGGTAAGGTGAACCAAGTACATTCGGTTTAGGGTTTAGGGTTTAGGGTTTAGGGTTTAGGGTTTAGGGTTTAGGGTTTAGGGTGTAGGGTTTAGGGTGATTTATCGTGAAGAACTTCAAAATGAGCCCACATCCTAACCCCTAAGTGATCGCATGGTCACGCTGACCAAGGATCGCCAGCACGACTGAACACGGCCTGTTGCAAGAGCTGTCTCCGTGCCGAACCCGTAATTCCAGGGCTCAGAGCTTACGGTCCCTAAACCCTCAACCCTCAACCCTAAGCCCTGAACCCTAAACCCTAAACCCTGCACCCTAAACCCTTAAGCCTAAACCCGAATGATCGCGGAAAAGGGCGCACGAGGCAAGCTCGAAAACGCTAGGATGCGCACAGCGGAGACCGACCGGCAAGCGTCGCGGCAGTTTATGAGACTTTTTGGGGCTTAGTTGGGACGTCCCCCCTATACTAACAAGTCCTTAATATGGGGTCATATTAGGGGATACTATCATCCCTAGTAACTGTTAGTATCAGGGGGAACATCCCAAGGGTCGAGGGTTTGGGGCTTGGGGTTTAGGGTTTGTGTACCCAATCATGAACTGGAACTGTGAGAGGAACAATATTGAGATGGGAGTGGGCTAGGATACGTATGACATTGTGCTTTGCAGAAATGTGGTATTTTAACGTTATCAACATTTGCGTGCGTGTGTGTATATATGTATATACACATGTATGATGATATGCAGCCAGTGAACACAACACACACACACACATACACCCACCCACACACACACACACATACACACAGACACACATACACACATACACCCATACACACATACATACATACATACATTCATACATGCATACATACATATGTATATATATATATATGTATACTTGGAGATCTGGCTGTCTCATCTCTGCTGACAGCTCAAGAACTTTTCATCAGTTGCAAGTAGAAACATAGTCCGCAGTTGCTGCCAATCCAAAGTCGTGCAGGCATCGACTTTAGATTGCGGATTTAACAAAACCATGAAGATCTTTGCCTACAGGAAAAAGATCTGTGTTGTCTCGAACTTCTGGGGAATGATCCCAACCTCTGCGAACACCAAAAAAATCAGGGTGCAGGGTTTACCAACCTTACCCCCCGAAACCCTAACCACCGCACACATATGTATACACACACATGTACATAGAAAGCCAATTGCAAATTCACACATCAATACACGTGTGCATCTACACACATACAACATACACATTTACAGATCTGCCCGCCTTCCATTCATGGTTTCGGACATTGTCTTGGGTGAAGAGCGTTCGCTTGCAAAGCGTGCGCCGCCTGCAATCGGAGCTCCAACAAGTGGCGGCTTAGGGCTCAGGGAGTTAGGGTTTAGGGTTTAGGATTTAGGGTCTAGGGTTTAGGGTTTAGGGTGGCGAGGGTTCAGAACGTCCTCGTAAGCCTCAGGGAGGGGGAAGAGGGGGGAGAGGGGACGGGGGAAGGGGGTGGGAACGTCATTCGCGTGGCCCTCTCTGTGCAACAAACTACTACGCAAGGATCTTTGTCGCTTCTGGAACAAGACACGCTGCCACTAGTTTAGGGTTTAGGGTTTGAGGTTCGGAGTTCAGAGTTCAGGGTTTATAGGTCCTGAACCTTGAACCTCCAACCCATACGTGGAGTGTGGGGGGAGTCGAGATTAGAGGCCAGACTCGCTCCAGGACAGACAACCCTGCACCCCAAACCCTAAACGGCGCGCGCTCCCCATGCGCGCGTCGGACCAACGCTAAACCCGTTTCTGCACGAAGCCCGAAATCCGTCTGCGAAGCTCAGGATGCTCCCCTGTAGGCCTAACCTTGAACCCTAAACCCTAATCCCTAAACCGAGGTGGTCCTAAACCCTAAACCCTAAACCCTAAACCCCAAACCCTAAACCCCAAACCCCAAACCCTTAAACCCTAAACCGAGGTGGGCCTGGATAGTAAGGATGTGTCCGTTGGGTCCAGGGTGTGCGCCTTTTTGCCTCGGCTTGAAAACTTAGGGTTTAGGGTTTAGGGTTTAGGGTTCCGGGTTTACATCTTGGTTTAGGGTTTAAAGCTAGGCTGCCCAGTAAAGTAACCTAGGCTTAAAAAGGGTGCCCTTTTTTTGCTGAAAGGGGTTGAGAAGGGCACCTCAACCCCCCAAAAAGGGAATAAGGGTTTAGGGTTTAAGTAAGCCTGGCAATGTAAGGAATTTCCCGAAATAGGGGCAGCGCTACAGACCTTATTCTAGGAACACCCCCCAGCCCTCCCCCCCCCCCCCGGGCCCCAAGAAGGGGCCCCAAATTCTCGGAAACGCCCTCAACCCCAAACCCAAAACCCTAAACCCCAAACCCCAAACCCTAGACCCCAAACCCCAAACCCCAAACCCTAAACCCTAAACCCTAACCCTAAAACCCTAAACCCTAAACCCTAAACCCTAAACCCTAAACCCTAAACCCTAAACCGTGCTGATGGCTTTGGGGTTGCAGGCTTTGAGGCCCTCGAGTTGGCACGACTGTCGCAAGAAGGCAGAAGTGCTTCGGAGCTTCGTGTTCGGGTTTAGGGTTTAGGGTTTAGGGTTTAGGGTTTAGGGTTTAGGGTTTAGGGTTTAGGGTTTAGGGTTTAGGGTTTAGGGTTTAGGGTTTAGAGTTTAGGGTTTAGGGTTTAGGGTTTAGGGTTTGGGGTTTAGGGTTTAGGGTTCAGGGTTCAGGGTTTAGGGTTTAGGGTTAGGGTTTGGGGTTTCGGGTTTAGGGAAGTAATAGGGTTTAGGGTTTAGGGGTCGGGGTTTAGGATTTAGGATTTGGGGTACAGGGATCAGGGTTTGTGGTTCTGGGATGTTGGAATTGGCCCCCGAAATCCCACGTAGACATAGCAGAAGCGCCAATACACGGCTAAACGGCGCAGATTTGGGGAAACTTTCCTCCCCTCAATCCTCAACCTAACTACAGATTTTGGGTTCAGCTTGAGGTGGAGAGACCTAAACTCCACCCCACCCGCCCATGACCCCCGCCCTCCCACAACTAAACAAAACACCAAAAAACATGTCACGGAACTCAACTGTCAAGCCACCCTCATGTAAAAAAACACACACAAACCCTGGGGGAGGGGGGCCTTGTTTTTCAACAGGCCGGCCCTGTTAGAAACAGGCCCCCAAAAAGCAATACTACAGCGGCTTTAAACCCAAACCCTCTACATTTGTCGGCCCCCTGCCCCAACCCCGAAACCCTAAACCCCCAACCTTAAACCCCAAACCCTACACCCAAGCCCTAAACCCTAAACCCTAAACCCTAAACCCGAAACCCTAAGCCCTAACTAAGCCCTGAAGCCCCAAGTCCCAAGTGAAATGAAACCAAACGAATGCACAGAGAGCCGAGGCCCGAGCCATCACAGTGGTAATCCCTCTCTACCTGGCTCTTGGGGTTTAGGGTTTAGGGGTTTAGGTTTAGGGTTTGGGGTTTAGGGTTTGGGGTTTGGGGTTTAGGGTTTGGGGTTTGGGGTTTGGGGTTTAGGGTTTAGGGGTTAGGGTTTAGGGTTTAGGGACCACAGAGTCATTTCCAGGCCCTTCAACCTCTGCCAGGCCTGTCGGTAGCACTCGTAGTTGCGAGCCCAGATGTCCAAGTCAAGAGGCTTCTCGTCCTGAACACGCATGCCGGGGCCCTCTAAATTCTGAACCCTAAACCCTAAACCCTAAATTCTGAACCCTAAGCCCTGTACCCTGCACTCTGTACGCTTTATAGGGCCCTAAAGCACCCTAAACAGTCAGGGTTTGAGTTTTGGGCTTTGGGCTTGCGCCAGAGCTGGCCATCGACCTCGAAACCTCCCATCGCCCCCCCCCCCCCCCCCCCCCCCCCCCACCCCCCCGGCAAAAAGAAAGGAGCCCCGAACATAATTTTCATCCTAAAGCCTACACCCTAAGCCCTAAACCCTAAACCCCAAGCCCTAAACCCTAAACCCTAAACCCTAAACCCTAAGCCCTAAACCCTAAACCCTAAACCCTAAGTGCAAAGTGGGCGCCCATTCGAGGACGGCGCGCATGTCCCACTCCATCTCCGCGGGCTTGCCGACGAGAAAGCAGCCTGGCGGGGGGCTAGCAGACCTAGGCCCATAAATCTTTCATGGTTGCTCCAACTGGAACCGCACCTTCTACAGAAGGTTTAGGGTTTAGGGTTTGGGGTTGGGGTTCAGTGTTTAGGGTTTAGGGTTTGGGGTTTAGGGTTTAGGGGTTCGGGGTTGGGGGTTAGGGTTTAGGGTTTAGGGTTTAGGGTTTAGGGTTTAGGGTTTAGGGTTTAGGGGTTAGGGTCTAGGGTTTAGGGTTGAGGGTTTAGGGTTTGGGTTTGGGGTTTAGGGTTTAGGGTTTAGGGTTTGGGGTTTGGGGTTAGGGTTTAGGGTTTGGGGTTTAGGGGGATTGCAAGGGGGCCCCAACCCATCAAAAAGGACATAAGGGCCAACTCCGGGTCCTAGGATTCCCTTCTGTCGCGACTTGCCGGGGGGTGGGAGGGGGGAGGGGTTGGCCAGTGGCAGCGGCTGCGGTTCTTCGGGTTGAGGGTTTAGGGTTTAGGGTCCGCCGACCTTGGCGGCATGTTTAGGGTTTAGGGTTTAGGGTTTAGGGTTTAGGGTTTAGGGTTTAGGGTTTAGGTTTCAGGCCTTCCGGATAGAGCACGCCGCCCTCCAGCAGCTCGGAAATGGAGAATTGAAAGCGGCATTTGAACGCATCCTGCGGCAATCGAGATTTTTCACTTCCACTTAGAGGGTATGTTGAGGGTTTAGGGTTTAGGGTTTCTGAGTTCATAAAACCCCCAAAAGTGTGCACTTTCAGTTCCGTAGGGGATTATAGTAGCCCAAAAAGTGTAAAGTGTACTTACTCAGCTACTAAAAGATTTTTCACCTCCATTTAGGGTGTTATGTTGAGGGTTTAGGGCTTTTAGGGTTGTTAGGGTTGTCAGGGATTTTAGGGTTTTTAGGGTGTTTAGAGTGTTTAGGGTTTGTAGGGTTTTTAGATGGTTTTTTGTATATCCATGGTATTTATGGTTTAACGCCACCCCTTCCCCCCCAAGCAAAAACGGTTCAGCTTGATTTCAACAACCTCATGCAGCATAAGAATACAGCGCTTGGGGGATCATGTATATAAGAGTATCCGAAACTTAGGGTCCTTCCCCCGCAACATCACAGAATTGCCCGTAATGGGACTTGAACAACTAAGAAGAGTCACTCTACGGTGCCTGTTTTTAAATACCCGGACATCTAAACAGTCAAACAGGTATTTCATACTACCTCCGTGGAGCGCGGCGTTAGGCCGCCCAGCGTTTTAAACATCCGGAAATAGACCCTCCAGCAAGCCTTCCCGCGCCAAGCCCCCCTCCAGCCAACACACCCCCCCCCCCCCCCCACCAACCTCACAACCAATCCCTCCAGCCAACACCCTCAAACCGCCCTCCCCCCCCCAGCCACCACCCCTCCAGCCCACCCCACATCCTCCTCCCCCACCCCCCCCAACACCCCTCCACAGCCAACCGCCCCCATCCTCCAGCCAACACCCCTCCAGCCAGCCCAGCAGGTTTTCCACCAGCCAGCCCCCTCCAGCCACCGCCTCCAGCCAACACCCCCCTCCCCCCCCAGCCCCCCCCAAAACGCCTAGCCAAGCCCCCCTCCCACAGCCAACCCACCCCATCCAGCCAACACCCCCCAAAACACCCTCCAGCCAAGCCCAGCCAACCCCCCCCCTCCAGCCAGCCAACCTCCTCCCAGCACCCCTCCCCGCTTTCCACCAGCCAACCCCCTCCAGCCAACCGCCTCCAGCCAACCCCCCTCCCCCCCATATGGGGTGGGGGGGAAGGGTTGGGTGTTGCTGGAGGGGGGCTGGAGGGGCTTGGCTGGAGGGGGCTAGTGCATAAACACGAAAACATGCGGATTTAAACTGGTCTTTTATACTACCCACCCCCTGGCCGTTGCTGGTTGGCCGCCCTCCACTTGTTAAAAAACGTCACCCGTAGTATTTGGGAAGCCCTTCGAACCCTACAAGCATTCAACCTCGCTTTGAACCCCTCCCCTTCCCCCCCCCCCCCCGTCCCCACATATTTGGTGGAGGCCTGGGGGTGTACCTGAAACGTGTCCGAAATTGGGGTTATCCTTCTTTGTGCCCCTACCCTAACACTTAAACCCACTGCAAGATGCCCTGGCGCTCCAGCCGGCATCGGTGCTGGCGCTCTGACAAACCCTAAACCCTAAACCCTAAACCCTAAACCCTAAACCCTAAACCCTAAACCCTAAACCCTAAACCCTAAACCCGGCAGCCTTGGCCTTCACTGCCGCAGTGGCTAGCGGCTGACGATGGCGCCGCAGTAGACCCACTTTAGGGTTTAGAGTTTAGGGTTTAGGGTTACGGCCCCTAGCTCTAGGCCGGACCGCCGTCCCTCCCCAAAGCCCAACAAAACACTCCCTGCTTGCGGGGTTTAGGGTTCAGGGTTTGGACCTTCACCCCGCCAGGCCCGGAAACTCTGATCCTCCAAGTAGATTTAGGGAATCCTGTTTCGGGCTTGGGGTAGTCGCAAACCCGAATGAAACCCGCAAGCCTCAAATATGGCTGCAATCCCTTAGGCAAACCAGAAGCGCATATGGTTTAGGGCTGAGGGTCACAGAGTACCTTCGAAAGGAAGAAGGAACTTCATTTTGGGGTGCATCTTGTTTAGGCAGGTGGGCCTGGGGCTTAGGGCCTAGAGTTTAAGACTTAGGGTGTAGGGGGGAAGCAAAGCCTGCCAAACCTAGGAAGGACCCACATGGGTTCTAGCATGTTCGAGCAAACCTTGATTGCACCCAAAACCTTAAACCCTGAACTTTAAACCTTAGACCTTAAACCCTAAACTTCAAACCCTAAATCCTAATCCCTAAACAAAAACCCTAAACCCTAAACCCTAAAACCCTAAAACCCTAAAACCCTAAACCCTAAACCAATGCTGCACGCGGTCTAGGCTGCGACCCAGAGTTGAATCTTAGCCATCGGAGCCCTTAACCCACTGGACAGGGGCAACCCAACGGTTTAGGGTTTAGGGTTTAGGGTTCAGGGTTTAGGGTTTAGGATCTAGGGTTTAGGGTCTGGAAGAACCAAAAGAAGGTCAACCCCCAACCACCTACCCCGTAGCCAAAAAAAGAAGCCTCCGAACCTTACACACCCTTGGCTCAATCACCTTGACTAATCATGTACAGGCCTTCCACACCCTAAAACTGACCAGGGTTGACGGCCACTTTAAAGAGGATTTAAAGTGTAGCGTTTCGGGTTGAGGGTTGTGTGGGAAGCTCCTAAGCTTTAAAACCCTAAAGCCCTCAAACCCTAAACCCTAAGCCCTAAACCCTAAACCCCAAAACGTGTGTACACCCTCAGCCGTCCTTGCAGTTCTTGCCTCTGTCTAGCTTCCGCACGAGCTCCGTGTACCTCGTGTATGGGTTTATGGGTTAGGGTTTGAGGTTTTGGATTTGGGGTTTCGGGTTTAGGGGTTTAGTGTTCAGCCTTGTGGGTTCAAGGTTCAATTGAGGTTCCGCTTTGGTCTCATGCGCGGTCTGCCAGGGGCCCGGAGAGCCCCTTATTGCCCCTCATTTAAGGAAGATGCCTTACAGGATGGCGCTACAGCCTAAACCCTTAAACCCCTAAATTGATCTAAGGTGCATTCCTTAGTCAAAGGGTATTAGGCTCTTCACTTTGTCTGCAACCTGATCAAACGACTGTCCACGCCATGAAAAGCTTGTGCACGTGGCCTCTGTCAAAAGGCACAGAAGGCAGCGTGATTCTCTGGCTCATCCCACAGCGTGTCGGCCACTGATCTCGCTAGATGATTACTTGGGGACGGCAGTATGGATCTCTCGAGGAGATCCTTCCCAGTGCATACGACTTGCCAGTTCCACCGGGACCTTCTCCTCTCAGGGGCTAATCCTATCCCTAACTATTGCGCAAGAAAGTATAGAGGTTCAGGTGCAGGGGTTGGAGATTGATTTTGGGTTGGTAGAGCTCCAGGCTCTGGGTCTGCAGTACCACAGAAACCTAGGCTCGACTCACAAAATTCTTGCCAAAAGGAAATGTGTCTAGGGTTTCATGCAAGCAAAAGCCTGATAATTTCGAAGGAGACTGTCGTATAACAATCAGGATTCAGTAGCCCTAAACCCTAAACCCGAAAGCCGGAGTTATGGGGACCCTGAACCTCCACCCTGCGCACCCCTGCTTCTCGATCTTCACGGTGAGATCGCGTGCCTCGCTCGAAAACCTGCTGTGTGGGGGCGGGTATGTAGGCAAGGTTTAGGGTTTAGGGTTTAGGGTTTAGGGTTTAGGGTTTAGGGTTTAGGGTTTAGGGTTTAGGGTTTAGGGGTTAGGGCTTAGGGTTTAGGGTTTAGGGTTAAGGTTTAGGGGTCAAGGGTTTAGGGTTTGGGTTTAGGGTTTGGGGTTTTTGGGTTTAGGGTTGTGGGGCTCAGGGTGGTTGCTGCCCACCAGTGCTTCGAGACACACACTCGCTTGTTGAATTGATTTTCTGTTTCGCCCAATGCGTATTTCTGTTCTTGAAGTTGCGGTGCTAAGGCGTTTATAAGCTGGGGTTGGGGCTCGCCTCGGTCCTTTTCGGGCCTTCGGCATGTCAGGGCCCGTAGTGGCCCGTTGGGAGGCGCTTGGAAGGCCCTGGGAGGCGTTGAGAGGCGCCTGCTAGCCAAATTCGCCCGCAGGGGCAGGGGCCCCTGGGGCCAGGCGGCCGGCCCCCCTTAACCCTAAGCCACCTCCAGAGCAAGGGCGATTTGGGGTTATCCTTTAGCTACGCTAAAGGTGGTCTGGATATGTCCATCCCTTGTTCGAGTGCTGACGATGTCGTAAAAGGCCAATGTCCGTTGGCCTGTCCAGGATAGATGCTGAGGCTTAACCCTCACCTTTGGGCTTCTCTTTTCGTATGGGCGCTTGGGCTGTAAGGCTCTTGGCCAAGCGTTCGGGGAAGAAGATTCTTGTCGCTGTGTATCAAAATGCCCACCAGCCACCATGCTGCAAAGCAGTACCACACACACATACGCTCTGAAAACCCTAAGCCCAATCCCTAACCTCTAAACCCTAAACCCTAAACCCTAAACCCGACACCCCCAGCCAGCCCTCAAAACCTTAACCTCCACCCCCCCCGCCCTACCCGCCCTCCCCAAGCGTGGCTGGGGAGGCTCCACCGACAAGTCCTTCATCGTCGAGTGGGCGGTGTTCAGAGTTTGGATTTCCCGAAGCCTCTGGAAGGAAGGAATGAGGTTTTAGGGTTTATAGGATTCAAGGTTTAGGGGTTTTCTGAGCCCTTTCGTTGGAGGTTCCTAGGTGTTTTTGGGTTCTGCTATTATGGGCATAGCTCAAAACAAACTGTAACCTGCTGCCAATATCCTGCGCATCACGCTACAGCCTACAGCCTACAGCCTACAGCCTACACCGTCAACCCTAAACCCTAAACCCCAAACTCTCCACCTCCCCTTGGTCAAGGACGACAGCGGGAGGGGAGTTCCATGTCATTGGAGTGTAGGGTCTACGGGGCCTAAACCCTAAACCCGAAACCCTGAAGACCAGGAAAAAAAACAAATTCTATGTGGTATCACTCTGAGTTTCTAAAGGTGCTTGTCTAAACAGCTGACAAGCCGAGCTTAAGTAAATCCGCCGAGGCCTCAGGCCGAAGGTGTATAGGTAGTCAGAACAGGCACCCCCCTCCAAATCCTCCCCCCAAGCGCAAAGCCCTTTTTTGGACCCCTTTTTTTGCCTCAAATGGGTACCCCCCCTAGGTGAGCAGGGTCCGCAAGCGGATGGTTCGCCAGGACCAGAGGCAGTTGCAGCCCTTCCCAGCAGGGCCCCCCCCTCCCTGACCCCCCCCCTTTGCCCCCCCCCACCCCCCCCCACCCCCCCCCCCCCACCCCGCCCCCCACCCCCCCCCCCCCCCCCCCCCCCCCCACCCACCCCCTGTTTTGTCCCTCCCCCAAAAGCCACATGAGCGGCTGGGCTTGAGGTGCTACTGGACGCAACAAGAGGGGCTTGATGTTTTTGTAGGTGTCGCTTTCGCACACCCAATGGTTCATAACCTAGGGGTGTCGCTTTTCAAGTGTTCCCATCGTTTTACAGGGTTTTAAATTTTTTTTCCTGCTCCGACGCGCTGGCTTGAGGGACGGAGGCTCAACTGGTGTGAGCACGGCCGCAAGTCCGCCGAGGCCTGGGGCCGGAGGTGTATAGGTTGTCAGAACAGGCACCGCCCTCCGAATCCTCAAAAGCCACTTTTCGGACCCCTTTTTTTTTGCCTCAAATGGGTACACCCCCTGGGAAACCGGGGTCCGCAAGCCCTCCCAGCAGCCCCGCCCCCACCCCCCCACCCCCCCCCTCCCCCCCCCCCTCCCCCCCCACCCCCCCCCCCCCCCCCACCCCCCCCCCACCCCCCCCCCCCCACCCCCCACCCCCCCCCCACCCCCCCCCACCCCCCCCCACCCCCCCCCCCCACCCCCCCCCCTATTTCGCCCCCCGGTTTGAGGCTCAACTGGTGTGAGCACCGCCGAAATCTTGGCTCCCCCCCCCCTTTCCCCTCTGCCCTAAACCCAAAAAAACCCTAAACCCCAAGCATGAACCTTGAGCCCTAAGCCCTCAATCCTAAACTAACCCTCAACCCTAAACCCCAAACCATAAACCATAAACCCGGAACCCTAAACCCTAAACCCAACCCTTATTGCTTGGGTCCCGCGACTTGGCGCTGCGGATGCGCTGGGCCGGGCCGAGGCGGGTCGCGTAGCGTTAAAATTAATCTCTAGAAGGACCACTGAGCACAGGGAGGCCCCCAAAAACCCCAAAAGCGAATCTAAAAAAAGCCCCCCCCCCCCCTCCGCCTTTCCAGAAGGCCCCCCCGCCCCTAAACGACCCAACAATGGATCAGAAAAGCCCGAAACTTCGCCCGAAGCTTTCGCCCAAAACTCCAGACCCTAAACAAAAACCCAAACCCTAAACCCTAATCCCTAAACCCTGAACCCTAAACCCTGAACCCTAAAACCCTAAACCTAAACCCTCAACCCTAGACCCTAAACCCTCAGCTCGGTGTGGGACCGCGAGCTGTCTGCGCTGTAGGGCACATAAACCCGGATGAGGACGCCCGACAGCGGCTGGCAAAGTTAGGTTTGGGGTTTGGGGTTTCAGGTTTAGGGTTTAGGGTGTAGAGTTTAGGCTTTGGGTTTAGGGCTTGGGGTTCAGGGCTTCGGCTTTAGAGTCCCATACTACGCCAACCTAACGAACCCCTTGCGCCAAGTTATGGCCCAAGCAAAGCTTTCTTGACGGTTCAGAGCTTGGGTTTTAGGTTCCAGGGTCCAGGGTTTAGGGTTTAGGGTTTAGGGTTCCCCTAAACGCTAAATCCTCAAGCGCAAGTACGATTCAGAGTTGAGGGCTTAGGTTTCAGGGTTCGAGGTTTAGGGTTGAGGGTGAGGGCCTTGCAAAAGAGCTGCAGCTAGCACTGAGCACCACTGATGCGCAAGAGTCCTAGAAGCTTACAGCCCCTACGACCTCTGATCCCTGTCCAGGGTACTTGCAAGTTCATGGTTCGTTAGAATTGGGGGTTGAGGGTTTAGGGTAGCTGTAGCAAATTGCTTTAGCCCTGAGTATAAACTACACAGAACCCACTGGTAACCGTCAGGATTTTGGCTGTAGGTTCCCAGGCCGTCCATGTTGTCGGGGTAAAAATTTCGCTGGTAGATTAATAGCGGGTTAGGGTACAAGAGGGTTCTAAGCTGCACATTGTTGCAAAAGTTTGGGGTTCGCAGGCCCTAAGCCGCAAACCTGCGAACCCTAAACCCTAAAACCCTAACCCTAAACCCTAAACCCTAAACCCTAAATCCCAAACCCTAAAGCCCTACAGCCCCGATCCGGCAGTGCTGGTGCCGCCTGCTGCGTTCTGGCATCCTGCACCTGCGCGGCTGACTTGGGTTTGCTTCCAATGACCTACACCCTAAACCCTAAACCCTAAACCCTAAACCCTAAACCCTAAACCCTAAACCCTAAACCCTAAACCCGAAAAACCCTAAACCCTGGACCTCAAATTCTGGAGAGTGCGTCACACTGTGGGCCTGTGTTTTTTCGGTAAAAACGCTGCTTCTTTTCGATTATTACCGTGTTTTAATGTTTGTAAAGAGATTTACAATGGATTTAAACCAATTTTTTCTTAAGCTAAGGTATCTCAAGCAATCATCCCCCCAAAAAGCAAAAACTGAACTCTATACTAAACACTGTACGTTATCAAACATATCTTAAGCCATCACGCCCCAATAAGCAGAATCTGAACTCTATACTAAGCGCTGTACCTTGGGTAAACATATTTTAACCCATCACGCCCCAATAAGCAAAACAACACATCTGTCCTAAAAGCTAACATAGCTTAGATATCTCAAGCAACCATTCCCCGATAAGCAAAACCAGAATTCTATCACATGTGGATATATATATATATAGAGTTTGTTTATTATTTTGAGCCCCATGAAGTAGTGAAAGGACATTTGCTCACGGTATTCTCGCGCCCCCGGGGCGCAAGACCCACAAACATAGGAGATGCCTAAATCTTAAACCCTAACCCTTAAACCTTAACTCCATAGTGTTTGAAGGTTAGGGTTTAGATTTAGCTCCCGCTAAAGACTGCAGGCAGAGAGGCAGCCCCTGGGGGGCGGGTGGGGCAGGGGGGGGGGGGGGGCCCCTGGGGGGGGGGGGGGGGGGGGGGGGGGGGGGGGGGCAACAAAAAAAAGAAAAGGCCCTCGCCGCCCCACCCACCCATGGGCTGCCGCTCTGCCTGCAGTCTTTAGCGGGAGGCTGTGTAGCTATGAGCGTTTCACCCTGTCTACCCCAAATCCAAACCACCCAGCCACGAAACCCTCTAAGTCCTAAAAATCCCAGAAAACGCCACAATCGTGGGAACCTCAAAATCTCGGCCCATATTGTGACGCTTTCTGTAAGTTTTAGCTTCTAGGGTTTAGGGCTTGGGGTTTAGGTTGGGATGTTCCCCCATACACTAACAGTCCGTAATAGGGACTATGATAGAGGGTACTATAATCCCTACTAAGGACTGTTAGTATAAGGGGGAACTTCCCAAGGTTTAAGGTTCCCAAAACCTAATCCCTGAAACCCTAACCCTAAACCCTAAACCCCAAACCCCAAACCCTAAACCCTAAACCCTAAACCCTAACCCTAAACCCTAAACCCTAAACCCTAAACCCTAAACCCTAAACCCCAAACCCTAAACCCTAAACATTTGAGGTTCAAGAGGTTTGGGAGCTTGGATTCTGGGAGGCCCAGGGCAGCTGAGGCCTGGATCTGCATCGGCGGCAGGCATTGTGGCCCGTTAGGGTTTAGGGTTTAGGGTTTAGGGTTAG
>CAJNDS010002665.1:0-282500 GCA_905221605.1 Symbiodinium natans | reverse complement strand
TTAGGGTTTGGTCCCCCTGAAGCCGTCCCTTGCTTGGCCCAGGGCCCACATGGCGGCAGCGGGGCTATTCTCCTTCCTGAGGTCTGATGTTCTCATGGTTTAGGGTTTAGGGTTTAGGGTGTAGTTTATGAAGACTATGATTTCGACCGTCACTAAGCCCCCGGCCTCTCAACCCTTAACCCTCTGCCCCCCTAAGCCTGAATCAATCCCGAATCGCTAAATCCTAATTAATCCGGGAACCCTAAACCCTGTACCCTAAAGCACAAATCTTCAACATCTGAACGGACTGCGTTTTCTCCAGGGGGTTTAGGGTTTGGGCATTTTTACGTCCCAACGAGGGCTTCTAGCCAAAGGGCTGTTTTCCTCCACTCTCCGATGGCACCACTCATTGTGCTACCCAGAAAGGGTGTTACAGTATTTTTCGGAAACCAACAAATGCTGGCCAGCCTTGTCATGGCTGGGGATATGGGCCAGTCGCCCAGGCTGGGAGTCAGAGTGGAGACCTAAACCCAAAACCCTAAACCCTAAACTCGAAACCGTCGGTGATTCTCTCAGGGATCTAGGGTCCGGGTACTCCGCCTGAGGCCTGAAGAACCCCACACTCGAAACTCCTAAACTCTGGAACCCTGAGCCCCAACCCTGGTGTTTAGGGTTTAGGGTTTAGGGTTTAGGGTTTATAATTTAGGGTTTAGGGTTTAGGGTTTAGCGGAACCCTGATCAAGGTCCGCACCCTTCGATGAAGGTGCACTTCTTCTGGCCCTCCCTAGCACCCGAGGAGCCTGAGCTCATCGGATCGGGGTTCAGAGTTTAGGGTTTAGGGCTAGGGTTTAGGGTTTAGGGTTTAGGGTTTAGGGTTTAGGGTTTAGGGTTTAGGGTTTAGGGTTTAGGGTTTAGGGTTGCGGGTTTAGGGTTTAGGGTTTAGGGTTTAGGGTTTAGGGTTTAGGGTTTAGGGTTTAGGGTTTAGGGTTTAGGGTTTAGGGTTTAGGGTTTAGGGTTTAGGGTTTAGGGTTTAGGGTTTAGGGTTTAGGGTTTAGGTTTTAGGTTTTAGGGTTTGGGGTGTAGGGTTTAGGGTTTAGTCTCAGGGCACAGTAAGGAACCAAGCCCAAGTAAGCAAGTTGAGGATTTCGTGGTTTGAGGTTCGGGTAGACGATGCTGGGGTTCAGGGGTATAGGGTGCGGGCCCTAAACCCTAAACCCTAAACCCTAAACCCGAAACCCTAAACCCTAAACCCTAAACCCTACACCCTAACCCCTAAACCCTAAACCCTAAACCCTAAACCCTAAACCCTAAACCCTAAACCCTAAAAGAGCAGCTCGTAGCATCAACGAGACTGCAGTTAGAATCCGATACAGCCCGAGCCCCTTGGTCTAAGGAGGCATTGGATGGAAGGAGCGCTCAATCCTGGGCGCCTCTGTCCCCACTGATCCCCACAAACAGGGTGTAGGGTTTAGGGTTTAGGGTTTGGGGTTTAGGGTTTAGGGTTTAGGCTTTAGGGTTTGGGGTTTAGGGTTTGGGGTTAGGGTTTAGGGTTTAGGGTTTAGGGTTTAGGGTCTAGGGTCTAGGGTCTAGGGTCTAGGGTCTAGGGTCTAGGGTCTAGGGTTTAGGGTTTAGGGTTTAGGGTTTAGGGTTTAGGGTTTAGGGTTTAGGGTTTAGGGTCTTGGGTTCAGGGATTAGAGTTTGGCGCTTAGGGTCTAGGAGTCCTACCACGCAGTGGCTCTCTACACTCAGCATCTCAAGTTCGAGCATTTACTAGGCCAGCAGTGTGTGTAGGCAACGGAAAAAAACCCACCCACCCAGAGAATCCCAAAACATTAAGAAACTAAAAAATTTACATTTCTTACCAGCAAGCCCTGTCCTCCAACCTCACTCCGTCATGGACCATCCTCCCACGAAACCATTTTCATCGGCCCCATGGAGGGGCGGGACTTGGAAACCCCGTTCCGTTTTTAGGGAAGGTAAGGGGGGTGGGTGGGGGGGGGGGGTGGGGTGGGGGTGGGGTGGGGGTGGGTGGGTGGGGGGGGGGGGGGGTGGGGGGGGGGGGGGGGGGGGGGGGGGGGGGGTGGGGGGGGAGGGCGTGGGGGGGGGGGGGGGGCGGGGGGGGGGGGGGGGGGGGGAAATTACCCGAAAAATTACCTTAGCCACGACCCTTAGCCACGAGAATTACCCTTAGAAATACCCTTAGCCACGAAGAAATACCCTTAGCCACGAAAAATTACCCTTAGCACGAAGAAAATACCCAGAATTAAATTACCCTAACCCTTAGCCACGAAGAAAAAGGGAACCCCTTAGCCACGAAGAAATTACCCTTAGCCACGAAGGAAATTACCCTACACGAAGAAATTACCTTAGGAAGAAATTACCCTTAGCCACGAAAGGAAATTACCCTTAGCCACGAGAAGAAGAAATTACCACACGAGAAATGAAATTGCGACCAGGAAGGCCCTAGCGACGAAGAAATACCCAGCGAAGAAAATTACCCTTATTAGCCACGAAGAAATTTACCCTTAGCCACGAAGAAATTACCCTTAGCCCTTAAGCACGAAGAATGACCCCTTAGCCATCGAAGAAATGACCCTTAGCCACGAAGAAAAGAAATGACACTTAGCACGAAGGACTATAGGGTTTTAAATATTTATATGTTGATAGAGGTTCAGCATCTCAAGTTTTTTGGGGGGTTCGGGAGGCATCTACTAGGCCAGCAGTGTGTGTAGGAACGGAAAAAAAAAAACCCACCCACCCAGAGAATCCCAAAACATTAAGAAGAAAATAAAAAGTTTACTTTCTTATCAGCAAGCCCTGTCCTCCAACCTCACTTTCCATGGACCATCTACCACGAACCATTTCATCGGCCCCCATGGGGGGCGGGGCCCCTGAAAGCGGTGAAGGTCGGTTTTGGGGGGTGGGGGTGCGGTGGGGATTGGGGGGGGGGGGGGAATGGGGGGGTGGGGGGGGGGTGGGGGGGGGGGGGGGGGGGGGGGGGGGTGGGGGGGGGGGGGGTGGGGGGGGGGGGGGGGCGGTGGGGGTGGGGGGACGCGGGTGGTGGGGTGGGGGGGGGGGGGCGGGGGGCGTTAGCCACGAAGAAATGGGACCCGGGGGGGGGAAGAAATACCCTTAGCCACGAGAAAATTACCCTAGAAAGAAATTTACCCTTAGCCACGAAGAAATTACCCTTAGCCACGAAGAAATAACCACGCGAAGAAATTAGCCTTGCACGAAGGAAAGAAATACCCTTAGCCACGAAGAAAATTACCCTTAGCACGAAGAAGAAAATACCCTAGCCACGAAGAAAATTACCTAGCCACGAAGAAATTACCCTTAGAACGAAGAAGTTACCTTACGAAGGAAATTACCCTTAGCCACGACCCCGAAGAGAAAAATACCCTTAGCCACGAAGAAACACTTAGCCCTTGGCGACCAAGAAATGCCCTTAGCGACGAAGAAATTACCCTGAGCGGAAGAAATTACCCTTAGCCACGAAGAAATTACCCTTAGCCACGAAGAAATTACCCTTAGCCACGAAGAAATTACCCTTAGCCACGAAGAAATGACCCTTAGCCACGAAGAAATGACCCTTAGCCACGAAGGACTATAGGGTTTAAATATATATATATATATATATATATAAGAAAGAGGGGTTTAGGGTTTAGGGTTTAGGGTCTAGGGTCTAGGGTCTAGGGTCTAGGGTCTAGGGTTTAGGGTTTAGGGTTTAGGGTTTAGGGTTTAGGGTCTTGGGTTCAGGGATTAGAGTTTGGCGCTTAGGGTCTAGGAGTCCTACCACGCAGTGGCTCTCTACACAAGATCTCCCAGCATGTATGCCGCAAACTTAATCAAAACCTGCTGTCCCCAACAAATCTTACAGTAAACTCATATTTCATTAGGATACTGATGTTCCGACTTTCTGGAGTTTACTATAGCCCTGATACCCTAAACCCTAAACCCTAAACCCTAAACCCTAAACCCTAATGGCAGCTATCCGGGATTCCGGCTGGCTTGCGTGTAGCACGTCAGCTGGCAGTTGCAGTTGGTTCCGGCGATGCAGCTGAGCGGCTTAGGAGTTTGCGGTTTGGGGTTTGGGGGTTCAGGGTTCAGGGGTTTAGGGGTTTAGGGGTTTAGGGGTTTAGGGGTTTAGGGGTTTAGGGTTTAGGGTTTAGGGTTTAGGGTTCAGGGGTTCAAGGCAATGGGGTCTCGGGCTTTGGGGTTCAGGCTTACACGTGTTTGGGTTTTGGGGCTGAGGTTTAGTTTTTGTTCTTGGGCTTAGGGTTTTAACATTTAAAGCTTCAGATGGCTTAAGGTGTCTGCGGAAGCCTGTTAATAGTGTTTGTACTTGCCCTGTAATACCTCATGAAACCACCTGTGAGGGCACCATCACAAAAACCATCTGAGGCAGGATGGAGTCTGAGCCTTGAGAAGTTGCACTCAGATTCGTTTTGGGGTTTAGACGGGTTCAGGGTTTAGGGTTTAGGTTTGGGGTTTAATAGCTATTGATTGCTATTTGTTGGCTGCTCTTGTTACATCACCTCTCATCTTTCCAGGACTTTGCTTTTCTTGTTGGATTTGCTTGGTCGTGAAACCTGCCCTAAACCCTAAAGCCCTTCTCCAACATCCCCACCCAACCGCCCTACAACCGCACACCCCACCCCCGCCACCTCCAAAACCCTAAACCAAAACCTTAAAACCTGGGCCCGAAAACCTAAACCCCACCCACCACCCACGCCGAAACCCCCCAACCCCAAACCCCAAACCCCAAACCCTAAACCCTAAACCCAAAACCCAAAACCCAAAACCCAAAACCCAAAACCCAAAACCCAAAACCCAAAACCCAAAACCCAAAACCCAAAACCCAAAACCCAAAACCCAAAACCCAAAACCCAAAACCCTAACCCTAAACCCTAAACCCTAAACCCTAAACCCTAAACCCTAAACCCTAAACCCTAACCCTAAACCCTAAACCCTCAACCCTAAACCCCAAACCCTAAACCCTAAACCCTAAACCCTAAACCCTAAACCCCTAACCCTAAACCCTAAACCCGAACCCCCAAAAGCAGGGCGTCTCTGAGTTGCAAGTCTCCCCGCCTCGCGCACTGTCGCCTCAGTGAGACGCGAGTGACGGCACATTCTGCTTCGAAGTCTCTTGTGGCATGATGCTTTCAAGGGTTTAGGGTTTAGGGTTTAGGGTTTAGGGTTTGGGGTTTAGGGTCTAGGGATTTAGGTTTAGTGTTTAGGGTTTAGGGTTAAGGGTTTAGGGTTTAGGGCTTAGGGTTGTTTAGGCTGCTGAGAGGATGCTGACTCTCAAGCCCCCAAATAAATGCAAAACCAGCCTCTGCCTGGACATAGTGAGTCAGGGACTAGACCCATGAGTAACCTGGGAATGAGAAGGGTACCCCTTTTGGTTGAAAGGGGCTTAGAATAGGGAAAACCCTAACCCTTAACCCTTAACCCTAAACCCTAAACCCTAAACCCTAAACCCTAAAGCCTAAAGCCTAAACCCTAAACCCTAAACCCCCAGAGGACGTGAACGGAAAACAAGGGTAAGCACCCGGAACATGCGAAGAGCTGTCTTTCCAGCAACGACACTAGGGTTTAGGGTTTAGGGTTTTCATGGAAGCAAGCAGTCGTCGGAGTTGTCGGGAATGCTTCTCTTTCTTCGTGTGAACCGGGAGCACCAGAGAGGTGGCCCGAAATCAAGACCGTTATGTTAAAATTGGCCACCTAAACCCTATATAAACCCTAAACCCTAAACCCTAAACCCCTAACCCCTAAACTCTAAATCCTAAACCCCAAACCCTCCGAAGCCCTCAATCCTAAAACCGTTGGAGCTCTTCGGTGCCTAAATGCAAGTCGCCACACCCTAGGGTTTAGGGTTTAGGTGCTTGTTTTTAAGGGCATAGAGTCTGCGTGTTTAGGGTTTGGGGGGTTCAGGGTTTTGGGTTCGGGTTAGGGTTTAGGGTTTAGAGTTTAGGGTTTGGGGTTTAGGGGTGTGTGCGGGGCCTAGGGCTTGTGTGGGTTATGGGTTTGAGCGGTTGAGGGCGTTAGGTTTGTAACTTATGGCCTTGGGGTCTTTACTGCCTGGGGAGTTGTGCTATGGAGAAGGCTTTGGGGTTGCGAGCTTGCTTTGCTTAGAGCTTGGGGTGTTTAGTGTTACGGTTTACTACCTTCTGCGGAAGAACCCACAAAAAAGCAGAAACTGATAGTCCCTATAGATTGCCCTTGTAAGGAAGAACAATTTTCTGTCTTTTGGGGGTTCTTGAGCACATGGTAGTTTAGGGTTCAGGGTTTAGGGTTACAGGGTTTGAGCTCTGGGGTTGAGAGGGTTCCAACCGTAAAAGGCACGTCGGCAGACTTTCCACAAGATTTAAAAGCAGTGGACCCTTTCCGAACTCAGGGTTTAGGGGATTGGGTCGGGAATGTCCTGGGGATCTGCTCCGAAAACCCTAAGCCCCTAAGCAACCCTAAAGCCCAGCATGTAAAGGCCGAGGGTGGTGCACATTCAGGGAGTCAAACTGGCTGTCGGGCGCTGCCTGGAAAAAACCGACGTCAGTTTGCCGTCATTGTGCGTGCATCGAGGATTTCCAGGCAGGGTTCAGGGTTTAGGGTTTAGGGTTTCGGGTTTCGGGTTTAGGGTTTGGGGTTTAGGGTTTTGGGTTTCCAGGGGCTTTGGGTTTAGGGTATGAGTTTAGAGTCTTTTGAGGTTCTGGGCGTTCAAGATTCTTGTGCCATGAGCCCTAAACCCCAAAACCATACAACTAAAAGCCCCAAAGCCCCAAAAAGGATCAAAGTCATAATGAACCAAGGGGGTGAAAGGGAGGGGCCATGTTCTCTTATTGGGGCTTAGTAAGCCTCATTTGGGAGTATGAAGCCCTTATCTAGAGAAAATGGGGCCCTTACACCCCCCCCTCCCTTGCACTCCTTCTCATAGAGCCCTATGCCCAAGAAACCAAAAGCCCTCAAGCCCTAAAACCCCGGAAGCCCTAAACCCTAAACCCTAAATCCCTAAACCTTAAAGATCATCCTAGGGCGTTTCGGGGCGAGATCTGTGCAAAACCCCTGCAGCGTGCAGGCCGATGTCCCCAAAACCCTATACCCTAAACTCCTGTGCAGAGTTTTGGGTTTATGGTTTAGGGCTCCTGAATCCTACTTGGAGGATCGGGAGACTGAGCAAAAAGGTACGCAGTAGAGTTGCAAGTTGCAAGTCGTTCTTAGGCTACTGAGTTGCCCTCCGCAAAAGTTCTCCTGGTCGCCCAAGTTGCCAATTTTTGAGGCCAAGGGTTTAGGGTTTAGGGTTAAGGGTTGAGGGTTTAGGGTTTAGGATTTCTGGTTGGAGGGTTGCCCCCCGAAGAGGAACTGACCTTTTGAAGAACCAAGCCATTGACAGTGCGAGGACCATCTACGGCTGAAGCCCTAAGCCCTAAAGCCCTACAAGTTTTAGGGTTAAAACCCTGAACATTAAACCCGAAACCCTAAACCCTAAACCCTTTAGGGTTGCTATGTAGGGTATCTCTGAGCCCTAATCTAGCTCCCTTGACTCGGCTTCAGGAGGGGCTTCGACTTCAGACAGTATTGAGCCGAAGGTCCTAAACCCTAAACCCTAAACCCTAAGCCCTAGAAACCCTAAGCCCTAGAAACCCTAAACCCTAAACCCTAAACCCTAAACCTTAAACCCTAAACCCTAAACCCTAAACCCGAAGGGCCCTCAGTCTGCGCCGAGGCACGCATTTGGGTCTGCATTGCGGCAGCTTCTGGTACCTGAGCGAGGGTTTAGGGTTTATATTAGGGTTTAGGGTTTAGGGCTTAGGGTTTAGGATTCAGGGCCCTAAGCACTAAACCCGAAACCCTAAACCCTAAACCCTAAACCCTAAACCCTAAACCCTAGACCCTAGACCCTAGACCCTAGACCCTAAACCCTAAACGCTAAGCCCTAAACCCTAAACTGTACTGAACCCTAAACCCTAGACCCTAGACCCTAGACCCTAGACCCTAAGCCCTAAACCCTAAACTGTACTGAACCCTAAACAAAAAACCCTCAAACCCTCCGGGGCGATCTTTGTGCGTTTGCACCCTAAACCCTAAACCCTAAACCCCTAAACCCTAAACCCCTAACCCCTAAACCCTAAACCCGAAACCCGAAACCCGAAACCCTAAACCCTAAACCCTAAACCCTAAAGGGGCACGATCCGTGGAATACTAGACCACCCAAACCTCCCATTTCAGGAGTTAGGATTTACGCTTAGGGTTTAGGGTTTAGGGTTGTAGGGTTTAGGGTTGTAGGGTTTTAGGGTTTAGGGTTTTATTGTTTAGGGTTTTAGGGCTTAGCGTTTCCTATGCGTCATGGCTCCACATGGAGCAGAAAGCTGCACACAAGCTGCAAGTGAGTCTACTTGGAGGATCCAAGATGCTTATGAAGTAGGGTTCTTAAGTAGAGTGATAACCCAAACTAGGAAGCCTTTCAGTTTGAGGGTACTTTTAGCTCGACTTCGCACCTACTACCCCCCACCCCTCCGTGAACCTCCAAGTGAGGTTTCTGTCTAGCCAAAGCCCTAAACCCTAAACCCTAAACCCTAAACCCTGAACCCTGAACCCTAAACCCTAAACCCTAAACCCTAAACCCTAAACCCTAAACCCTAAACCCTAAACCCTAAACCCTAAACCCTAAACCCTAAACCCTAAACTAATCCGAGGCCCTGGCATCGGTCCCCGCGATGTGGCGTCACAGCGCTGGCTGCCCTCGTGGCCTTTGAACAAATAGGCTCGGGTTTAGGGTTTAGGGTTTAGGGTTTAGGGTTTAGGGTTTAGGGTTTAGGGTTTAGGGTTTAGGGTTTAGGGTTTAGGGTTCACGTGTTAAGATGCCAAACCCAAAACCTATCACCGCAGCGAAACTCGAGCACGGGATTCAGGGTGCCTGGCTAGGGTCAGTATTCTCCCGTGCACGGCCCTTCCTGCTGGGGCCTATAGGGCTGTGGAGAGTCGAAGGGCTCGACCCTCAACCCCAAACCCCAAAAGCTAAACCCGAAGCGTTTAGGGCTTAGGGCTTAGGGTTTCGGGTTTCGGGTTTAGGGAGCTCAGCCCGTTTGGGTGCCTGCCTCCACCAATCCGCACGTTGCCTGCAGCGCATCGGACTTCGCACTGGCAATCCTGTGTCTGATAGGGTTTAGGGTTTAGGGTTTAGGGTTTAGGGTTTAGGGTTTAGGGTTTAGGGTTTAGGGTCTAGGGTCTAGGGTCTCGGGTTTAGGGTTTAGGGGTTTAGGGTTTAGGGCTTAGGGCTTAGGGTTCAGGGCTTCGGGTTTAGGGTTTTAGGGCTTAGGGTTTGCGTTTTCTTGGGAGATAGGGTTTGGGGTTTAGTTTAGGGTACCTGATCATGAAGGCTGATAGGGTTCGGGCCTTAGGACCCCCCTCGGAAGTAGGCTTCCGCCTAAACCTCAAACCTGCACCCTAAACCTCAAGCCTTCAACCCAAATCCCTAAACCCTAAGCCCTCAACTCTAGATCCTGTGCCCTAAGCCGTAAGCCCTAAACCCTGAGCCCTAAACCAACAACAGAAGGTGCGTGAAGCATGGAGAGTTGGCAGGTGCTTTCGTGTGATGCTGGTTTGGGTTACTGACTAACCGATCTAACCGAGATCCTTGTAGGGTTTACTGATTGTTCTGGGTTGAGGGTTCTTTCCGCCCCCGCCGCCCCTCTAACAGTCGCGATGCCGTGAAGAAACTTAATCTCAAAGACCTTCTCAGAGTCGCCCTGGTCGTTGTTGTGCGTAGGGTTTAGGGTTTAGGGTTTAGGGTTTAGGGTTTAGGGTTTAGGGTTTAGGGTTTAGGGTTTAAAGGGTAGAGGGTGTAGGGTTTAGGGATGGTCTTCTTGGCGATTGTCTTCTTGACGCCGCCTCCAGCAATGGGAAGCGTCAACTTCTCCGAGCAGCCACCGGGGAGACCAGCAAACGTGGACTGCGGCTCTTGCACTGACATTGCTCAAGGATCGCCCCCCCGTCATCATGCGAAGCTCTGTTCCTGTCTTGTCAAGACAAAGGTCGCGGAAGTGCCCCAAGGTATCATTCCGGCGCAATTTATACAAGCAAGGTATTTAGGGCCAAGGTTTCGGGTCTGAGGTGTAGGGCTTCGTGTTTGGGGTCAGAGGTTTGCTAAGCCAACACGGCTTCCCGCAGCAACAAAACTCCAGATCCTTCGGTTTGGAGTCAAGATTCTGGCGCCCGGAGCAGGTCACCCTTGATCCCTAAGCCCTAAACCCCAACCCCGCAGACACCAACCCCCGAGCCCGAAGCCCCAATCCCTAAACCCCTAAGCCCTAAACTCCGAAGCCCTAAACCCTAAGCCCTAAACCCCTCCAGATCCAACACCGAGGCAGAGTCTCCTCATCCCCAGGCACACAGTTGTTCTTGCACCCGGAGATGTCCAGGGTGCCCTTCATGTGGTCGGGAGTCCTTGGCACACTGGAGATGTGAAGGGATGATGGTTTAGGGTTTAGGGTTTAGGGTTTAGAGTTTAGGGTTTAGGGTTTAGGGTTGAGGGTTTAGGGTTGAGGGTTGAGGCTTGAGGGTTTAGGGTTAGGGTTTAGGGTTTAGGG
Organism: Symbiodinium natans; assembly: GCA_905221605.1. Classification (NCBI taxonomy): domain Eukaryota; class Dinophyceae; order Suessiales; family Symbiodiniaceae; genus Symbiodinium; species Symbiodinium natans. Next base: position 271,932 of record CAJNDS010002665.1, on the reverse strand, counting down.
TTTTAGGGTTTTAGGGTTTAGGGTTTAGGGTTTAGGGTTTAGGGTTTAGGGTTTAGGGTTTAGGGTTTAGGGTTTAGGGTTTAGGGTTTAGGGTTTAGGGTTTAGGGTTCAGGGTCTAGGGTTTAGGGTTTAGGGTTTAGGGTTTGGGGTTTGATAAGCTTGGCTGCACTTAGCAGGGTAGCTATAAATATCATTTTGGCGGCCTTATTAAGGAACCCAGTAAACCCAAAAAGGCTAAGGATCTAAAGTTACAGTAAAGCACCAAAGAGTAAGGTTTAGAGCTCCAAATCCTAAACCTCAGTGTCTTCCTCAGTCTCGGTTAGGTAAGCACGAAACTGAAAAGCCGTCTTGAAGCCTGCGAATTGTTGGTTGGGTGGCCGAGAAGGGACCGTCATTTGGGAGGATTTCGGGAGGCTGCGCCCCTTTCCCAGGCTAGGGGTTTCTAAACTTTTGCATGCTTGCGATAGTGTTGGTCGTCATAGTCGTCATCTTTGAATAATTCCCCTGAAAAAGGGATAAACCGCGTAAACCCTATCGACCCTTCAAACCTCTCAACCCCACAAACCCTAGGCCCTATGAAAAGCATAAACCCTGAGCCCTAAGAACCCTAAACTTTATAAACCCTATAAGCCCTATCAAGCTTATAACAACCCTAAAATATCTACACAGGACCCCAACAACCCTAAACCCTAAACCCTAAACCCAAAACCCAAAACCCAAAACCCAAAACCCTAAACCCTACTCCGCCGACTTCTTGCCGCGTTTCGCGCAAGGCTGCACGCAGTCGGGGGCCGGCTCGAACTCTGCGAGGCCGTTCTTCCTTCAGTGCGTTTAGGGCTTAGGGTTTAGGGTTTAGGGCTTAGGGGTTAGGGTTTAGGGAGTTTACGGAGTTTAGGGTTTAGGGTTTAGGGGTTCGGAGTTTAGGGTGTAGGGTAGGGGATAAATTGGGTTTAGGGTTTAGGGTTTCGGGGTTTAGGGTTTAGGGTTTTGGATTTATGGATTGGCGTCTCCGTAAACGCTGAAGGTCTATATTTCAAACCCGAACAACAATTCTTAAGGCCTGTGTAAATAACTATACTGGGAGTTGGGGGGGTTAACATTACTTGGAGGTTCATGGTACCTATCAACCCCAGTTATGACAACCCCAATTTTCACCATATTGCGGCACTTGATGAGCTAAGTGGGTTACAAGTACAGTTATCAACTGCTTAAAAAAAAGAACCATGAGCCTGCAGGAAGAGAAGGGTACCCTTTTGGGTTTAAAGTGGCTTAGAAGGGAACCCCACAAAAAGATAAGTTCCTGGGTCCTAGGACGAGTATGAAAGGCAATTACATAGCAGGGGAAGACCTGATTCTTGTTGCCAGGCTGGAATTGGGCTCATCATGACAAAATAGCGGCTTGCGCTATCGTGCGCTGCAACCTCTCCCGGGATCGGGCCATCCCGGATGATGGAATGCATGTGGCAGCGGTATGTCCCATGATACGCCAGCTTGGGCATCGACTCGACAGTCTGGGAAGTGAAGCCAGTGGTTCCCACCCCTGGGTCGATCGGCCAGAAAAAGGCTGCCAGAGGGCGGACGGATGCTACGAGTGCCCTAAACCCTACACAAGGGGGGGGGGGGGGGTTCCGAAAATCGGGGTACCCTTTTTGGGGGGGGGTCCCTTCAATGGGATTCTGTTCTATTTGGGGTTTCAAAGGGGTACTCTTATTTTCCCTGTTGACTGTAGCAAGAGGGTCAGCAAGGTGGGTTCAGGGATTCGAAGAGGGTATTAAGCGGATACTAAGTAGACTTGCTGAGTTAAAAGAGCTTCCAAGCAAGCCTAAACCCTTAACCCGACACCCTAAACCCGAGACCCTCAGGAGATACCAGGATGAATGGCTTCATCCTGCGGGTAGTAGGATGGGAGAGGGTGGCTTCTCGATGTTGGCAGTCAGAGGATGAGCGGTGGACCTCGACAACCCCCAAAAAACTAGACCCTGAGCCCTAAACGCAGGGCTTAGGGTTTAGGGTTTAGGGTTTAGGGTTTAGGGTTTAGGGTTGAGGGTTTAGGGTTTTTTTCGGTGTAGGGTTTAGGGTCTAGCGTCTGAAATTTGCACCCCCAACCTCCGCCAACTGTCTAGTGCCCTGGGGTTCGATAGCTGAGCGCATTCTGAGTGGCATCAGGCAGCGGCGTATACCCTCGTTGCCTGAGAATGCGCTTGGGGCGATCTGAAAACATGTACATATTATAGGGTTTAGGGCTTAGGGTTGTGTAACTGTTCAACTCACAGAAGATCTCGTGAACACCTGGCGCCACCACAGGACACCACGCCAACTACTGTCTGATAGGTGCCCGGGCCTAAACCCTAAACCCTAGACCCCAAACCCCAAACCCTAAACCCTAGACCCTGCCAGTACTTTTTTAGTCCTGGAGGGGTTCATGGCGTACGAAGCCCCAAAGCCAGCAACCCTAGACCCCAAAACCCGAGCCAAGCCTACAACGTCAATGGAGGCCTTGATATCCAAATTGCAGCAGCGTGTTTAGGGTCTAGGGTTTAGGGCTTAGGGTTTAGGATTTCGGGTTTCGGGAGCAGAGCTCCCAAGCCTGAGCCTGTGGTTTCCGAAATTAGGGGTACCTTATCGGGGTCCTTACTATAAGGGGGTCAAACCCTAAACCCTAAACCCTAAACCCTAAACCCTAAACCCTAAACCCTAAACCCTAAACCCTAAACCCTAAACCCTAAACCTCCTACTATTTGGGGATCTATATTGGGGGGGGGTCCCCTCTTTTCGTAAACGCACCGTTTCGACACAAGCGCTCTCGAGTCTGAAGCTTGGGCCAACTCTGCAATCAGAGTCCTGCGAGCCTTGCATAGAGCCGCTAACCCCGAAACCCAAAACTCCAAGCCCTAATGATGTAGGGTTCGGGGGTTTAGGGTTTAGGGTTTAGGGTTTAGGGTTTAGGGTTTAGGGTTTAGGGTTTAGGGTTTAGGGTTTAGGGCCCCTAAACTTTAAAACCCTCAAACCCCTAAGCGCCCGCCTGCCAGAGGCTTCAGTGGTGGCTTGCAGTTCACCTCACAGTCGCAGTCCTGCCATGCCCTAAACCCTAAACCCTAAACCCTAAACCCTAAACCCTAAACCCTAAACCCTAAACCCTAAACCCTAAACCCTAAACCCTAAACCCTAAACCCTAAACCCTAAACCTTAAACCCTCAGCCCTAAACCCTAAACCCTAAACCCGAAACCCTCAACCCTAAGCCCGAAGCCCTAAGCCCTAAACCCTAAACCCTAAACCACTTTGGGGGTCTGGCTGGTTCTGAGTAGGGAATGAGGGAATGAGGTACCCTGCATAGTCCCCTAAATGTGTGTATATGTATATATAGGGCCCTAATTCTCTCATTCCCCGCTAAGAACCAAGGGGACGGGGGGGGGGGGGGGGGGTGTAGGGTTTGAGGTTTGGGGGTTTCGGGTTTACATGGGTTTGATTGGGGCTACTTGACAGGGGTAGGTTGGGGGGGGGCCCTATAAAAACTAGATTTTTTATGGCTGTAAAAGGATTGTATAGGGGATTAAGGGTAAGAAAATACAACAACATGTTCAAACCTAGCCCTGTTGAGGCTTATTTGGGAACTATTCAAGTTGCAAGACTATCTGAAACGTTCCTTGGGTTTCCCTTCTACCCCCCTGCTGAACTACCCGCCCTAGGTTCCCCCCATACTTCCCCCCCTCTATACTACCCCCTTGATTCCTTGATTCCTCCCTTAAATAATCGGGCTTGATTATCCCCGAATAGCCTCAATGATGGGATGGGTGGGGGTGGGGGTGGGGGTGGGGGTAGTGCAGAGGCAGAGGGGGCGACCCTAAACCCTCAAAACGCAGGGGAACCCATGAAGGTAGGTTCTACATAGGGGTGTCTTACCTTATCCTTCCCTTCTTGGGTTCAAGGGCAGTTGAAGGGAAGGAGATCTTATGTAAGGCTTACTTTAGGGTTTAGGATTTGGGGTTGAGGGTGTAAGGTTTAGGGCGTAGTGCAAACTACTCCGAGACGGAAGCGTTGAGCAATTCGGTAGGGAATCCCAGCCAACTTACCCTAAGGCCATGTGGAGTACTGTGATAATATCAGGTGCCCACACGCAATGGCACCAAGATGCGCCTCGAGCACGATACACCATAGCACCGAAAACCCCGACAACTCGAAAGCCCTCCAGCCCTTCCACAACAAGCCCTACAAGCCCCCCCCCCCCCCCACCCCAACCTTCTTGCCTTAAGGGTTTAGGGTTGCGGGCTTAGGCCATAAAGTCCCTGAAGCCCCGCCCAAACCTCTCCGAGACCCCCTGAAGCTGAACAACCCTCAGCTTTGGCGTCTTCGTCCTTGCCAGGCTCGCAGTCGTCGCAGGTCCCCGTGACGACGAGCGTCGACATCTGGGAACATCCCGGGTTCAGTATTTAGGGTTTAGGGTTCAGGGTTAGGGCGTCGGGCTTGGGGCTTAGGGCTTAGGGCTTAGGGTTTAGGGTTCAGGGGTTAAGTTTTAGGCAGTCGAGACTCTGACTGGGGCCTTACAGGGGTCCTATAGGGTTTAGGGTTTTGGGCTTGGCCCATTACTTTGGGACCTAGGGTGTGGGTTGGGGGTTTGGGGTTTGGGCCTCGCGGACAAGGATTTGGGGGTTTGGGGCTGGGGGTTCGAACCCTAAAGGGTTTGTGTACTGAAATCCTATATCCTAAACCCTAAACCCTCAACCCCAAACCCTATACCCTAAACTCATGGCTTGGGGTTCTTCACTTCGGGCTTGGGGATTTCGATCTTTGGGGCCTGGAGGTGTAGGGTCTCGGGTTCAAACTCAACCCTAAACCCCAACCCACCAGGGTTCTTTAGGGCTTTGGGGATAAGGTCTAGGGTTTCGTGCTTAGCCAAAACCCATTATCAACCCTTGTATACACCTGAAGCCCCGGGGTTTAGGGTAGGGTTTGGGGCTGGACCCCAGACCCCAGACCTAGGCAGGTTCACCTGGATTAAGTCGGAACCAAGGCAAGTCCTACCGATAGGCATTCCACGTACGACTCAAATCCGGAACCCTCTTCCCATGCAAATCCTTCGACCAGAAAGCCCTCAACCCAAATGAAGATGTCGAGAGGCCCTAAACCCTAAACCCTAAACCCTAAACCCTAAACCCTAAACCCTAAACCCTAAACCCTAAACCCTAAACCCTAAACCCTAAACCTCTTCGTGGCGCGACATGGCCTTTTCGTACTCGGCCCATCTGTCGGACGTGCATGGCTTCGTATGGGGCCCTCTCGGCGGGGCTGATAGCCGATCGACACTCGGCCTTTCCAGGTCCATCATGCTGTCGTTGCTGCATAGTCTTCGGCTGAGCACGTCGCACAGCCGGTCTCGCTCATGCAGAAACCGGGTCTCAGTCGCACAGCGCAGTCATGAGGCAGCAGCAGCTCTACAGAATGAAGCTTGTGCCGAATTACCTACCAATTCTCCAACGCTAGCCCACTTGAAGACCCGACTCGCACATCTGGATGTACTGCATTGTGCTCGCTCTCGATTGTCAGGTTAAGGCTTTGGGGGTGTCTGGATTCAAGTTTTAGCATGCTGCGACGCTCCCTAAACCCTAAACCCTAAACCCTAAACCCTAAACCCTAAACCCTAAACCCTAAACCCTAAACCCTAAACCCTTAACCCTAAACCCTAAACCCTCCCTAAACCCTAAACCTGGGCACCCCTAAACAGGGAACCAAGAATATAGTAGGAATACAAAAGGAATAAACCTAGCAGGGTCCTTATACCCCCTTCTGTTCCTACTGTATACTTGGGCTTCCCTGTTTAGGGTTTCCCATTAGGATCCGTTTATCCAGCACCCTAAGCTCCAGAACCCACGCTCGATTGGGAAGGCACGGCAAGGAAAAGTACAGGAACCTGCAACTTGATAAGCCTTACATACGAATATGTAAATACACAAATCTACAGATGTACAGAAAACGTGTACGCACACATATGTACATACGCACATTACATGCGCATACATACTTACAGAAATTACAGGTTTACATATACACGTATCTACATATAAAATATATACTTACTTATCCACGTACATATGAAGTACAAAAAACACCTAAACCAACCCTACCTTCCCACCCAAGCCCTAACACCTCAAACCACAAACCCTTAAACGCCCCATCACTGTGGGTTTAGGGTTTAGGGTTTAGGGTTTAGGGTTTAGGGTAAACCTCCAGGTCGGTGGCCTGGGTGAAGATATTGGTGCAGGTGGGCGTGCAGACTGGAAGGTCCTCCTGTCGGCCAAGGCACTCAGCCCCCGTCATCTTCCAATATGTAACACACACACACACACACCCACACCCACACCCACACCCACACCCACACCCACACCCACACGCACACGCACACGCACACGCACACGCACACGCACACGCACACGCACACGCACACGCACACGCACACGCACACGCACACGCACACGCACACGCACACGCACACGCACACGCACACGCACACGCACACGCACACGCACACGCACACGCACACGCACACGCACACGCACACGCACACGCACACGCACACGCACACGCACACGCACACGCACACGCACACGCACACGCACACGCACACGCACACGCACACGCACACGCACACGCACACGCACACGCACACGCACACGCACACACACACAACGCACACGCACACGCACACGCACACGCACACGCACACGCACACGCACACGCACACGCACACGCACACACACACACACACACACACACACACACACACCCCCACACCACACCCAACACAAGCACAACACACACCACACAACACAACACACACACAAACACACACACAAACACAAACACAAGCACAAACACAAACACAACACAACACAACAACAAACAACACACAACACAAACACAAACAACAACACAAACACAACACACACACACACACACACACACACACACCCACACACACCACACCACCCACACCCACCCACCCACCCACCCACCCACCCACACCACCCACCCACCCACCCACCCACACACCCACACACCCATGCACGCACGCACGCCCACACACCCACACACCCACACACCCACACACCCATACACCCATACACGCACACACACACACACACACACCCACACACCCATGCACGCACGCACGCCCACACACCCACACACCCACACACCCACACACCCACACACCCATACACCCATACACGCACACACACCCACACACACCCCTTTAAAGGATTTTTAACATTGGGGGGTGTGTGGGGTGAGGTGGGGGTTCGGGAAAAGAACTGTTCACACTTCTTCCGCGGGCTGTGAGGACTTGCGGGCTTGAGATTTTGTTCCTTAAGGGAGATTCCAGAAATGCTAGGGTCCCTAGTACAAGCTCAGGGATTTCGGAACAACCAACGAGCCCACTATACCCCTTAATTTGTGAATGTATCTCAAAGTGTATAGGGACAGTGCTTCCAGTAATATTCCTCAACTAAGGATGTGGGAGTTTAGGGTTTAGGGTTCAGGGTTTAGGGTATACGGTTAGGGTTTATTTGGGGTGCCTGGTTCTTATGTACACATACCCTACCTGGAAACTCAAATCTTGAAACTTGGATGATTTTTGTTTCCTGGCATCCGCATAAAGATACCCCATATGCACATTCACCAAATTTCATAAGGAACCAAGAAACGCCATACTTGTAAACCACGATGGAGGCTGTACACCAGCTTCCTGCTATCTGCGGCAACAAGGGGGTGGCGATTGTTGCAAATCCCTAAACCCTAAACCCGAAAACCAAAAAAAAACCCTGGTTTAGGGTTTAGGGCTTAGGGTTTAGGGTTTAGGGTTTAGGGAAGGCTATAGCCCACCCAACGGTTCATTAACTTAGGGGCGTCGCTTTTCAGGTGTTCCCATGGCTCTTCAGGGTTTGGGCATTCTTCCCACCCCTTACTTACTTGAATGGCTGGGGGGTGACGCGGCTATCGCTGGTAAGCAGAGCCCCACATAAAAATCATGTGGGGCAAGTCAAAGACTTTTTGTGGGGGGGAGGGGGGGGGGGGTGAGGGGGGACACAACAAGAAGCCCAGAATAAGCTGATCCGGCCTGGCCAGCGGAATTCAATGGCCTGACCATGAGAGAACAGCAATGCCGAGGGCGCAAGAGCCCCAAGACCTCTTAATTGAGGAGTATACGTCCTACTAAGGGATCCTCCATATGATCTTAAGGCATATTGTACTTAATTGAAGGATACCCCTTAAAACAGGCAAAACACCATGACATCAGACTAAGGTTAGGGTTTAGGGTTCCGGGTTTCGGGTTTGTTCAGAGTTAAGGTATACTAGACTTGAGTATATCTGGGATCCCTGGGTGCAGGGGCCCAGGGTAGAGATTCACGGTGTTTCAAGCATCCGAAACGTCTGTTTGGCCCAAGCCACGCTTAATGAACACCCTAAATGGGGGTTTGCGAACATAGGGGACCCCTAACATAGCACAACAAATAGTAGGATCCCCTTATCATAAGAAGAATCCCTATAAAGGGATCAGTAGTTGATGATCAAATCATGTGCAGCAGGTACTCCGAATTTCGGAAACCCCCAAATCGACTTTGATGCCCTTGCCACCGGGGAGCAGGCCCCAAGGATCACGCATCCCAAACTCTAGGTTTAGGGTTTAGGGTAGTTTAGGAAACTCTAGGTTTAGGGTTTAGGGTAGTTTAGGGTTTAGGCTAGAATCCGGGAAAAAAAGTCCGGCAAAGTAGAGTTAAACACGGAGTCGGCTTTTACTTTCGGGTTGGTTGGGCCTCGGCTGTGTCTGAACGTTGGGAAGAAGTTCGGAAATGAGGTGTATGCTGATACATGATGGCCCCATACATGGAAATCGCCAACCATGCCAAACCTCAGACGCTTTCGCTTTAAGGATGAGGGTACGTTTAGTCCACTCACTAAACTTCAAGTCCTGGTCGAATCCTCGTTTCCGGTAAGATGGTTGTATGTAGTGCACCCCCAAAAGGACCACAATTAACTAGCCACTTCTAGTTGGCGGCATAAGGTTTGAAGTTTGGCAGGGTCAGTGTAAGGAAACCTCAAGCCTTCCTGCAGTCAACCCAACAGCATCTGCGCCTGAATCGCCCCGCGCTGGCCGGAGCGCAGGCGTCGGGAATCGTATCCGCTGCTATTTCTGCACTGCCCTGGCTTAGGGATCAGGGAAGAGGGTTTAGGGCTTTTGTGTTTAGGGGTCTGCTGTGTAGATTGAGAACCTGATGGCTGTTTGTGGCGCCAACTGGGTTCAGTGCGTGGGGTGTCTGTAGGGTGTCGTGCTTTCCGGGTTTAGGGTTCTGGGGTTAGGGTTACAACTCAACCCGCAAACGCGCGGCGTCTTGACTGCAGCTGACACTCACTACAGTGGACAAGGAACCTCGCTCACACTGCCCGAACGAGCGCAAGCAAAACGATGCCCCAGACTTAGTTGCAACCACTAGGCCCTAAGCGCTAAGCCCTAAGCCCTAAGCCCTAAACCCTAAACCCTACACCCTAAGCTTCCTGGAAGGCACCCCTGGCAAATTCTGGATGACACGCTTGCGCTGCGGTCAGCCATCTTGTTCCGGGGGAACAACACGAGACAATCCCAACTCCGTTTTAGGGATTAATCAGGGTTTAGGGTTTAGGGTTTATAGGGTTAGGGTTTAGGGTTTAGGGTTTCGGGTTTAGGGTTTCGGGTTTAGGGTTTTTGGTCAAGTAGATGGCATCAGCACAAGGGGTCCTAGCAACTTAACTCAACATGGTAGCCTAAGCAGTTACCAAGCTACCAGATCATCCCTAAACCCTAAAGCCTAACCCCTAAACCCCTAAACCCTAAACCCTAAACCGCCCCTTGAAAATGGCCTTGGCAGCGCACTGCTGCCCGTTTGCGAAGCCACTCTGCCTCAGCACTGTTCTTTGCCTTCTTTTGTGTGTTCGGACAGAGACACCAAAGCCTAAACCCTAAACCCTAATTAAACCCTAAACCCTAAACCCTAAACCCTATTGAAACCCTAAACCCTATGAAGGTTAAGGGTTTAGGGTTCAAGCAACAGGGCTCGAGTTGAGATTTCAGTTTGCACGCCATGAAAGGGGCATAGAAGGCCAACCCCAAACCCCAAACCCCAAACCCCAAACCCCAAACCCCAAACCCCAAACCCCAAACCCCAAACCCCAAACCCCAAACCCCAAACCCCAAACCCCAAACCCCAAACCCCAAACCCCAAACCCCAAACCCCAAACCCAAACCCCAAACCCCAAACCCTAAACCTCTCGTTATAGCTACATGGGCCGTGCGCTTTTTCCAAGTCGGGAATCCCCGGCAGAAGGATGACCTTCTACTACTAGTTGCTTAAGAACCTCGGAAAAACAAACATGTTCTTCCTTATTAAGGGTGATATAGGTGTTATTATTGTTTATTCTTTTGACATATTCTTCCTTATTAAGGGCAATATAGGGACTATTATTCTTGTTCTTTTGGGGTTCTTAAGCAAATAGTAGTCCATGCTTTTCATGGCCTGGAAACCTCAAACTACAAGTCTAGGTTGCCCAGTAGCCTAGGATTAAAAAGGGTGCCCTTTTTGGCTTAAAGGGGTTTATAAGGGAACCTAAACCCCCAAAAAGGGAATAAGGGCACTACTGGGCATCCTAGAAGTATTGCGCGGGAAATAAAGGTAGATGTTCGTGTCAGCCGTGACATCCGTCGACTCGCAAACGTTTCATTTGCAGAAGACGCCCAGAAAGCAGTGCTGGCAACTGTTTGGGGTTTAGGGTTTAGGGTTTAGGGCCCCCCCCCACCTCCCCCTCCCCCGAACCTTCCGAAAATGAAGAAATAGACTGCCGAAAGGGCGCCACGCCACCACCCCACCCCCCCCCCTCCCCTCCCAAATGGATAATGTTGCACTGGCCTCAGTATTGATGGGGTCTGTAATCACAAGTTTCGAAAACCTATTCTGCGAACTCAGTTTGTTGGGGTAACCCGCCACTATCACAAGTGTTTTTTTCCGGATGGTTGTTTAAGGGTTTGTGTTTAGGGTTAAAGGCTTACGTAGTAAGGCTTGAGGCCCTGAGGGCCTTGGGCTCCAGGAATCTTAAAGAGACAGAGCTGAGAGAATCCAGAAAGCGCCCGGCCAGTTCCATTTTGAAGCCTTATTGGGTTTAGGGTTTAGGGTTTAGGGTTTAGGGTTTAGGGTTTAGGGTTTAGGGTTTAGAGCAAATTTCGTGATAGGTAGTCCACGGGCCAGCCCCGACGCATTTTAGTAAATTTGTTGCGTCACCCACTATGATTCACAGGCCCCGGCAAAGGGGGGTCCTTAGCAAGGTAGCAAGGCTGGAAAGCTTCAGGCCTTGAGATCCTAAAGGCTTGAGGCTCTGAGGGCCTTGGGCGGGGATGGTTCTCCCCCCACCCCCCCCCCCCCGCCCCATTTTGTAGAGGGTCCAAATTTGTCGGGGGGGTCCCTTATTTGGGAGGGGGGGGGGGGGGTCCCTTTTTAAAACAATGCAAAATTCGAGTTTACGGTTTAGGGTTTGTGAGGCATAGAGTTTTTTCGGGTTTCGGGCAAATGGATGGGGGTTTAAGAGGCTTAGGATAAGGATGGGGGGTCCCCAGAACCGCCCTAAACCCTCAACCCTCAACCCTCAACCCTCGACCCTCGACCCTCGACCCTCGACCCTCGACCCTCGACCCTACACCCTAAACCAATCGGCATGCCTCCAGCAGCAAAGCTGAAAGCCGCCATCGAGCGCCTGTTTGGCTCCCATGCACCTGGGAAGCTGCAGGTTTAGGGTTGAGTCTTTAGGGTTGAGTTTGGTATGGATAGGGTTTAGGGTTTAGGGTTTAGGGTGTAGGGTTTAAATTTAGGGTTTAGGGTTTAGGGTTTAGGGTATATGGTTTAGGGTTTAGGGTTTAGGGTTTAGGGTCTAGGGTCTAGGGTCTAGGGTCTGGGGTTTGGGGTTTGTGCTTTGTGGTTTAGGGTTTGGGGTCGAGGGTAAGTTTAGGGTTTGGAAAACTAGAGAATATGAGTCGGACTATATTAACAGGACAGGCGCTTTAGCTTTTGTTATGCGGGGTTGGCTGGTATTCAGGAGCGTAAATCCGTAATAAGGTAACCGTCTTTCACAATGCAGCCATAAGGGTAGATTCCTTTTTTGTTCCTTCAAAGGATAACATAGGGCGCACTCCGCAAACCTAAACCAGAGGCACAAATAGTGTAGTCTGTACTCCCCTTCGCTGCGACAGCGAAGTCGATGAAGCCCTTACAAGGGTCGCTGTCGGCATTGAACCTTCAGTTTGGAGTTTCACTAAACCCTAAACCCTAAACCCTAAACCCTAAACCCTAAACCCTAAACCCTAAACCCTAAACCCTAAACCCTAAACCCTAAACCCTAAACCCTAAACCAGGGTTAGGGTTCAGCGCTGTAGGGTTGAGGGTTTGGTGGCGCAGACGCGTTTAGGATGGCCAATGGCTTCAGTTGTATGGTTGGGGTCAAACCTGAGGGCCTCAGCCCGAAGCCTTGAACGTTAAGCCCCTAAACAATAAACCCTAAACCCTAAACCCTAAACCCTAAACCCTAAACCCCAAACGCTAAACCCTAAACCCTAAACCCTAAACCCTAAACCCTAAACCTAAACCCTAAACCCTAAACCCGAAACCCTAAGGGTACCTGGCTCTCCCGAGGCCCCAAAACCTAAACCCTAAAGGCTGCCGTTTGCTTGCTGGGCTCTCCGACTTCTGCGCGCTGGACAAGCCCGAGCACGTGGCTGGAGTCAGCAGGTCCATCGCATCCTCCTATCTTGGGGTTTCAGGGTTCAGGGTGTATAGGGTTTAGGATTTAGGGTTTAGGGTTTCGGGTTTGGGGTTTAGGGTTTGGGGCTTAGGGCTTAGGATTTAGGGTTTAGGGTATTTCAGAACCCTTGGAAGAAGGTAAGGGACCAATTCAAGAGACCATCTAACTTCCCTCAGATCATAGAATCTTAAGTTTGGGGGCTTGTCCTATATCCCCCTATATGTACCTTTAAGGGATTATATAGGGTACCTCATTCCCCCACTCCCTACTAACCAACAGCAAGTCAACGCATGCTTCAGGCTGCTGCGGCCTTGACCCTCTCAGTCAGCCTGCCTCTGAAGGCAACCCGAAACTCTAACGTCATGAACGCCTGAAACATTAAACCTCTCACCCTAAACCCTGAACTCTACATGACTGAAGACTTAAACCTATGAATAAATAGTAATAGAATAAAATGAAGAAGTACATAAATGTGTATCAACTTATGTTTCTCCCCCCCTGCAAGACCGAGTCATATGTGATAACGAAGGCATTTAAGTTGAGTTGCAACCCGGTGAAACCCTGGATCCCAAATTAAAGGAATCCGGAGATTTTCCTCGTGCATGCTCATGATCAGCTATGATTTCAAGTACTTCGTTTTTGACAAGTGCCAGAAAAAGTTTAAATAGCAGTATTGGGATCACTTCTGGTATTAGAAGTGTTTCAAGGCATTGAAACTGTTTAAGCTGGTTTCAACAACATATGTAGATTAAAAAGCTGGCTATGACTGAAAACTGTCGAACAAAACTGAACCCAAGACGAGTAGGCCCTTATTCCCTTTTTGTAGGGTTTAGGTTCCTTTTTACACCCCATTAAACCATTAGGACCCAGAGGAGGCCCTTATTCCCTTTTTGTAGGGTTTAGGTTCCCTTTGTAAACCCCCATTAAACCATAGAAAAAGGCACCCGTTTTATTCCCAAGTTACTCTTGGGTCTAGTCAATAACTGGATTTGAGGGTTTCGGGGTTGAAGGGTGTAAGGGCTGTAGGGTTTTAGGGTTTAAGGTTGTAAGGGTTGAAGGGTTTAAGGGTTTAGGGGTTTAGGGTCCTATTGGTTTAATGGGGTGTATAAAGGAACCTAAACCCTACAAAAAGGGAATAAGGGCCTACTCTGGGTCCTAGTTGAAGAAAATCAACCTCGGCCGCTCAGCCTCCTTGCAGACGTAGTCGCCAGGACTGGAGTGGAGTTTCGGGTTTAGGGTTGAGGATTGGAGTTTAGGGTTTAGGGTTTAGGGTTTAGGGTTTAGGGTTCAGGGTTCAGGGTTCAGGGTTCAGGGTTCAGGGTTCAGGGTTCAGGGTTCAGGGTTTAGGGTGTAGGGTTCAGGGTTCAGGGTTCAGGGTTCAGGGTGTAGGGTGTAGGGTGTAGGGTTTAGGGTTTAGGGTTTAGGGTTTAGGGTTTAGGGTTTAGGGTTTAGGGTTTAGGGTTTAGGGTTTAGGTTTTAGTTTAGGGTTCAGGGCCGCAGGCTGGGTGTGAGGCCTCAGGGAATATGCGGGAGCTTTAGGTTATCATCGGGTTTGAAGGGTTTCGGGCCTGAGCTGTCTAGGGCAGGTCACGTGCCGTAGCAAATTGGCGGTCCACCAGCGCAAGCTGAGACCCTAGACCCTAAACCCTAAACCCTAAACCCTAAACCCTAAAACCTCAACCCTAAACCCTCACCTTTGGGAAGTCACAAGAGGCTCCGTACGTGGTGCCCCCATCCCAAGACCTTCTCTACACCCCGAAACCCGAAACCCCAAACTTTAAACCGCGCCTTGAGTTAAGCTAGAACTCTATACCCTAAACCCTAAACCCTAGATTCCAGAAGGTTTCCTAACCAGGAGGCCTAAACGAAGCCTTGAGCCTCATTCACCGACACCGAAGCCACAACCCCTTTAGTGTTCCTCAACCCTGAACCCGTTTGCGTCTAGGGATTAGGGTTTAGGGCTTCATGAGGGCTTCAGGGCTTCAGGGCTTCAGGGTTAAACCCTGAACCCGTTTGCGTATAGGGATTACGGGCTCAGGGAAACCCACGGTTTTGAAGTGTGGACGCGTAGGATTTTGGGTTTGGGGTTGAACCTGAGCCCATTGTTGCTTTCACTGCCTTGTAACATACAATGATATGCACATATACTGTAGGGTTTAGGGTTTGGAGAACCCATAACCACAAAAAAGGTAAAGGGTACCACTGGACTACCAAGGTGGTCTAGAATGCCCAGGTGCCTGCCCCGAGCCATCTTGTAACCGGCCAGGCAGGACAGCGAGCAGTGGCAGTCTGCCTTCACGGCTTAACTACGTAAGAGTTTTAGGTTTAGGGTTGGGGTTTAGGGCCAACCCGAAACAAGCCAAAGCCTTGCAAAGACTTTCAACTTGTCAACCAACACCCCAACTGCTGAACCGTAGCCACTGGTTTACGGTCGATCCTCAACCACATGACCTGCTTGTCTTCTCTCCTTGGCACCACTAAGAGTAGGAACCGCTTTCCTTAAACCCTAAACCCTCCATTTCACCGCAAAAACCATGAAAGCTCTAAGACCTAAGATGCAACACCCCAGCCCTAAGCCTATGCTTGCGTAGGGCTTTCTGCAAGCGCTTTGACGGCTCGGGCATGGGGCTATGACCTGCTCCGCCTTACTCCTACCACCACATCCAACCCAAAACAGCCCCTACATAACCCCCCCTGCCCCCCCCCCCCCCCCTCCCGGCCCTAAACCCTAAACCCTAAACCCTAAACCCTAAACCCTAAACCCTAAACCCTAAACCCTAAACCCTAAACCCTAAACCCTAAACCCTAGATAGACCCGAGACCCGAGACCCGAGACCCTAGACCCTAGACCCTGAACCTCCCCGCCCCAAAAAAACAAAAACAAAAACACCTAAGACCTGAACCCTAAACCCTAAAGCTTAAACCCTAAAACCTTAACGCTAAACCCAGCCAGTCACTTAATGTCAGGATCGGCTTTGGATTCCGGGCATCGGAAGCAGGTTCCATGCTTCATATGAACTTCGTGGTCCGGATTCGTCTGGGTTTAGGGTTTAGGGTTTAGGGTTTAGGGTTTAGGGTTTAGGGTTTAGGGTTTAGGGTTTCGGGTTTCGGGTTTAGGGTTGCTGCAATAGGGCGTAGATGCTGTGAAGGTTAGGATGCAGGAGAGGCTCGAAAGCCTCGTCAGGTGCGAAGAGCAGCTCTGGCCGGATTGTGGAGGGCCGTCTAATACTGTTCTCCCACCCCACGCCGTCCGAGGCGGCAAAACCACCCAAACCTATTCCCTTTAGGTTTAGGCCTAAACTCATGACGATCGCTTACTTCCAATAAAACGTCTTCCGTCACCGATGGTCATTTTCAGCCGAAGGGGGAAGGTTTGAGTCTAGGTCATGGCTCCGACGTTTTGTTGCAGGTCCTTGAAGGGGGGGCAAGGTTTTCAGGGAGGGGTCGGCTGTAGGGGGTGTGCGGGGGGGGGGGGGGGGGTCCAGGTGTCAGGGGTCCGTCCGGCCAGAAAACTTCTGGTCCCTGGGCACGCTGCGGCGAGGGGCCCTGGGTACCCCCCCTGCAAAAGGTCAGCGTGACCTGAGGGAGGGTTTCGGGTACTTACTTTGTGAAGGGAGCAGTACTGGTGCCGCTCCGGTACTGGGTCCATCGTGGGTGAACTGTGGCGGGTTTCGGGTTTCGGGTTTAGGGTTTCAGCACCACGCTCAAACTGGCCACTCGCAACATTCATTGTTTTGGAGATGGTCTTTCGTATTTGTTGCATGGCTATACATACGAAATGCCAACTAGTACAATATGACTATATTGAACCAAATATTTCATGGCTTGAGTCATACCCAGGCAAAGGCAATGTAGTTAATCTTGAAACTTTTGGCGACGAGATGCTGCTTCATGTAAGCTCTGATTGTTGAAAGCACTGTATGCTCCATTCATGTCCACACATGCCTATCCCTAATTGAGGAAGATTCCTCAAATTCCATTAGGAGCCTCATTGCACGTTGGGGTATCTTTCCTAGTCAGGGTTTAGGGTTTCACGATTGGGGGGGTTTCAGGTAGCATCGGCATCCAAAATACCCTAAACCCTGAACCCTGAACCCTAAACCCGAAACCCCCAACCTCGAACAAGACCCTCAACGTGAGCCTCACCAGCATGGCACTTGCGGCAGCCCTGCACCTGTCTCTTTGGGTTTGCATTTTTTTGATTTAGGGTTCGCCATCTTCAACAAACACTTGGCATACCAGCAGAGTAGCCGGGGCGTATTTCTTGAAGCCCTGCCAACTGCAAACAGGAGAGTCGAGCGCGCCATGGGTCTAGAGTCTAGGCCCTTGTCGCTGATCTGTGCGCAAGCGGCTGGCGAAAATCTGACCCACTCTGCGAGCCCTATCGGCCTTACGGCCAAAAACGCAGCAAACACCTAAACCCTGAAAACACCCCTCCAACAGCTCTACAACAGAGCTTTCACAACCCCTAAGCCCTAAGCCCTAAGCCCTAAGCCCTAAGCCCTAAGCCCTAAGCCCTAAGCCCTAAGCCCTAAACCCTAAACCCTAAACCCCAAACCCTAAAACCAAACCCTAAACCCCAAGATCGCCCAGGCTGTCAGTCCAGGAAACAACGAAAGCCCCAACACCGGACTTGCTTGGAGGTTCAGGGTACTTACTGGCCCAGTAAAAAAAGACTTGTAACCCAATTACAACCCATGTTAGGGCACTTAAGGGGCTTCTAAGTGGGTAACAAAGTACAGTTATAAACTGGGCGATTAGTACCATGAAACTCCAAGTAGGGTTTAGGGGTTAGGGCTTGGGGTCTAGGGTTTATTGGTTAACGGGTTACGGGGCTCAGGGTTGACTGCCTGGTTCTTAGTAGGGAATGAGGGGCCCTCATTCCCTCACTCCCTAAACCCTAACCCTAAACCCTGAACCTTGAACCCTAAACCCTAAACCCTAAACCCCAAACCCTAAACCCTAAACTAAGAACCAGGAGGTTGAAGGGTCTGAGAACTCATCTTGGGGTTGTATATCATGCACAGGCAAACCTTACTTTACTCTAAGGGGAGTTCCATGGTCCCTTGATATGGGCCCCTGAAAAGGGGAATTGCATGAAAAAAAACCCAGGGCCCAGACGTCAGAACCCTTTAAAGAAGGTCAGGGACCAAATTAAGGGCCCCTGAAAACACCCTAAGATTTATCTTGGCCCAGCCCAAAACCTTTGTCGGAGACAAATCCCGAGTGCGAAGCCCTTGTTAAGGGCTGAGGGGGGTGAGGCGGGGGGGGAAGGGCTTGGGGCTTAGGGCTGAGGGCTGAGGGCTTAAGGCTTAGGGCTTAGGGCTTGGGGCTTGGGGCTTAGGGCTTAGGGCTTAGGGCTTAGGGTTTAGGGTTTAGGGTTTAGGGTTTAGGGTTTAGGGTTTAGGGGTTCATCCTCTGGTGAAGCTAGCTCCCCAGACAAGGCCGAGGCGCCTTCAGCCCTGCAGAATCAGGCCTGCCGGGATCCAGCTTGGTCTTGGGGCTTACAAGGAGGGTTTAGGGTTTAGGGTTTAGGGTTTAGGGTTTAGGGTTTAGGGTTTAGGGTTTAGGGTTTAGGGTTTCCGTACTATACTAACTGTACTCAGAGAGCCCCTTATACCCCTTGATTGAGGAAGATACCTTCTCCTTAATTGAGGAATATACCTTAAATGTTAAAGGGATCCTTCTTATGATTTGAGGAACATTCCTTAAATTAAGGGGTATTGGGCTCTCTGGGGAGGGGCGCCCTTACTATACTAACTATATAGTTGTTGAAGGACGTATAACCTATGTGAGGATTGTGTTTTTACAAATCAATGGAAGGCCCATGTACTAACTGCAGCTAAGGGACTTGCAACCTGAATCATGCCCATCGGTATCATAAGTCCTGAGCTTTTAACCCTAAGACATTTACATTTGGGGCTTATGCATCCCGGGCATATAGGGTTCAAGGGCTTACAGTCCCTAAGCCGTAAACCCCTAAACCCGGAACTCATCCCTAAACCCCAAGGGGGTCGAGAATTAGGGTGACTTGGTCTTTGTTGATGGTTGGGTTTGATGCACGGAGGGAGTGGTCCCGTCGGAGCTGCAGGCCCCATATCTCCGGTACAAGAGGACGATCCAGAAAACCCTAAACCCTAAACCCTAAACCCTAAACCCTAAACCCTAAACCCTAAACCCTAAACCCTAAACCCTAAACCCTAAAATCCCATCCCCAAACCTTGTATGATGCCCCACCCCTCCCCCCCCCCCCCCCCCCCCCCCCCCCCCCCCCCCCCCACGCCTTGGGCACTCGCGCGGAGGTGGCGTCCTTTGGAGCCCAAACAAAAACTAAGCCGGTCGCTTTTCAAAGGCTTTCCGGGTTAAGGGTTTGAGGTAGAGGGTATGGGGGCTACGGTGAGGGTTTGGGGTTTAGGGTTTTCGGGTTCGGATTTAGGCGTTTAGGGTTTAGGTTGAGGGTTTAGGGTTTAGAGTGGGGTGCTTATTCATGCCATCAGGAGAGCTCTGATCGTCCAATCTATGACCAAAGGCGGGCACCACCAAGCTGAAGAATGACAGCTGGGGCCAACCCACCAATGTTCCCCAACCCTAACCCTAAACCCTAAACCCTAAACCCTAAACCCAAAACCCTAAACCCTAAACCCTAAACCCTAAAGGCCATGAAGTTCGCTCTGCAAGTGGAGATCGCATGCAGCCACCCCATTGACATAAAGGATGTTGCTCACCCTTCTGGGGCGGGTGATCAAGATGACAAGAAACGCTACTTTTAGGGTTTAGGGTTTAGGGTTTAGGGTTTAGGGGCGTAGGGCTACTTGGAGGTTCATGGTACTTACTAACCACTTATAACTGTACTTATAACCATATTGGGGCACTTAGGGGGCCTTTACGTGGGTTGTAAGTACAGTTATAGTTGGTTAGTAAGTACCATGAACCTCCAAGTAGAGGTGTGGATAGAATGGACGATTTACAACTACATCCGCAGTGTGATATCTAGCCAGAGAGTTCGAGCAGGTTTGCTTATTCTAGATTCTATATACCCATACACAGCGAAGCCTACAGTTGGTACAGCGTGTAGGGTTTAGGGCTTAGGGCGCTCTCAATCTCAACCTCTAAGCTACGCAAAGACCCCGAACCCTAAACCCTAAACCCTAAACCCTAAACCCTAAACCCTAAACCCTAAACCCTAAACCCTAAACCCTAAACCCTAAACCCTAAACCCTCTGAGATCTCGCCGAGCTTCGCCATGCACGCGGGTGGCGCGCCGAGACTCAGGCTGTCTGCGCTGCAGGTCAGCCTGCAGCGTTTGGGGTTTAGGGCTAGCCATTGAACCCTAAACCCTAAACCCTAAACCCTAAACCCTAAACCCTAAACCCTAAACCCTAAACCCTAAACCCTAAACCCTAAACCCTAAACCTCAGAGAGGTGCCGATGCCCAGGCGAGCTTCAGACCGTGGATCGAGAAAACGTAGATCCCCCTCTTAGATTTTCAGTGGCCCATCGAACAAAAAGAGTTTGTACTATCTGGGCTACTTATCGAATACAGGGAACCCAAGACCCTAAAACCCCTAAAAACCCTATATAAACCCTAAACCCCAAAACCCCAAACCCCAAACCCCAAACCTTAAACCCTAAACCCTAAACCCTACACCCTAAAGCAAAACAAAAACAAACGACATAACGGCCTTGCCTGTTAGGTTGCCCATAGCGCTACCAGCAGCACAAATGCTAGGAGGCCAGGATGCTCTACTTTCTACATCCAACCCTTAAGTCCCTAACCCCAAACCCTAAACCCTAAACCCCAAACCCTAAACCCCTAAACCTTCAAACTTGATATCTGGTACGCTTGAAGTCCTGTGTTCTTGGCAAAAAGGCTTGGGTTTTCGGATTGAAGGTTTTTCCTACAGCCCCAGAACCTTTTCAAGACCTACATCCTGACCCCAAGCCCTAGAATTAAAAGCCCGAAACCCTAAACCCTAAGCACTAATTCCTAAGCCCTAAGAACTAACTCCTACGCCCTAAGCCCTTAGCCCTAAACCCTAAGCCCTAAGCCCTAAGCCCTAAGAATCCAGGAGTTATGTATATAGAGTTGTCGCTTTTTTGGTGGGCTACAGGCAGTTTGCGGTTTAGGGTTTAGGGTTTAGGGGGTAGGGGGTAGAGCCTCAGTGCTTCGGGTTTAGAAGGGTTTAGGGTTTAGGGTTAGAGGGCTTAGAGCTTAGAGGGTCCAGAAGGTTTTACAGAGGTTACAAGGCTTTAGAGGGCTTAGGGTGGTTTAGGCCGCAACCCTAATCCAAGTCTCCTTTATAGCCCCGATGCTGACATGTATGGTAAAAACCCATTCTGCGAGAACCGTTTACACCCTCAACCACTGTAGAACTCTAAGGGCAGATTCTTGGTCCCTTGATATGGGCCCTGTACAGGGGACCCCCTTTCTATACCCCTTTATATACCCTGTCCCCCCCAGAGGCCCCTAGCTCAGAACTTCAGAACCCCTTTTAACGAAGGCAAGGGAACACCCTAAGGGTCCATGCACCTTATTCTCTACCTGGCCCTTAAAGTCCCGAAAATAGGAAGTACCTCAAGGCCCAGGTATACAATAATAAGGTAGATGGACCCTTCGGAACGTATTCATCTTATTTAGGAACCATATAACTACCCTTGGAAGAACTAAGAACTCACAGCCCGGATCGCGTTTAGGTTTGAGGGTTGGGATGTTCCCCCTTGCAGTAACAGGGCTTATAGCAGCCCCCCCCCCCCTATTGTAATGAATCTTGAAGACTGTTAGTACCAGGGGGAACAAAGTTGAGGGTTTAGGTGCCTTTGCGTCTCCCCCCGGAAACCTACTCCGTAGGTTCTCCCCTTAAATAGCCCTGACTTGGTTATTCTTTTGCCGACAGCCTTGATTATGGGGCGAACCCAGGGAGGGGTGTAGTACAGAAGGGGATAGTAGTAACCTCCAAGTACTACCCCCCCTCTATACTACCCCCCCACAAGTAAGGAGCCTAATTAGGGGCATTTAGGGGGAACCTAGGGGGAGGGGGGGGTAGTATAGAGGGGGTAGTAGGGGAACCCCTGAGAGTCAACCCATGAAACTCTGCCCGGCCTCCCGCAGTTTTTGTTTGGGGGGGGCTTTCGGGTGCAAACAACGCAGCTTTCTCTCCAAGGAAGAGAAAAAGGACCCTACAACCCTAAAAAAAAAACCTTAAAAACCCTGAGCCCCAAAAAGCCCGAAACTCCCAAAACCTAAAAAAAGCAAAAACAAACCCAAAAGCTCCAAGTCCACTAAAAACCCAAAACACCCTAAACCCCCCCCACCCCCCCAACAAAAAAAAAACAACCTCAACAGCGCAAACCCTCAACGGAGCTTGGGGGCCGTGCTTTGGAGACTCAGGGCCGCCGCCAACCCGCTCGGTGTTGGCAGCACAGGCGACGCCGCACGCGCAGTCCTGTTAGGGCTTCGGGTTTAGGGTTTAGGGTTTGGGGTTTAGGGTTTAGTTTAGGGTTTGGGGTCTGGGGTTAGGGGCTTGGGGTTTGGGGTTTGGGGCTTGGGTTTGCGGCTTGGGGTTTGGGGTTTGGGGTTTGAGGCTTGGGGCTTGGGGTTTGGGGTTTGGGTTGGCTGGTTGGTTCGAAGTCCCGGTAGGACAGGCTTGTGGGCTCAAGCCAGATGCGTAAGCTTGCAGGAGCCCAAAGTGTGAGGCCAGCATGCCAGCACCGCAGTGTCTGGACGTAGCACCCCCCAACACTACCTGCGCGCGCTTCTTACGAAACTGTCTTCCAGAAGTTCTGCGCACTTCGCAGAATCTCAGTGGCAAGCCTCACTACTTCCGAGTATGCCGGATGAGATGGGGGAATGGCCAGAATTTCCAAAGAGGAAAAGTCAGCGCCAAGGCGTAGACAGACCTCCCTCAATTCTGCCAAGCGTTCGCAAGAGCATACGACATGAGCGGTGACGTTTGAGTAGCGCCTGCCGCAAAGAATGCACGCCTGAATGCGAGCAGCGGTTTGCCTCTGGTTCACATGCCCAAGTGCCACGTAGCCACACCTGATCATAATCAAGGCACGCTGCCCCAGCAATGTCTCCCAGGGAGCATAATTGGACAGTGCTTCCTGCAGATGGCTACATGGACCAGAGGTCAGCCGGGAATATGGTATGGGAGAGGTGTGCGAGGAGACAGATTCATCCCAGCGCGTTTGGCAGCGGCCAAGAGCCTTTAACGAAACTTTTGTAGGATCCACCAACCTTACCTGACAATACCCACTCAGGCCAGTCCAACATGTGACGCTCACGAAGCAGCGCCAAGGATCTGACAGGCCAGTTTGCTGCCTTTGACGCGAGTCCGCGGGTGAAAGACAGGCCGGCCAGTGTTTCGTCACCCTGTTGCCACAGCGTGGCCCTCACCAGAGCGACTTCTAAAACTACACGAGCTTGAGTACCAAAACTCCACCCAAGCTCGCTGAAGCACAGCAGCATTGCGCCACTGGCTTGCTCCTGTAAGTTTCCGAGACCAGCGCTCGTAGGCGAGTCTGAGCGCGCTCTGTGCTGCTTCATCTAAACCCCACAACCACCCTAAACCCTAAACCCTAAACCCTAAACCCTAAACCCTAAACCCTAAGGACCGACTCAAGCTTTTGGTCCAAGATGAGCACGGCAAAGGCTAGTGGGATCCGCTGCGAAGTCAACAACATCCACAGCATGTCCACTGTGGCAGAGCACTGGTTTGGGGTTTAGGGTTTAGGGTTTAGGGTTTGGGGTTTAGGGTTGGGGGTTGGGGGTTGGGGGTTGGGGCTGAGGGTTTAGGGCTGGGGTTTCTTGTGGTGTTTTTGGATGGGTCTAGGGTTTGTGGGTTAAGGGGTTCAGGGGATAAGGGTTTAGGGTTTGGAGTTTGGGCTTTGGGGCTCAGGGTTTGGAGTTTGGGGTTTGGGATGGTCTTTTGGGATGGGTCTAGAGCTTGTGGGCTAAGGGGTTCAGGGTTTAGGGTTTGGAGTTTGGGCTTTGGGGCTCAGGGTTTGGAGTTTGGGGTTTGGGATGGTCTTTTGGGATGGGTCTAGAGCTTGTGGGCTAAGGGGTTCAGGGTTTAGGGTTTGGAGTTTGGGCTTTGGGGCTCAGGGTTTGGAGTTTGGGGTTTGGGATGGTCTTTTGGGATGGGTCTAGAGCTTGTGGGCTAAGGGGTTCAGGGTTTAGGGTTTGGAGTTTGGGCTTTGGGGCTCAGGGTTTGGAGTTTGAGGGTTTGGGGGTTATCTGGGTTTAGGGTTTAGGGTTTAGGGTTTAGATGCCCTAAACCCTGGATCCTAAACCCGAAGCCATCTTAAAGTGCTAATGAGACACGGGTAACAGGGCACCGAGCTTCGTCAGGGCTTATCGCGTCGAGGCTTTCGGGTTTGGGGTTTAGGGTTCAGGGTCCCCAAACCCTGAACCCTAAACCCTAAACCCTAAACCCTAAAACCTAAACCCTAAACCCTAAACCCTAAACCCTAAACCCTAAACCGTGGCTTAGAGTTTTGGGTTTTGGGTTCGAGGCTTCAGGGCTCAGGGTACGAGCGTATACACCACCCTCGATATGAAGCACTAATAAAGCACTCAGCAGACTAGAGACACAGCTGAGCCACTCCTTACGACATCCCTTACCCCCGTCAGTACATAACCCTAGCCTTAAACCCCAAACCCCAAGCCCCAAACCCCCAAACCCCAAACCCCAAAACCCTAAACCCTAAACCCTAAATACTAAACGTAGTTAACAGTAGACCGCCGAGTCCCAAAACACCCCCGACCCTCCAGCCCCGAATACCCTGAAACTGAACCCTAAACCCTAAATCCTGAACCCCTAAACCCTAAACCCCTAAAATCCTAAACTCCTAAACCCTAAACTCTATACCCTAAACCCCTAAACTCTAAACCCTAAAGCCTAAAGCCTAAAGCCTAAAGCCTAAAGCCTAAACCCTAAACCCTGAACGGCCCCACCCCCTTTCGACAGGACCTGCTGTCCGGGATACTGCACGGGCGTGCAGAGACCACAGGCCTGCTCTGGGGTTTAGGGTTTAGGGTTTAGGGTTTGGGGTTTGGGGTTTGGGGTTTAGGGTTTGGAGTTTAGGGTTTAGGGTTTGGGGTTTAGGGTTTGGGGTTTAGGGTTTAGGGTTTAAGGCTTAGGGTCCAGCAACAAAGGTTGCTTGGGCCTCACTTTGGGTGAGGGGGGTAGCTGGCTAGTTACATGGTCCCTTAGTTTGGGCCCCTTATATACCCCTTCCATACACCTTATATACCCTAGACAACCCAAGGGTCCATACTTCGTCACTTTACAGGCTTAGGGACAAAATGAAGGGCTCATGCAACTACCCTTAGATTAGACTAAAGCTTGAAACGCCCTCCAAACCCTAGAAATCCTCGTCGAACCGAAACTGCGAGGTTGTGGGACTTGAGACACTTCTGGGAATTAGGGGTAGGGTTGGGATGTCCCCCCTTATACTGACAGTCCTTCATAGGGATTCTAGTGGGGGGGGTTCTGTAATCCCTATTAAGGACTGTTAGTATAAGAGTGAACATCCCAAGGGTAGGGCTATCAGTGCCATGAACCAACCTCCAAGTAAGTGCAAACCTATCTGATGTTGACATTGAAGGTCACGGGCTTGCATCCCACAACACCCTGGCTGCCAAAGCACCAAACGCCTCAAGGACCGAGGGTTTAGGGTTTAGGGTTTGCGGTCCCACCTTCTTGTCGAAGGCCAAGAAGGAGAATTGGTCGAAGTTGTGGCTACAGGCAGCAACGCACTTCGGGAACTCCTGCCGGGTCTTTCCCACCCCAAACCCCGAAAGGGTTTTCAAACGGCACCGAGGGCGGTGCAGAAGTACTTGATGTAAGGGGCATGTGGTAGTTGAAGCCCTAAAGCCCTAAGCCCTTAACAGTAAGCCCCGAAACCTCAAAACACTGAGCCGTAACTTAGTTGCAGCAGTCGTCCTGCTCGGAATTCGACCGAGCTACTGGCAACTCAACATGAGGCCCAAAGAAAGCTGATTACGGGCGCTTAGACCCCTAAACCCTAAAGACCCTGCGCCATAGAGACCCTAAACTTCTCCAAGCCCACTTGAAAAGCTTTCTGGCTTGTTTGCAAACCTCCTACACCCTGCTTGGAAGCCTTTTTGACTTAGCAAGTAGGGCTTGTAAGGTGGGTTATGAGGATGATAAGAGGGTTTCTAGGGGAAACCAAGAAGATTTGCTAAGTCAAAAAGTAAACCCTAAACCCTAAACCCTAAAACCCTAAACCCTAAAACCCTAAATTGTAGAACCTGTGGGGTTCGGAAGCTCAGGGTTGAATGTTAGGGCTTTTAAGAGCTTGGCGCTTTGGTGTCCAGGGTTTAGGGTTCAGGGTTCATGGGGTTTTGGAGGGGTGAGGAACTGAGGATGGGGGTAATTCAATCTGGCCGAAACAGCTTCAATGCTATAAACCCTAAACCCTCAAGCCTGCACCCTGAACCCTAAACCCTAAACCCTCAAGACCCAAACCCCGCTAAAGCCCAAACTGGCCTCAAATTGCCCGAGTTGGAGGTTGGCGCAGATCGGGCTGATCCCAGACCTGTCCAGACTTTTCGTTTTTTTTTTGTAGGGTTTAGGGTTTAGGCTTTTTGGTTTAGGTTTTTTTGGTTTAGGGTTTCGGGTTTAGGCTTTTTGGGGGTTGGTGCTTTAGGATGTAGTCCTTGGCGTCTTCCGAGGCCGTGGGAAACTTTGAAGGTACCCTAAACCCTACTTGGAAGCTCTTTCGGCTTAGGAAGCCTACTTAGCATCCCTTAGAAACCCTCTGATAACGCCCTATAAACTCCCTTACTAGCTGAATCAAAAGGGCTTCCGAGTACACCCTATAAGGCATGTTTTTCAGACTGAAGGGTTGCATGTTAAGCGGGCTATGGGCCTGTCAGCTCTTCGCGGGTTCAGGCTTTCATGCATGCAAGTCGTGTCCTATGAATGTCCTTGAAGAAGTCCAAGCCAAAAAGACAGCTGCTTTCAAGATGCCTCGAAACAACTCTTAATGTTCCGAAACATGCCCTCTTACAGGGAAAAGCTGGGTCTACCCAACAGGCTGCAAACAGTGGCCACCAGAATTGTCAAGTAAGCCGCCAGCCCTTCGACACCTTAACCGAAAGCCTTAACTCTTCGGGAAACTTAGGATTGGTTGGGGTTTATATTCGTCAGGGCCGCACTACGTTCACAGATTCACGCACTAAACTCACTCACTAAATTCGTTCATTAGTGCGCTCGGGTTCGGGTGGTTCAGGTGAAAATTGCGTGGTTGAAGTCTAGTGAAATGAGGACGTCAGCTGAAGCTTGGAAGCTAAACCCTAAACCCTAAACCCTAAACCCTAAACCCTAAACCCTAAACCCTAAACCCTAAACCCTAAACCCTTTCTTCGGGAGCCTTTTCCTGGATCCTGTTTGTCTTCGGGGGCCTAGTGATCCCTCAACGCAGCCCCTTTGAACATACGTCTTCGCCTTCTTGAAGACTCTTTCGAAGCACGTTTGTACTTGAAGGTTCATGGTACTTACTAACCAATTATAACTGTACTTATAACTCTACTTATAGTACCCCTAAAGGGCCTTATAGGGATTATCCCAATTGTAAGTAGGGTTATAAGCCCAGTTATAATTGGTTAGTAAGTACCATGAACCTTCAAGTAGGATGTTTATGAGGACCTTACAATCCTGACAAGTTCCGGAGAGCTATTAGAGGCTTGGTGTACGTTCCTGGTTTCAAAACCCTTCCCAAAGAAATAAAGCACACTTACAGCTGCCGAAAGCATGAGGGAAGGTAGCAATCCCAAGAATGAAGCGGCCACATTGTGCAAACAATACTGGCTGGTTCTTATAGGGTATATAATAAGGCCCTAACTCCCTCATTCCCTACCAAGAACCATGCAAAACAAGTGACTAACTTCCGCAATCCAGGAAAAAACCCCAAATCTGAGTCGACATGTCTACAGCCCAGCCTCTTGAACATGAACGGCGACCCACGAGGTAGGCACATGCCTCCGCCTGCAAAAGCCAGCGCAGACCGAGAACAAAAAACGTTTTCCTACCCAAGCCGCTCCCCAACCCACCCCCCCACCCCCCAAAACCCTAAACCAACCCTAAACCCAAAAAAACGCGGAGAACAAATCGCGACAAAGCAGGCCCTCCGGTCTTGCTGAGTAAGAAAGGGGCTGAATAGAGCATACAGGGTTGAGTCGCCCTGGGCTACGCAAGGATTGAACAGATGTGGGATTGCAGCGTGCAGACATGGCAGAAGGAGGGTTGGGGGGGTCGGGGGTCTAGGGTTTATCGGGTATAGGGTATAGGGTATAGGGTATAGGGTTTAGGGTTTAGGGTTTAGGGTTTAGGGGCAAGGACATCACAGGGATTGTTGACGTCTCCAAGTGAGAGGCGGCCGCTAGTCCAAAAAGAACTGTGACGCAATGGTTGTAGCGTCTATTGCTCAAGGAATGGAAGTATAGCGCGCACCGCGCATCTGTGCAGCGCTCTCCCATTCCCGAAGGATCCATGTACCTATGTAGTATATACTTAGGGCCCTAAGGCAAGGACTATATAGGAACCCCAAGGTACATGTACCCTTTGGGATTGCAGCGGGTGCGAGGCATGACATACACTCCCACGCCGTCCTGCGCGCACGGACTATGTTGCCGAAGCTCTGCTGCGGTGGATCTTCTTGCACACGCCAAACAATTGTTACGTGTCGACTCCGGGCCCTAAACCCTAAACCCTAAAACCTCAACCCTCAACCCTGAACCCCAAACCCCCACCCTAAACCCTCAAAACACTGCATCTCCCCAACCCATGACCCGAAGCTTATTTTATGAAGTGTAAACCCTACACCTTGGACTCCAGGCCCTAAATGATTTGGCCTTTAGCCTTTGGCCTTTGCCCTTTGGCCTTTGCCAATTGGGATTTGGCTTTTGGCTTGTGGCTTAGGGTTTAGATTGCACGGCCCAGGGTTTGGACTCAACGCCTCCCTTCTTCCCTCCTTACACCCCCAAACCGTGTTGGGGAGGCGGGGGGGGCGGGGGGGGGGGGCGGGGGGGGGGGCGACGCTGCGCTCGAATCAGCCAGCACAGATCATCCTCGTCCGACACACGGCGAAGCATGCGTCCCCAACATCCTAAACCCTGCACCCTGAAGACTACACCCTCAGCCCCAAACCGGTTGAAGGCAGAGTATGGTCGGATGTCTCGGGGCCCCGCCACCTGAGTCTCAGGCCGTTTAAGTGAGCATTCAGTCGGTATGGACTCCAAGAGTAAAATGGGAATCAAGGGGGTGCCCTTTTTGGTTTGAAGGGGCTTGCAAGAGGACCTGAACCCTAAAACATGGAATAAGTGCCTACTTTGGATCCTAGTTCTTGCAGCAACTTAGTCTTTGAGTGCCCTTAACAGCAAGCCAACAAAAACAACCCTAGACCCTAAATCCTCAATCCTAAACCCTAAACCCTAAACCCTAAGCCCTGAACTGCTGAGTTCCGGCACCATCTGATGTCGGCTGCCAGCAGCATGCGGTTCTCCCTTCTGCCAGACTGGCATAGATGCTGCTGACCTTGGCTACCCTCAACCCTAAACCCTGCAATGGGCTCCTGCAATGGGCTCCCTCTTTCATAAAGGATCTATCTCCAAAAGAACACCGAATAAATTTCAGAAAAAATATGCAACAAAAAATGTCTGGTCACTTCTCTTAAAGATGGTCCCCTTTTCGGCCCTTCTTGTAAGGCGGCACCCTCTAATTTAGGGTACCCGAAAAGGGGACCAGACTTGAGAGAACTGACCATATACCCAAAGGCTCCAATGTAGTTCCTTTTTGGGTTAGTTATAGGGCGTTCTAGTATACTACCCCAAAAAGGTGCTACATAGGAGCCTGTGGGTGTAAGGTTTGGAGTTGAGGGTTTCGGGCTTTTATATACGGTGCAAATCCAAAACCCTCAACCCTGAACCCTCAATACACACTCAGCCACATGACACTTATTCTCAGGAGGCCTTAGACACACAGCCAAAGAAACCAGAATAAGGACTCCGCCTCATGACCTCCTTCTGAGTTCTGGTTGACAGTTGATCTAGGTTGAGGGTTTAGGGTTTAAGTTGCTGGTCGGGCTTACGGGGTTTAAAAGTCTACCCCTAAGAAGGACCCGCTATCATGCACTGTGTATCCCAAAAACCCAAAACCCAAAACCCACTACAAAGCCTTGAATTCCCTGAAGGCAGACCCTAAACCCGAACCCCCTATCCGCGCTTCGAGCGTCGAAGAGCCTGAAGCCTCGGAACCTCCAGTGTGTGATGGTTCTTTGGTGCCCTGTTGCTGTTCAAAGACTGAACAACAGATACCCCTGAAGCCTAAACGCCCAAAACCCTAAACCCCAAAACCCTGGTACCATATCAGATTATTTGGTATTTAGGGTTTGGGGAAGAGGGTCGCGTCCTCTTTCGTGGGTCTTGGGTTTCCTGCCCTAGCCCCGAAACCCTAAACCTGAACTCCCCAAATGCCCCGCAACCAAACACAACATGAGAACCCTAAACCCTAAACCCTAAACCCTAAACCCTAAACCCTAAACCCTAAACCCTAAACCCTAAACCCTAAACCCTAAACCCTAAACTCCTCAGACCCGAAACCAAACACAACATGAGGTCAGACTTGGGCACGCACACACTGAGATTCGTCTTTCAAGTCTTCGCCTTGGTGATGACATGTCGATGGTTTCTCAAGCGGTTCGGGTTTAGGGTTTAGGGTTTAGGGTTTAGGGTTTAGGGTTTAGGGTTTAGGGTTTAGGGTTTAGGGTTTAGGGTTTAGGGTTTAGGGTTTAGGGTTCAGGGCTTACTGTAGGGTTTAGGGTTTGGGGTTTGGGGGTTTAGGGTTTACAAGGTAAACCTAAACCTTAAACCCGAAGTCCCACCAAAAGCTCCTACCCCCCAAACCCCGTGCCTGTGCAGCAGAGTTTACTACTCTTGCTGAAGAACCCCCCCCCCCCCCCCCCCCCCCCGCAAACAAAAAAAGATAAAGCAATATCAGAATAATAATAATCATCATAATAATCATAACAATAATAATCAAAATAAAAGTAAATCATCCCTATATTGCCCTTCTAGGGGCGAGTATATTCATTTTTTGAGGGGTTCTGAAGCAACTAGTAGGTTTCGGGCCTGGTAAGGTGCAACCTCAAATCCATCTCCCAGATTCCCTCAGATTCTCTTTAATTACTTTGAGATGTCAGAGCTGTTGTGGGGTCTTAGGGGTCCTAGACCCTAAGCCCCAAACCCTAAACCCCAAACCCTAAACCCCAGACCCTAAGCCCCAAACCCCAAACCCCAAACCCTAAACCTCAAACCCCAAATCCCAAACCCTAAACCCTAAACCCTAAACCCTGGGAGTCCCCTTGCCTCTATTGCCCTGAGAGTCCGGCATTTCGTCTCCCCCCCGGGCGCGTCCACCACGAGGCACCTCCCCGGCTGGAAGGATTCGGGTTTAGGGTTTAGGGTTTAGGGTTTAGGGTTTAGGGTTTAGGGTTTAGGAATTAGGGTTTAGGGTTTACTCGGGTTTGCTGCTATTCACCAAAGGTTGCGGGCTGGGATGAATGGTTGAGGAGGGTTTAGGGGTGGAAAGGTTCGGGGCTTCAGGCTTTAAGGGGTCTTAATGCACAGGCCTTTGAGTTTTTGAGGGCTCAGGGGTCCCGGGGTTGAGGCTGTACCGAGTGCTCAGGGTATCAGGTTTTGGGCTTTCGGCTTTTCTTATCGGATTGTAGGATCTTCTAACCATTACGGGGGTTCAGGGCAAGCGTAAGGGTTTAGGGCTTGTGGGGCTTAGGGTTCAGGGTGTGGGTTTAGGGTTTAGGGTTGGTTGAAAAGAGGCCCTAAACCCTAAACCCTAAACCCTAAACCCCAAACCCTAAACCCTAAACCCTAAACCCTAGTTAAGGGAGCCCGGAAGCCTTCTGAGCCCTCTTGACGGATCCTATCCTCCCGAGGGTAGCACTGCAGGTCCTTTTCAAGACTAGGGCGTAGGACGCTACCTGGAGGTTCATGGGTGCTTATAGGTACAATCATAATTAGGGTTTAGGATTTAGGGTTTAGGATTTAGGCTTTAGGGTTTTAGGGTACTTCTAACCACAGTTATAAGTCTACTCGTAACCTACTTCGAGGGGACATAGGGGGCTTATAACTACAATCATAATTAGGGTGATAAGTAACCCTGAACCTCCAAGTAAGCCTGGGCAAGGTTTGGGGCCCTGTACAAATTGAATGTTTATGACTTTATAAGGGTGATAGAGGGGATTATAAGGGTGACAAAAATTAAAATTTATGCTCAAACCGACCTGAACCCTGAACCCTAAACCCTGAACCGCAAACCCCGAAGCCGACACAGCCTGGCCTCTTTGCGCCTGGCTGGGCTGTCGAGCCAGGCAGCAGGATATGGCCCGGCAGACATTTCACAGAGCACCTGTTTAGGGTTTAGGGTTTAGGGTTTAGGGTTTAGGGTTAGGGTTCAGGGTTTAGTGCTTGTAAATAGCGTTAGAAAGCACGCACGGGGGTGTGGAGATGGAGTCCGATTAGGGTTACTTTATTTTGTTGGCCGGAAAAAGGGTCCAGAATCAGGATTGTCACAGGGACGCCTGTTGTGGGACATGGCCACGTCAACCATGCTGACT
Source organism: Symbiodinium natans (assembly GCA_905221605.1). Lineage (NCBI taxonomy): Eukaryota > Dinophyceae > Suessiales > Symbiodiniaceae > Symbiodinium > Symbiodinium natans. Next base: position 239,465 of record CAJNDS010002665.1, on the reverse strand, counting down.
TGTGTGATGCGACACAGGCCACAACGACATCCCATCCATGGCACTTGCAACGTTGCATCCGCTGAAACATCGCTCTGCAAAACTCGGGAAACTCTACTAATTGACTATTGCATTCTGTCTTGATTGGCAATTCATGAGTTCGCCGAGGTTCGCACAGAGATTGACGAGCTAGTTTTAAAATATAGCTGCGTACGAGGAGCGATAACGAGATCATGTTAGTCCCTATTTCGGCTCCTGTTGCGCAACCCCTAAGCCACCACTCATGCGAGCTTACAGCTTTTGATCCTGCGCCCTAAGCCTAAAGCACCCAACTTGATTGCGTCGCAAACCTAGCATCATGGGATCCCTTTCCCCCCGACCGCACCCCCCCCTCACCAAACTCCGTGTCCGTCCCTTGAGCCAAACACCCCTGAAACCCTTCGAAGGGTTTCAGCCCCCAGGCCGTCTTGGGCCTGCAGCGATCAGAGCCAGCGACGCATCGGCTACACCCCTCGAGATTGACGTTCTGCAGAAGGTCCTGGTTTGTGGGGGGGGGGGGGGGGGGGGGGGGGGGGCGTCCTGGTGCGTAGGATCTCAGTCTTTGGACGAAGCAGAGCCAGCCAAGCGAAGAACAGTAACAGTATCCACCAGAAGGAGGAGGTGTTGAGGGCGCTTCAAGCTGGGAAAGCGACAGCCAACAAACGGATACACTAAGAACGCTTGGGACATTTAGGTTTAGGGTTTAGGGTTTAGGGTTTAGGGTTTAGGGTTTAGGGTTGAGGGTTGAGGGTTGAGGGTTGAGGGTTTAGGGTTTAGGGTTTCCCAACGACCATCCCATCGCGGTTGCCAGGCAGGGGGGGGCACAGGGGTTTGGGTTGCCAGGGCTTGCTTTTGATGTATGAAACGGGTTTAGGGTTTGGGGTTTGGGGTTTAGGGTTTAGGGTTTAGGGTCCAGGGTTTCGGGTTCAATGAAGTTTGCGAACGCCCCGAAATCCAAAACGCCGACCTTCCCCAGGACCTTCAAGGCGTGCCTCAACTCCTTCAACTAGCTGGTTCATAGTAGGGGATGAGAGAATAAGGGCTCTATCTACATTTTTAAGGGATTATACAGGGCCCTTCTTCCCTCAGTCCCTAAACCCTAAACCCCAAACCCCAAACCCCAAACCCTAAACCCTAAACCCCAAACCCTAAACCCTAAACCCTAAAGTCAACCCTTCAGCCCCTTCGAGACGCGCCTCCGCCGGGCTGGTGCACTCCAGGGGTTGAATTCGCTGGCATACCTGTGGCTTGAGGAGACCCAACACCCTAAACTGTACTTGGCAGACTTCTGAACCCCTCCTAAAAGTTAAACTTTTAGCCCCTTTATTGTAGTTATAAGGAAACCCAAAAAGTTAAAGTCCTAAGAGCCAACCAGAAGACAGCCAAGTGTAGGGGTCCCGGGGTTTCGGGGTTTAGCAATTAGGGGTTTTGGGTTTAGGGCTTTCACCCTACTCACCACGAATAAATAGTCCATTTTCCCCGGCTTAGGGTTTAGGGTTTAGGGTTCAGGGCTGAGGGTTTAGGGATTAGGGATTAAGGATTAGGGACTAGGGTTTAGGGGTATTGGGCTCTTTGGGGTGAGACCTGGCGTAGGGTTCCAACCACGAGGGCGTAAGGGCTGAGGGTCTAAACCCTAAACCCTAAACCCCTAAACCCTAAACCCTAAACCCTGAACCCTGAACCCTGAGCCCTGAGCCCTGAACCCAAAACCCTCGCTGAAGAACCCGATAATAAGAGGGCCTACAGCCCAAAAGCCCTGAACGGTTTGAGGGTTCAAGGCTTTAGTGCTTGAGGTTTTACAGCTCTGCGGTTTTAAGGCTTGTAGGCCATTCAGTCACTAAAACCTAAAACCGTAAGCCCTAAAACCCTAGACCCTAAGCCCTAAACCCTGTACCCTTCTTCGCCATTGAGAGAGGAGCCCGAAAAGCTCCAGCACACATCAAGTAGATCCGCAGTCGAATCATGAACCCTAAACCCCAAACTCTATAACCCTGTGTTGCAAACCCTAAACACCCAAGCCAGCCTAAACCCAAAACCCAATACCCAAAACCCAAAACCCAAAACCCTAAACCCAAAAGGCCCAAAACCCTAAACAGTGCGCACGGGAGGTGGCGGCAGGAAGGGCTTGTTGAAAGCGCATGTTCTCGGCCCTGGCGGCCTCTGTTGGGGGTTGGCGGCTTCGTTTTCTTAGGGTTTGGGGTTTAGGAAGCCCTAAACCCTAAACCCCTAAACCTTCGACCCCAAACCATGAACCCTGTAGCGTTTTGGTTTTTCAGCCACATAGACCAAGGGTTTAGCAGGTCGGCCTTTAGGGTTTGGGATTCAGGGTTTCGGGCTTAGGGCTTAGGCTACCGGGTGAAGAAACAACAGCAGGCAAATGGATGTTTCCCAAGATAGGGGCATCACGCACAGCCCCCCACCCCCCCCAAATTCTTTCTAGCTCATTAGGAACTCCCAGCCCGCAGCCCTAAATCCCATTTCTTGGGAAAATCCCCCGATGGTACCCAACGAGGCCAATACGCCTTAACTCAGGACCCTCATGTACATCAAGGACCCCTACATGGGGAATTCTGAAGTTAGGGGCACCTGATTGGGGTCCATTCTATACGGTAGGGATCCTTATTGGGGGTCCCCTATTTTCTAAACCCCCACATGACAAAAAGGTGTATTCTTGAAGAAAGAGGTATTGGGGTCTCTGGGTAATTATACAGTGGCCACATGGGGTAGTACTTGGAGGTTCATGGTACTTGTACACCACAATTCTGACTATACTTATAACCCCAGGACAGAGATGTTAGGGAACTTTAGGGACTTACAAGTGGGTTCTAAGTGCAGTTATACCTGGGTGATATCCCTAAACCTCAGCATACCTAAACCCCCAACCCTAGCGCGGCTGCGTCTCCAACTATGAGAGGGGAAAATTCTTGCTGCATGGGTAAGACCCTGCCCTTTGTTGTCCTGAAGCCGATCTGGGTATTTAGGGGTTAGGGTTTAGGGTTTAGGGCAATTAATTCTCTAAGCTGGGGTCTGATTCTTCTAAGGACCTGAGCCGACGTCTTTAGAGGAACTGCCCCATGTGGGTCAACCCTCGGACCCCCCCAAGCCTTACACCTGCGACTCTGAGCCCTTTGTGTTTGGGCTTGGGCATCCGAAGCCCTAAGCCCTAAGCCCTGAACCCTAAGCCCTAAGCCCTAAAGCCCTAAACGCTAAGCCCTAAGCCCTAAGCCCTAAGCCCTAAGCCCTAAGCCCTAAGCCCTAAGCCCTAAGCCCTAAGCCCTAAACCCTAAACCCTAAGCCCAAGCCCGAAACTCTACACGACATACCCTAAACCCTGAACCCTTTTCTTGGGGCTGAAACATCTGAGTCGACAGCCTTGAGGGATGCGAGCTTCGAGAAATGCCCAACTTTGGGCTTCACGCTTTACTTGGAGGTTCGTGGTACTGACTACCCCGGTTTAGGGTTTAGGGTTTAGGGTTTGGGGTTTGGGGTTTAGGGTTATTTATCACCATCACCCTACTATAACCATGTTAGGGCACTTAAGGGGCTTTCTTAGTGGGTTGTAAGTACAGCTAGTCGAAAAGTACCATGAACCTCCAAGTAGGGTTTTGGGGATTGAGGGTTCGGGGCGTGGGTTTGGAAACCTTGGGACGTACAAGGAGGGCCTCCCTAACTATACTAACCATAGTTAAGGGACTTATAACGTAAGATGGCATTCTTATCACCCGATATAAGGTCCTGAAAACTCTGCTTATAAGTAGGGGGCCCCTCCTTGTAGGGTTTGTTGAAGGTCTGAGTTTGAAGTTTGTTTAAGGTTAGGGGCTCTGGGTTAGGGCTTATCAAGACCCTTGTAGGGGACTTAGGGGTAATGTAGGAGCTACTTAGGTATATATAGTATACAGGGACTGTGTAATGTATGGGGGTTATATTGGGAATAAGATGTTGTAGGGGTCCCTCCCTCTTTCCCTTAAACTTAGGTTTTACCAGATGACTGGGCCAGCGGCTTTCCGCCCAAGAACTCGTAGCCATCTTGGCAATCCATCTGCAAAGTGGCGGGCAAGCTTAGGTTTGAACCCTCAAACCGCAAAGGGTCCATGTACGTAGATAGGTAGGGGCCTCAAAGTGCCTGCTGTGTTTAAGGACTTGGGGCCCAAGTACAAATGAACGAACCCTAACCCCTAAACCCTAAACCCTAAACCCCGAGGTACATGGAGCCTTCCAAAAAAAGCCCGGTTATTAGTAGGGAATGAGGGAATTTCGGCCCTAGATCTACCCTTTAAGGGATGATATAGGGTATCTCATACCCTCATTCCCCTACTATGAACCAGCCAGAAAAACCCGGAAAAGCACCTGGGGGCTCCTGAAGTGTATAGGGTTTAGGGTTTAGGGTTTAGGGTTTGGGGTTTAGGGTTTAGGGTTTAGGGTTTAGGGTTTGGTCCCTTCCCTGGCCTTTGTCTCGTGGACCTGGAACTGTCTGTGGTGCTCTGTTAAACCAGCTTACGTACCCTAAACCCTAAACCCTAGACCCTAACCCCTAAACCCTGAACCCTGAACCTTAAACCCTAAACCCTAAACCCGAAACCCTAAACCCTAACCCCTAAACCCCAACCCCTAAACCCTGACTTGTCTTTCATACTTGGGGTGGGGGGGGGGGGCGTCCTCCGAGACCTGGAAACCCCTAAGGACCAACAACTCTATACCTCAAGCCTAAATCGCTAAAGCCCTAAAACCTAAGTTATCAGGTCAGCATACAGACGGAGCACAAAACCGCTAAGTAGCACTCCTTTTTATCGTGCACTTGAGCCAGTGAGCATCGCAGTGTTAAAGCCATTGAAGCTCATCAAAAGTAATGCAAATACGCCTTGCATTTCTACACCCCCCTCACCGTGCTCGGCACGAAGCTAAGGTGGAAATAGGATTGCGGCCCACCTTTGCGGGTGGCTGAAGTTTTCCCACCAAAGATCATGCGGCAGGTTTGGGGAAACAAAATTGAGCTACAGTATAGCTGATGGAATCGCGTGGTTTTACCACCTCCATCGCTGCCAGCTGGATTGGCGCCAGTTCCAGTTCCAGTTGCTCCAATCCTGGTCGCTCCACGACCATTGGCCACTGCGCGCCCACTGCCCAGCAGTGTTCGAGGAGGTACGGATGCCTGGTGCCGCGGGAGGAGCCTTCGAAGATGCACCCGTGGATTGCACATTGCGATCATGAGCATGCTGCTGTGCGAGCTCCCGGTTCTTCTGTGCGTAATACTGGGTGCGCTCCGCTTGACGACGAGCCTGATCCGAAGATTCCTCGATCACTTGCTTTAGCTCGGCAATGACGTCTTGGGTAGATTGGCCTTCGATCTCGTACTTCCCGACAAAGTTGAAGAGTTCTCGGGCAGCTGGCAGCCTCAAGACCACATCGGCGTAGCACTTGATCCCGACGAAGGCCCCGCCATAGCTGAAGCCGAAAGGGTGCTCCGACATGTCGTCAAGGAGCTTGGCGTGCCGGAGGTCGATCACCTCAGCATCGTGGTAATACACGAGCTTTCAGGCATGCCTTTCGCGGCTTCAGCTTTGCGGTAGTTTGTGCCGGCCTTGACTAGTCGCTGCTCCTCCGTCCGGCCGGGATCCGGTAGGACTGCCTTCGCCAGCAAATCGAATCGGATCACATCCTCGGACATGTTTACCTCATACTGCATATGTCCCCTAAACTCATCACCTAAGAACTCGAGCTGCATCTCTCTGTTTCTCTCATAGGTTGTCCTGAGGCTCGCAAGAGAGTGCTCGTTCTGTTCAAAGTGTGCGCGCAGGCGTGATTCCGATTCGAGAATCATGTTGCCTTGCGACTCGAGTTGGAGGTTGCGCATTCTGAGCGTCTGTGCATCCCGCGCGGCTTGGTCAAGCTCCAAACTCCTGTCTCGTAATGCTGCCTGGGTCTCAACAAGTTCAACAAGTTGTTGCTGTAGCTCTTGGAACGCGAAATCCATGCGATCTCCTATGACGTTCAAGCGGGCTCTGTGTTGGGCGTCTGCATGCAGCTCCAACTCGGTCATTTCGACTCTTGCCTGCGACCTCGCCGTTTCCAGGATCTCTGCATGTCTTCGATCTGCCTCGACACGCAACCGCTCTGCATCCTCGTTCTGCTGAATGATGATCAACTGCTGCTGCGTTCTGTACATGTTGTTCACCTGCAAGTTGAACGTAGCTGCAGTGCCATCTTCTGCGTTGTCGTCTGCAGGGGCATTCGCGATTGGCAGTGCCATCATGAGACCCTACGGCTGATAACCTAAAGTTATCAGGTCAGCATACAGACGGAGCACAAAACCGCTAAGTAGCACTCCTTTTTATCGTGCACTTGAGCCAGTGAGCATCGCAGTGTTAAAGCCATTGTAGCTCATCAAAAGTAATGCAAATACGCCTTGCATTTCTACAAAACCCGCAAACGCTAGACTCCCCAGGCCTCTCAAGCCCTAGATGAGATCTCTTGAGCCCCAAACACTTAGCCCACGCCCTAGAGCCCGAAAACCCAAAACCCTAGCCCTAAACCCTCAACCCTAAAGCCCTCTAAGCCCTGAAGGCTCCTCAAGCCCTATAGGCCCCAAAAGCACATATATGGGCCTGTAAGTCCTGAAAGCCCTCGAGCGAGCTTATAGGGTCTAGGATCTAGGGTTTAGGGTGTAGGGCTTTAGTGTTCAGGCCCTCGGGCCCTTTTGAGGCTTAGAGGGTTTAGGCTTCCAGAAGCCCAAGCCCGAAACCCTAAACCACAAACCCTATGGGCCCTGTAAGCCCCACAGTTACTTCTCCAATAACCAGGCGGAAAAAAGCTTAAACTTTAATATTCCTACTAAATAAGGAAACCCAAAAAGCTCAAAGTTCAACTGAAGGCGAAGTAAGTCATAAGCCCTAAACCCTAAACCCTAAACCCTAAACCCTAAACCCTAAACCCTAAACCCTAAACCCTAAACCCTATGGCCCCATAAGCCCCCTGAAGGTGGCGCCTGGCAGGCGCAGGGCTGGTCTGCGATGCACTTGTTGCAGTCCTGGCTGGCGCTGTAGGACCTGCAAGCTAGGGTTTAGGGTGCATAGGGTCCATGGGGTTTTTATAGGGTTTATGGGGCTTTTATATAGGTTTTTACAGGGATTGCAGGTTTAGAGGGTTTTAAGGGTTTGCAGGGTTTACAGGGTTTAGGGTTAAGGTTATGGGTAGGGCTTAAGTTTGTGCTCAATGTTTTTCTCTTGAGGCAGGACGGGGTGGGTGGGGGGAGGTTGAAAGTTTCTGTGGGGTTTAGGGGGTTTAGGGCTTGGGGCTCTTACACACACATATATATATATATATAGATATAGATATAGATAGATGTACATAAACTCTGTTTCTCTGCCTAGGTTTTTTCTATGTGTAAAGCGGGCCCCTGTTGCAACATGGGCCTAAAAGTATCGAAGCCAGTCTTTGGGGTTGAGGATTTTAGGGCTTTTTACGCTGGGTTGTCAGGGTTTAGGGTTTAGGGTTTAGGGTTTAGGGTTTAGGGTTTAGGGTTTAGGGTTTAGGGGATGGTTCCGCCTCGCCAAGAGCGGAAACTTTGTCGCGCAGACCGGCCTCGTTGGGGCAAGCAGGGCGCAAACACCTCTGAAGAACCTTCAGAGCCCTAGACACTAAACACTAAACCCTAAACCCTAAACCCTAAACCCTAAGCCCTAAACCGTTTAGGATCTGTTCTATGGGGTCCTCAAGCACACTAAGGCTTGCAAGGGGAAAATCAAGCATACCAAGGTCCTGCCTAGCAGGGCTCAGCTATCTTCCCAAATGACAGAGGACGAACAAGGATCTAGGGGTTGTACCTTGGACTCTTAAGGTTTTGCCCTTGGGTTTTAATAACCCTTTCTAAAGATCCTTTAAGGGAATATACGGGCCGTATCAGGGGCACATGAAGGCGAACCTTTAGGGGTACAACCTTAGGGGTACGAGTCTTAATTTATTGAAGCCCTTTCTCGCCCTGTCGACTTCTGAGGGCTTTGAAAGAAGAACACTGGGGCAGGTGTGGGGCCGTACAAAAGTTATGTTTATGGCTTTTTTTAAGGATTATGTAGGGGATTAAGGGTAACAAACTTACAAGAGACGTTCAAACCTACCACTGGACAGATGTCTAATCCATAAAGGCAAGCATGGGCCCCAGTTCGGACCACTCATGTGGAGTCTATGAGGAAGGACCTTTATGAGGGGTATCGAAAGGATACCTAATCTTCAGAGGTTCATATTGCTTTCCTACAAGGAGAGGCCTCCTTACTAGACATTCAGGGACGACTTATGGCCTAAGCCAGGATACGTATCACCCAATATGACCCTTACAACTCCACTTATAACTAGGCTGCCCAGTAACCTAGGCTTAAAAAAGGGTGCCCTTTTTTGCTTAAAGGGGTTTATAAGGGAACCTAAACCCCCAAAAAGGGAATAAGGGTACTACTGGGCATCCTAGATAATTAGGGAGCCCCTTCTTGTAAGGGCTTGGGGTTTAGTGTGCTTAGGCCTCCCTAGCGCGTACAAGTCGGGGCGTCGAAGCTGTCGAAGCACAGGCCCTAAAGGCCCTAAACCAACCTTCCACCCTAAACCCTAAACCCTAAACCCTAAACCCTAAACCCTAAACCCTAAACCCTAAACCCTAAACCCTAAACCCTAAACCCTAAACCCTCTGAGATGCCGACATGCACTTTGGCAGGTCTGGGAAGACCCCAATCTCCAAGGCCGCGCACTCCTCGGGAGTCGCCTGTACGTCCTGCAAATCCCTGCCCTAAGCCCTAAGCCCTAAGCCCTAAGCCCTAAGCCCTAAGCCCTAAGCCCTAAACCCTAAACCCTAAACCCTAAACCCTAAACCCTAAACCCTAAGCCCTAAGCCCTAAACCCTAAACCCTTACTCCCTGATGCCTTACAAGTTTCGGGGGATGGGGCCCTTCTGGGTACTACAATATCAAGGCCCTTGCGCGCATAAACTCCAACGATACCCCTTGATTCAGGAAGATAGGGTTTAGGGTGTAAGGAACATTCCATCAGTTTATATTTAGCGGGTTTAGGGCTTAGGGTTTGACTAGGGGGTTTAGGGTATTTAGGGTTCAGGGGTTGGGGGAGGTGGAAGCAGACACCGGGCCCCAGCATAAACCCTAAACCCTTGGTAAGGTTTGCGTTTGGCTAGTGGTTTAGCCATACACCCCCTTGGCTCTTTATGAACTAGTGCTTGAGGTTTCTTCTTTCTGCCTTATCCCCATGAATCTCCACGTTCAGCGCACCGACTTCGTCCTCCGTGCCCTTCGCGGCGCAAACCGGGCCGTCGTTGTAGAAGCCAGCCTTAGCGGGAAGAGGGGCGAAGTATTGTGTCTAGGCTAGGGTGTAGGGCTTAGGGCGCCGGATATCGAATTTGGGGTTTAGGAGGAGAGAAACACTACCCACTCCCCCGCTGGTGTTCAGTCCTCAGCCCAAAGCCCAAAGCCCAAAACCCGAAAACCTTAGGGCTGGGATCTTGTGCCCGAAGCCTAAGCCCAGAACCTACTTAGGTTTCGGGTTTAGGGTTTTAGGGTTTAGGGTTTCGGGTTTCGGGTTTTAGGGTTTAGGGTTTAGGGTTTAGGGTTTCGGTTTTAGGGTTTAGGGTTTAGGGTTTAGGGTTTAGGGTTTAGGGTTTAGGGTTTAGGGTTTAGGGTTTAGGGTTTAGGGTTTAGGGTTTAGGGTTTCGGGTTTCGGGTTTAGGGTTTAGGGTTGAAGGTTCAGGGTACTCGTTCAGCAGAACCGGACATCCTTTGAAGAGGGAGAGGCCTGAATCGGGTACTGCCTCTGCCCCGAGCTGAAACTTCGGGAGTGGTGCTGGAGAGTTTAGGGTTTGGGGACCCTAGACCCCAAACCCCATGAAGCACTAAGCCCAAAGCCCGAAGCCCTAAGCCCTAAGCCCTAAGCACTAACTTTGTCAACTGTGGAAAGAACCGTCTGACTTGGCCGCCCGGCCGTCCGGAAGCAACAAGGCTTCCCGCCCTCCCAGCTATTCAAGCAAGAGGTCCTGCAGTGGGAGTGTGAGGTGAACGACCCAAAGAGCCCAAGAGCCCAATACCCCTCAATCACAGAATGTACCTTAACATATATAGGAACCCTAAACCCTAAACCCTAAACCCCAAAGCCTGAAGCCTAAAGCCTAAAGCCTAAAGCCTAAAGCCTGAACCCTAAACCCTAAACCGTGCCCCATGCTTAAGGGGTCTTGGGCTCTTTGGTGTTGTGTTTGGGGTTGAGTTAGCAGGTGAACCATGGTCATAAGAAAACAATAAACCCGAAGCCCTGATCGGACCTACTCTTGGTAGCCCAGTAACCATCCTCTAATCAGAGTACCCTTTTGTTGCTTGGTTAGTACTTTCCAAGGGGAACCCAGAGCCAAAAACAGGGTAAAGGGTACCACTGGGCTACCAAGTACTAGTAGTGCACATGGACTGCAGCAGGATGAATTTCACCCAGTCTTGCCGAAGTGGCAACCATCTGATGCCTTACAAGATGAGGGCCTTGAGGTGTAGTTTAAGGTTTAGGGGTTAGGGTTAATTTGGCCCAAAAAGATTTGAAACATATTCCTGAATAAAGCCTGTCCTTCCCGCCAACCCCAAAGAAGAAAACACAATCGTGTCTTAAGGGCCTGCACGATAGTCTCGTGTTTTGCTTAAAAGGGGTACCCCAGACCCAACCTCAAACCCGAACCCTTCCGGTTTTGTGAAACCCTAAACCCTGAACTCTAGAACCTAAACCCCAAAACCTATACCCTAAACCATGAAGCCTAAACCCGGAACCCTGGACTTGACCCTGAAGCCCAGACACCAAACCCTAACATTTGTAACTACTCGGAGGTTCATGGTACTTCTTAACCCAAGTCTAGCTGCACTTCTAACCCAATGATAGCCATACCAGAGCGCCATGTTAGGACCCTCTCTCGGGGTTTATATAGTTGGGGTTGAAACCTAAAACCCAAAACCCTCAACCTTTACCCTAAACCCTAGGGACATATGCAACATGAACCCTAAACCCTAAACCCTAAACCCTAAACCCTAAACCCTAAACCCTAAACCCTAAACAGGCAAATAGGGATTGCAAAGCCCCAAGTCCCTCCTAAAGCCCTGAGCCCCCAGGGTATGAACCCCCCTTGAAGCTGCAGCAGTGTAAGGCACATTCCTCAGTTCAGGGTTTAGGCTTTAGGGTTTAGGGTTTAGGGTTTAGGGTTTAGGGTTTAGGGAATTAGGTGCGTTGTTCTCTTGGGTTTTTTTGTTTGGATTACTTGAGGGTTCAAGAGTTCAGGGTTCAGGGTGCCACCCTAGACCCTAAGCCAAAAAAAACCCTCAACCCTAAGCCGAAGCCTTAAGCCGGCGTCCTGTCGGCCAGTTGGCTGCACTTGGCTTCCGTGAGGGGGGCTGCCTGACCCTGGCACACCTGGCAGCAATTGGGGGGGGGGGGGGGTCTCCGAAATGAGGGGTACCTTTCTTCTAAGCGAATCCTAGTATTATTTGGTGTCTATACTAGGTCCCGTATTTCGTAAACCTCCAGTTTGTGTCTGAAAATCCATCATTCGTAATACGCCCCCAGGCAGGCACGGAGAACACATGACGAATTACCTTGAGGATTTTTCGTGGCCAACCCGCCTGGCACCAGCCAATGTTGTCAACTAAGCTGGCGAAATGCGAATGGGATGTTCCGTGGTACCCGACCTATTGGGCATCTCACTCTCCTCATAAGCCCACATGCTGCTTCCAGCCCATAACCCCTGGACTAAACCTGGGGTAGGGTGATTGTATAGGGTTTAAGGGTAAAGCGATTATTTTCTAACCTAACCCCTAGACCCTACTTGATTCCCAGGGCGGTTGTTCATATTTGGAAGGGGAGGCCTACACCCTGAAATGAAAACTTTATGTTCTGTTTAGGCTCCCTTGTACGTACCTCAGTCTAAAGGGAGGGAACCTTGAACCAACAAAAAAGGCAAAAGGGTACCACTGGGCTACCAAGCTATTAACAAGACTCAAGAGTAACCCAGGTATCAAAAAGGCACCCTTTTTGGTTGAAAGGGGATTATAAGGGAACCTTTTCCCCCCCCCCCCCCCCAACAAAAAATAATAAGGGCCTACTCCAGGTCATAGTTAAACAAGACTCATACAGGGCACTCCAGGACCGAGACGAGCACGGCTGGTGTGAGCCAACACTACCACCGTTAGCCAGGCAGCCTACGATTCTTGGGGTTCGATGTATTTAGGCGGTTTTGTCAAGCATATCAAGAAAAATTCTTGAACCTTTCGCTCCTAAACCCTAAGCCCTAAACCCTAAACCATAAACCCTCAACCCTGAACCCTAAACCCTCAACCCTAAACCCTCCAGTTACCCAAGGTCCCACCTTCGCGCCAACGGTTCCCTGACTCGGTGCCATCCCGCGATCGCAGGTGACGCTGCACTGGCAGGCTTGTCCCACAGTACCTCTGTGAAAGGTTTAAGGGTTTGGGGTTTAAGGTTTTGAAGCCCTAAACCCTAAACCCTAAACCCTGAACCCTGAACCCTGAACCCTGAACCCTGAACCCTGAACCCTGAACCCCAAACCCTTGACCCTAAACCGATTTCGGGTTTAGGGGTTAGGGTGTGGGGGCTTAGGAGTCTGGGGTAGTGGGACGTCGTGTTGATTGGCTTCAACCCCACTCCCTCTCAAGTGCGCCAGTTCATATGCAGGACTTCGGAAAAATCACGTAGGCTCTAAAACCCCTTCAGCCCTAGACCCGTTGGGGCGTCGGGCAGAGGCTTCGGGCTTGGTTTAGGGTTCAGGGTTTAGGGTTTAGGGCTTAGGGCTTAGGGCTTAGGGTTTAGGGTTTAGGGTTTGGGGTTTAGGGTTTAGGGTTCTCTTGTCCATTTTTGCACATGGATGCAAGTCGGGCACGACCCTTTTGACGTGTTCAAGAGCACTCGCGGCAGCCAGGTGCAAAGGGGCTTACAGGGTTTAGGATTTAGGGGTTAGGGTTTAGGATCTACGGTGTTTCTTGGCTGCACCTAGGAGGGTAGCTGTAAACTTAAAGAGCCACAAAGGTTTATGGCCTTGGGGCCTTAAAAAGCTTAGGGATGAAGGTTTGCGGAACCCTGAAACGCTACTGCAAAAACCTACAGCACCCTTACAAGCCCTTACCCCCCCCCCCCCTCCCAAAAAAAATCAAAATGAAAAAATCAAACGGCCCCCCGAAGATACTCGACTAAAGCGTTCTTATGTTGGGGCTTTTCGTGCTCTGCCCAATGAGCCCGATTGGATGGGGAGAGGGCTACAGCCTGAACCTAAGACGAGGATGGCGCTCCGCCCGCGGCTATATCTCAAGAAGCTGGTTTCAGCAGTGGGGGGGTTTGAGGGTTTAGGGATAATAAGCCCCAAACCCCAAAGTTGAAACAGCAGAATACAAGACAAAGGAGGAGTACGGCCCTAGGAAAAGGAGTCTGTCCCAAAGAGCCCAAAACCCCTTACTTAAGGAATATTTCTTAGCTCATGGTAAGGATCCCTGTCTCATTTTGGGTTTAGGGATTGGGGTTTAGGGTTTAGGGTTTAGGGTTTAGGGTTTAGGGTTTAGGGTTTAGGGTTTAGGGGTATTGGGCTCTTTGGGGTGAGACCTGCCGTAGGGTTCCAACCACGAGGGCTTAAGGGCTGAGGGTCTCCGAAAACCCCGAACCCTCACAGAAATCCTAGGGGTCTAGGGTTTAGGGTTTAGGGATGTTTCGGGTTTAGGGTTTAGGGTTTAGGGTTTAAGGTTTAGGGTTTAGGGTTTAGGGTTTAGGGTTTAGGGTTTAGGGTTTAGGGGGACCCTTAAGGTCTTAAGGTTGTACCCTTGGGTTTGTGGAGGCCCGTTTTAAGGATTCTTAAGGTAGTTAAGGAATCCTTAACCCTAAGCCCTAAACCCGAATCCCTAAAAGCCCAAATCTAAGACCCCAAGAACCATGCTCCAGGTTCCTTCGGAGGGGTCCGACTGGCCAACAAAAGGGCACCCTAAGTACTCGAAACGATGATCTTGCAAAGTCGCCGAAGGGTTGCTAGATCCCCCCCCCCCCCACGCCTGGGTGGGGAGGTAGGGGGTTTGGGGATTCAGGGTTTAGGGTTCAGGGATATATATAGATTCGTCATAAAGTCATAAATAGGGTTTAGGCACTTTGGGGGTTGAGAGTTTAGGGGTTGAGGGGTTCGGACTTGACAGCTCCACCTGCCCTGGTGTCCGCGCTTGCCCACAACGTGCCCGAACTTCGTGGCAAGAGGGATTGGCGCAGAATTTCGCCAACTCCATGCCGACTTCCAATCCGATGCCTCCAATGCGCCGCGCCGGCAAGGCGCCGGGAGGAACAGGGTTTAGGGTTTAGGGTTTAGGGTTTAGGGTTTTGGGTTTAGGGTGTAGGAACTGGAATCCCCGTACTTTGCTCGGAAGCTCAGGGATGGTTGCAGCTGGGGGAAGAAAGAATAGGCTGACGATTGTCATGACTGGGTTACAGCCTTGTTTGGATGCTAAATGCTTCGTGTACACGGCATAGGTAGATGAAGATGGAACCCTAAACCCTAAACCCTAAACCCTAAACCCTAAACCCTAAACCCTAAACCCTAAACCCTAAACCCTAAACCCTAAACCCCTCCTAGTATCCCTTAAGCCTCGAAAGGGTAAACACCACTGAGAACCTGAGGTAGACGTGGCCCTAAAACCCTGGGGCTTCTGCCCCCCTAGTTCTTAGTAGGGGATGGGGGCATGAGGGACCTATATAAGCTCTTAAAGGGTATAAGCAGGGCCCTCATTCCCTCATTCCCTACTAAGAACCAGGGAGTCTTCCGGATGTCAGGGTGCTAGGGTTTCGGTTAGCGACGCCCGTCGGGGCGGCGCTTTAAAAAGGAGGTGCTGTCGTCGAGTAAGCTGTCGTCCTCATGTCAGAACTTCAACTCAAAAAGCAAAGATAGCCAAAGAGCCCAATACCCCCCCCCCCCCTAACTAAGGAATGTACCTTTAAATCATATGAAGAAGCCCTACATAGTTCGAGGTATCTTCCTTAGTTAAAAGGGGTATAAAAGGGCTCTTTGGGTGACGTGCCGCATCTTCAAAGCAACCGCAAGAAGAACCCGAGACCGGTCACAAATACAAACAGGTGTCAAGGGCTTGACAAGTTCGGGCTTAGTTTAGGGTTTAGGGTTGAGGGTTGAGGGTTTAGGGTTGAGGGTTGAGGGTCTCCCTAGACCCAAGAGCAAGGGACCCCCCTTCTAGGGTCCCTCTCTCTCCCTTCAAGCACCGATCTCTGCCTTGGACACACCTCGTCCCTTTCCTGGGGAGTTCGGGTTGTCGGTTAAGAGTTAGGACCTCGTCGATTTACCTAGTCTATCAACATCAAAGCTTCACTGCCCTAAACCCTAAACCCTAAACCCTAAACCCTGAACCGCGGAACCCTGAACCCTCAACCCTGAACCCTGAACCCTACCTCAAACCCTAAACTCTGGACCCTAAACCCCCGGTAGCTCAGAGCGGGCATTCCCACGTGAGAAAGCTTCTCAGTGCTGAGGGTCCCATCAGCTTCTGCTGCCAACACCGCAGCCTTAAGTCTAGGGTTTTGGGTTTAGGGTTGTGGGTTTTAGGGTGTAAGGCGTAGGGTTTTAGGTTTTGGGGTTTTGGGATTTGAGGGCTTTAGGGACCCTAAACCCTAAACCCTAAACCCTAAACCCTAAACCCTAAACCCTAAACCCTAAACCCTAAACCCTAAACCCTAAACCCTAAACCCTAAACCCTAAACCATAAAACCTAAACCCTAAACCCTAAACCCTAAACCCTAAACCCTAAACCCTAAACCCTAAACCCTAAACCCTAAACCCTAAACCCTAAACCCTAAACCCTAAACCCTAAACCCTAAACCTAACCCTAAACCCTAAACCCTAAACCCTAAACCCTAAACCCTAAACCCTAAACCCTAAACCCTAAACCCTAAACCCTAAACCCTAAACCCTAAACCCTAAACCCTAAACCCTAAACCCTAAACCCTAAACCCTAAACCCCAACTACACGTCGTCACAGGGACTCCCCCGATTCGGAAGCATTCCCAATGTCACTGTCGCAGTCCGCGGCATGGGCTTGGGCTAAAGGAGTCTCGGCCTACTGGCGTTTTAGGGTTTAGGGTTTAGGCTTTAGGTTTAGGGTTTAGGGTTTAGGGCTCACAGCTCAGGGTTCTACGATGCCTCTGCCGCGGACGTCGCAGCTCTAGAGACCACTGTTAAGGATCGAAATCGAGTGGAAGCGGAGGGCCGTTCATCTTGCGAAGAGGGCTCACCACTTCCCTCCACACTGCCGCAAGGGTGCTGAAACAACCGATGTCCTGAAATCCTGGGTTTAGGGTTTAGGGTTTAGGGTATTAGGGTTTAGGGTTTAGGCAAAACCCCATTTTAAATTCTAAACTTTGAACGCTAAACCCTGCACCGTGAGCTGCGAAGCCCTCAAGGCCTCAGCCCAATTGAGGGGCCTGCTAGACATGTATATTTTCAGCAGGCCATACTATCACCATGTGGGTTTCGGGTGTGGGGTTTAGGGTTTCCAAAAATAGGAGTACACCTCATACCCAAAAATGCCATAAACCCCGCAAAAACCCTAAACCTTAAACCCTAATTAAGCCTTAAACCCTAAACCCTAAACCCGAAACCCTAAACCCCAAACCCTACACCCTAAACCCTAAACCCTACAGTAAACCCTAAACCCTAAACCCTAAATTTTTTTGGAAGCCAACTCCCCCCAGCCCACCCCGCACCCTCCCTGTTGGAAATGTTTGGGGCGAGGAGTCGGTGGGCGAACCTCGTTTGGAAACGAAGAACACACACGAACAAAACCCTGAACCCCTAAACCCTAAACCCTAAACCCTAAACCCCAAACCCCAAACCCCAAACCCTAACCCTTGGGCAATAACTCGTCATGGGCAATGGACAGTGTCGGCTGCCGCCCCGCCACGGGCCGAGCATCAGGGTTTGGGTTACAACAGTTACGGGTTTAGGGTTTAGGGTTTAGGGTTTAGGGTTTACGGTTTAGGGTTTAGGGCTTGAGCCCAGACACCTGAGCCCTCGACCCTAGGCTCTAAACCCTAACCCCTAAACCACAACGGCCCCTGCAAGGCCCTGAAAAGTCCAAAGCCAACAAGAGCCCAACCGCAAAAAACCGAAGCCCTGGGGCCTGTAGACCACCCGCAAAAACCCTAAATCCTAAACCCTAAACCCTAATTCCTAAACCTAAAGAACCCTAAATCCTAAATCCTAAACCACACAGCCCTGGAGAGTTGAGGCATGCAAGCCACGAGCCGAGAACGGGCTTAGGAACCCTAAACCCTGAACCCTAAACTCGAAACCCTAAACCCTAAACCCTAAACCCTAAACCCTAAACCCTAAACCCGGGAGGTTTCGGACAGGGGCTGAGGGATGAAGGCATGGGGTCCAGTTTTGTCTTCGAAGTGTCTGAAGACTCACTGTCGCGCTTAGCGCTTAGGGTTTAGGGTTTAGGGTTTAGGGTTTAGGGATACCGCATACTGACCGCCCCGAAGCTCCCGAGCCCTAAGCCCCAAGCCGCTCAATCCAAAACTCGGCTATTGGATGAGTTTGCCTCCTGCTGGACGAGAATCGCCCCTAAGATCCTGCAATGTAAATTACCTCCCCACTTACCTCCCCCCTAAACCCTAAACCCTAAGCCCTAAGCCCCTGAACCCTAAACACTGCTCAGGGCAACTTAAGCTTAACTTAAGGAGAACCTTGGCCGAGCGCGGGGAGGGGCAGAAGGGCTGCGGCTAAATTGGGTGGAGGTTGAAGTTCAAGGTTTTGGGGCTTAACCCTAAACCCTAAACCCAAGACCTTAAACCCTAAACCCTAAACCCTAAACCCCTAACCCTAAACCCTAAACCCTAAACCCTAAACCCTAAACTAAAGCACTCCTTCTGAGGCTGTGGACTTCGGGGACTTTGAGTCTCTCGTCTTCTGGCACATCCTGATCTGTCGGCCGATGGCTATCGCTAGTCAGCCGAGTGTCCTTGGCTTTGCAGGGACAGCTACTTCGCTGTCCACGGCATAGTTGCGCTGCATAAAGTCCGCTGCCGGATCACCGGCGGCAACGTAATTTCCTCAATTCTGCTAGTAGCTGCTCGTGGGGCCACTCAGATTCGAGGTGGCCTGCCAGCAACGTAGTCTGCGGCAGGTGCAGGAGACTCCCAAACAGCAAGCTCAGAAGCCCTAAACCCTAAACCTAAACCCTAAACCCTAAACCCTAAACCATAAACCCTAAACCCGGTCTAGGGTTGGCAGCGATTCCCTAAACCCTAAACCCTAGTAAGCCCTGAACCCTAAACCCTACAGTAAACCCGACCCCCCAAACCCTAAACCCCTAGACCCTAAAGAGACCTAAACCCTAAACCCTAAACCCTAAACCCTAAACCCTAAACCCTAAACCCTAAACCCTAAACCCTAAACCCTAAGGATGCAGGATTTGGAAGCCTCCGGACGACCCAGCCTCCACACAAGAGGCGTGCGCGGGTGGGCGGGACGCTGCGCCGACGGAGAAGGCTTAGGGTCCAAATTGAGCCAGCTAAACCCTGAAACCGTACACCCCTCCTAGACTCTAAGGCCTAACCCCTAAACCCTAAATCCATAAAGCCTCAACCCTAAACCCTAAACCCGAAATCCCTCAACCTCTACCTCCCCACACCTTGAAGATGGGCTGAGAAAAGTCGAGCTCAGTTCGCTCGCATATGCAACACTAGACCTCGGCCCCTACCCCGGAAAAGAAAAGGGTTTAGTGTTTAGGGTTTAGGGTTTAGGGTTAAGGGTTAGGGTTTAGGGTTTGGGGCTTAGGGTTTAGGGTTTAGGGTTTAGGGCTTGGGTCGGCTTGGGGTCTAAAGGGCCTAGGAATGAGCCACAGATCTCGAACCAATCTATCGGTCCAGCGTTCCCCCACCCTGACAGATAGACTCCTTTCAGCAGCAACAGCGCTAAACCCTAAACCCTAAACCCTAAACCCTAAACCCTAAACCCTAAACCCTAAACCCTAAACCCTAAACCCTAAACCCTAAACCCTAAACCCTAAAGAGTCCATCTGGTGCACTCCCTCGGTGTATGGGAGAGACCATCGGGGGAGGCCCTCAGTGCACGATGCGGGCGGCAGGTCGAGCAAGGCTTGCCGACGCCGCACCTAAGACTGAGAGTTTGGGGTTTGGGGTTTGGGGTTTAGGGTTTGGGGTTTAGGGTTTAGGGTTTGGCTTTGGGGGCCATGGGTGCTTTGGTGTTGCAGGCTTCTCGGTGTTAGAGAGTTTGAGGGCGTTGCATTGGAAGCATGTACAAAGCGAATTTTTCCTAGCCCCTCAACTGGACCCTAGTTGTGTTTGTCCTACTGAATAGCCCTACGTATTGGCTACTTCGCAGGGTCCCGCGATCCTTGTAGAGTTTTAGGGCTTTAGATGGTTTTAGAATGCTTCAGGGATAGAGGCTTTACGGGAGCAAAGCTTTGGGTCTTTGGGTCTACTGGTGAGACTGCAACACATCGGGTTCAGTGCTGGTGGCTCATCCATGTGGGTCTACTGTTGAAGGCATGTGTGGGGATGCGTTCTCAAACACCTTGGCACGTGCAGTTTAAGCCCGCACACCACTCCCCCCCCCCCCCCCCCCCCCCCAAACACACTAAATCCTAAACCCCAAACCCCAAACCCTAAATGCCCCAAATCAAATGGAGTCCAGCCACTCGCACCAAACACTGAAGGACTGAGTATGAATCCAGGGTCAAGCTTCTCGAGGTTGAAGGTTCAGGTTCAAGGTGTATTTTTTCGCACAGGGTTGGGGTTACAGCTTGCATCCGAAGCCCCAACACATGCCCTGAGCCCTGAAGCCCTTCACGCTGCAACGCTGCCACCCTTCACCCAAACCCTATCCCTAAACCCTATAAACCCTATAAACCCTATAAACCCTATAAACCCTATAAACCCTATAAACCCTAAACCCTAAACCCTAAACCCTAAACCCTAAACCCTAAACCCACAAAACAAAAAAGCAGCCAACAATTTAAGAGTCTGTAGAGCCTCAAGCGACCCTAAAGCCTGACCATCTCAAACCCTCGACCCTGGGTTTAGGGTTTAGGGTTTAGGGTTTAGGGTTTAGGGTTTAGGGTTTAGGGTTTAGGGTTTGGGGTTTGGGGTTTGGGGTTTGGGGTTCAGGGAATTAACCCAAGTTATCCTCAGCTTCCAGAAGCTGAGCCCGCTGCCGGGAAACTGAGTACGGTACTGGCCTCGGCAGCAGACTTGTAGAATGCCAAGAGTTTAGGGTTTCGGGTTTAGGGTTTAGGGTTTAGGGTTTAGGGTTTAGGCTTAGGGTTTGGGGTTGGGGTTTGCGGTTTAGGGTTTGGGCCTTAGGCTTCAGGGTTTAGGCTTCACAGGTTAGGGTTTAGCAGGCTCTTCCGGCCCTCGGGAAGATGTTCCTGAGTAAGAACATCTTACACATCATGGCAGGACGTCAAGACAATCCTCAAAGCCTGCCTTGCAGGTGTAGTAGTTTTGGGCTTGCAGAACAGCAGGCACAGCCTATACATAAGTGATCATGGTGATGGCGATGATCATGCTGCTGATGCTGCTGCTACTGATGATGTCTTGTTGCTGCTGGTTAGGGTTGAGGGTCTAGGGCCTAGGGTGTACCTCATCCACCAAAGACACAGACAAAGACAACGACAAAGACAGAGACAGAGACAGAGACGGACAAACACACACACACACACACACACTCTCTCTCTCTTTCTCGCTGTGACACTGTGACACTGTGACACTGCGACACTGCGACAGTGTGACACTCTGACACTGTGACACTGTGACACTGTGACACTGTGACACTGTGACACTGTGACACTGTGACACTGTGACGCTGTATGCCGTCACACTGCCACACAAACGATGCGGTAAACCGAAACCGCAAAAACACCTAGTCACAGGCTCCTAAACCCACCCCCTACCCGCAGTACGAGCCAAACAAGCTCTACTTGAGGCTCATATGGAGTCCGCGTGGGTCTGTAACCCATGGGAATAGCTAAGAAACTTTAGTGCCTCTTTGGGTTTTCAGGAGTTTCAGTTGTAACCCTAAACCCTAAACCCTAAACCCTAAACCCTAAACCCTAAACCCTAAACCCCAAAGACGAATAGCGGATCCTCCTGACCCAAGTCCTCCAGCTGTGATGCAGGCAAGCGGCGAACAGCGGGGGAGGTAGACTCCCTGAACAGGCGAACCTGCATGGTCTAGGGTTTAAGGTTTAGGGCTTAGGGTTTAGGGTTTAAGGTTTAGGGTTTAGGGTTTAGGGTTTAGGGTTTATGTCATGACTCCTCAACATGGACCCTGAGTTGGCGAGCCCCCATATACCCCTCATATACCCTGTGGGTAGTCTCCACAAAGCAGGTCTACAGCCGCGACTTGTCTACTCGCATGATCGAATGCCTTAAATACCCCACCCCCTCTCTTCCTGCCTTCCTGCACACATGGGCCCCGAAGGGACCGTGCCAAGAAGGGTGCTCCGCCGCTCTCTCCTTCACGTTCTCTTTCTTCCTCTTCTTGTTCTGACGAGCATTGGGTGCCAGATATCTCTATGACAACCAGAAACTAAGAGAAGCATCTAGAGATCCAACGTCCTTAGCCACATATTCAAACTCGTAGCCCTAAACCCTAAACCCTAAACCCTAAACCCTAAACCCTAAACCCTAAAGCCTAAACCCTAAACCCTAAACCCTAAACCCTAAACCTCAATCCCTACTAAAGTCCAAACGGCTGCCTGCTGCTGCGGCTGCTGGGAGCTCACCACGGGGTTGCCCTAGCGTCAGCTTAGTTTGGCGCTTGGGTTTTTGGGTTTTTGGGTTTTTGGGTTTTTGGGTTTTTGGGTTGTTGGGTTTAGGGTTTAGGGTATAGGGTTTAGGGTTGAGGGGCTTAGGGGCATAGGGGCTTAGGGGTTGAGGTTGAGGCGTCGTATCCATCGCCTGAGAGTCCCAAGCTTCTGCACAGGAACGCGCGACCGTCAGTTATGGCTCAGGTTCTTCTCAGGGAATTCTAGGGTTTAGAGTCCAGGGCGCAGTTTCAGGGTTTAGGGTTTAGGGTCTAGGGTTTAGGTCTGTTTAGGGTTCACTGCATATCAAGCCCCGCAGCCCGAATATTCCCAGATGCTGTCAGTGGCCGCAGCCCAAGCCCCACACGTCGTAAGACTTAGACCCTTACATCCTATCCAAAGGCTCCTATGTAGTTCCTTTCTGGGCTAGTCATAGGGGATTCCAGTATACTTCCCCAAAAAGGTACCTACATAGGAGCCTTTGGGTAAACCTTATCAACCCCAAAGCGAGCCTTTCAGCAACATAAGTCGCCTCCAACAACTTGTAGAATGTGGGCTTTGGGCCCACAGTGACAGAGCCGTAACGTAAGAGCTCCTAGCGCCTTTGGGGACGATCCTTTTCTGAAAGCGGGCCAAAACCTAAAACCCAGGCCCGAAAATTAAAAACTCCAAAGCCCAAACCCCTAAATCCTGAGGAACGAAATGAAGAGTCAGTCCAACCGGTTCGCCTGTATTAGCTGCGGGGCGGTCATCACGGGATGGGTCCCGGATCCCTGCCGTGATTTGGGAGTCGGGGGTATTGCGGCTTTGCAAAGTTTGGGCCTTGGTGTTTTGGGTCCAAGTAGAAGGTGTAGGTTTAGGGGTATTTAAAGACACCCTGAACCAAAACCTTAGGGGTTTAGGGGGCTTGCTCAGGGTTCAGGCTATGCACTTGAAAGCCCTTGAGGATGTTCAGTCCCCTTGAAATACTCTTTTGTTTAGGGGTTTAGAGATTTGGGTGTCGAGGAAAGGGCTGAAAGTTTTAACATTCCAAGTAGCATACAGCAGCATACGGCTCGCTACACCTCTCGAAATGTAGCCAACTGCGAAAATTCTAGGGGCCTCCCACAACCTGTTGCACATCGAGAAACCCACTCAGAGTGACAAGCTACCCCAACTGAAAGTACTCTAGATCGCATCTCCAGTCCCTCGGCCCCAAGCTACACCCGAAACCCGAAATCCCCAATCCCAAGTCGAACCATGAGCCCCTGCACCTTAAACCCCAAACCCGACATTCTAGGGTTTAGGGTTTAGGGTTTAGGGTTTAGGGTTTAGGGTTTAGGGTTTCGAAACCCCACATGATCCGATCTCCTGGCTGCAAAGTTGGAGTCTGGCTGCTTTCGAGCTAGATTGCCAGGGTTTGGGGACCTCCACAGATAATTTGATTCCCTATATGAAGTAGGGTACATATTTCTTGTACCCCCAAAAGGACACCCAATATATACACTCACCAATATACCTTATATACACTCACCAAAGAACAGTAATAGAAACCCTACTTCATATAACACCCTATATGGACCGTATACAGTCCCTACAGACCGAAGTACCCCTCGAGAGCCCCTGAGGTCCCTTGTAAGGGTCCCTCCTTTACTCACTGGCCCAAAACCCAATGAAATAAAAGTTGAAACTTTCAGAATATACTACCTTATAAGAGGCCCAAAAGTTGAAAAGTTGGGTTTTGAGCCAGTAAGCTTGTAAGAGTCCCTGCTTTGCTCCCTTGAGATCAGAAGGCAAGGAAGACACCCGCCCGTCCACTCGACAAGCCACCCCAAGCCCCCAACCCTAAACCCCAAACCCCAAACCCCCAAACCCCAAACCCTAAACCCTAAACCCCAAACCCTAAACCCTAAACCCCAAACCTCAAACCCTAAACCCTAAACCCTAAACCCTAAACCCTAAACCCCCAAACCCTAAACCCTAAACCCTAAACTGGGATTAAGGGCCTGTGGAGGCAGGCCCGGCGTCAGGGAAGGCGAAGTGCTTCCTGGAAAAGCAGGCGTCTGGCCTGCCCCCCCTAATATGAGGGTTTAGGGTTCGTTTGGGTTTGGGGTTTCGGGTTTAGGGTTCGGGGTTCAGGGTTCAGGGTTTCGGGTTTGGGGTTTGGGGTTTAGGGTTCGGGGGTTTCCGAAACTGGCGGTCCCTTATTGTGGTCCTCAGTATAAGAGGCATCTGACTATGATGTGGGGTTTACCTTAGGGGTCCCCTAATTTCGTGAACCCCCTAAAGGGCTTGAGGCTTCTGGTGCTAAAGCTACTTCAGCCTTCAAAAAGCCCCTTTTCGGGGTTCATGGGGTTTAGGGTTTAGTGCGTGTAGACATGAAGCCATCATCAGCCTTTTCAGGGTTTGGATTCAGGCTTCATAACACCTGTAAGGGTTTGTCTTGATGAAGCGAAAACCAGCTCTTTGTGCGAAGGGGGCGGGGGTGATTGGGGTTCAGGTTTTGTCGGTTTACGACGCATTTCAATGCGGCTCAAATGCAACCCTAAACACGAAACCCCCAAACCCCAAACCCTCACCCTAAACCATTGACCCTATAACCCTAAACCCTATAAACCCTAAACCCTCAACCCTATAAACCTTATAAACCTTCTAAACCTTATAAACCCTCTAAACCTTCTAAACCTTCTAAACCTTCTAAACCCTAAACCCTAAAGGTCCTGATAGAGGCACCCGCAGGCTTCCACAGCTGAGCCTCAGCAGACTCTAGGTAGGGGCGCTCAGGGCTGGAGGTCCTATAGATGTGGGGTTTAGGGTTTAGGGTTTAGGGTTTAGGGTTTAGGGTTTAGGGTTTCGGAACTTCGGGTGGTGCAAAGTCTGGGGTGTAGGGTTTCGGGACTTGGGACGTTGTAAAGTTTGGGGTTTAGGGCTTAGGGCTTGTCGAATCCAGGGTTCCGGGGTAGGTTGTGGGCTTGTGCTTCACAAAGTTACATCTAGGCTTTTAGGGTTTAGGGTTTAGGGTTCAGAAAAAGCTGTCTTACCTTAAACACCGTCAGGAATGAGATGAGAGATGAAGAGCCACACCACGAGTTTCGAGCACAAAATCATGCATTACAAGTCATATTTTATGATGACTGTGAGTGCCTGTCTTGAAATGCGAGGACATTTCTGCAAGAAAGACCCTTATGTCTCCTGAGAAATGATTGCAAAGGCAGCAACAAGCAAAAGACGCGATAACTCTCGATACTCAAGTTCTATTCAGTTAAACCCTAAACCCTAAACCCTAAAACCTAAACCCTAAACCCTAAACCCTAAACCCTAAAAAATTGGATTCATGCTGGGTTCGTTGGTTCCATGCTCTTCCGGTGAACTTCTTATGAAGTATGAAGCAAGACAGGAAGTGAACTTAACATCCTATCCGTGGTCTTCAGATGAAAGCTGTAGAGTTTAGGGTGTTTAGAGTTCAGTGAGCAGGATGTAGTGTTTAAGGTTTCGGGGTTTCGAGTTGAGCAATATCCGGTGGTTTGCGCTCAAGAGTTGTTGCTTCAGATTTCGGGGTTGGGAATTTGAGTCAAAGGGGCTGATAAGGGAACCTAGACCTTCAAAACCCTACTTTGGAGTAGACCCTGGAAAAAAGTATATACTTTTTAGGTACAAGTAGCTATAATAGGAACCCAGAACCGAAAAATATTAAAGTATAGTACTGCAAAACCCATAGGGTCCCAGTTGCAGGCACGCATGTAGCCAAGGTATGCAGACCAGCTGCGCTCGTGGGGCTATAGGGGGCTTAGGGCCATGTGGCCACACCTACCCTGCTTCTAACCCCACTCACTTCATGAGTACGCATGAACCTCCAAGCAGGGTTTAAGCTTGGAAGCCCAGCAACCAGTTTGTAATAAGGGCACCCTTCTTGGTTGATTACCTTATCAGGGAACCCTGAACCAAGAAAAGGGCAAAAGGGTACCACTGGGCTGCCAAGTAAGGGCTTAGGGTTTGGGGGTTGAGGATTTAAACCCTAAACCCTAAACCCTAAACCCTGAACCCTGAACCCTGAACCCTAAACCCTAAACCCTAAACCCTAAACCCTAAACCCTAAAGGTTTGGGATCCAATGGGGCTTGGCCTGCCATAACTGCTGCGAAGTCACGACACGGCAGACTTCCTCAGACTTTTTCTCAAAGATTCCCAGCGTTTAGGGTTTAGGGTTTAGGGTTTAGGGTTTAGGGTTTAGGGCCTAGAGTTTAGGGTTTAGGGGGAATCAGCCGAAAGAGCCCCGGTATCACTTGCGTAAGGAACAGACCTTACAGTTACATAGGGAGCCTGGATATGATTTAAGGTAAATTCCTCATCTAAGGTCTACCCTGCCCATGTTCTGTTTGAGGGGTGAAAAAATGAGGCCCCAGCCCCAAGCAAAGACTGCACTATATACCTTTGGGCGATTAAGCTTGTGTGAGCCTAAGGGAGAACACTCTACACCACGAGCGTCACTGAACTCCATCATCATACTGCTGATGTGCTTGCATGACTCTAAGGGAAACCCCGAATTTGGAGTAGACCCTGGAGAAAAGTATATACTTTTTGGGTATAAGTAGCTCTAATAGAAACCCAGAACCAAATAAAGCATTAAAGTATAGTACGTACTCCAAAACCCAGAAACAGAGGCAGCCCCTCAGCCCTACGCCCTAAACCCTAAACCCTCAACCCTAAACCCTACACCCTGAACCCTAAACCCTTCATGTCTGCCACTGTTTGGGAATCCAAGGAGAAACCTAAGGCGGGCAAACGTAGATTTCGCGTTTGATAGGGTGCTTATCAAGGATCCCAGAAGTCCTATGTAGGGTTTAGGGTCTAGGGTCTAGGGTTTAGGGTCTAGGGTTTAGGGTTTGGGTTTAGGGTAGGGTCTAGGGTTTAGGGTTTGGGTTTAGGGTTTAGGGTTTAGGGTTTAGGGTTAGGGCTTAGGAAAAGGGTTCTACTGGGTGGCCGAGTACAAGCCAGGCCACGTAGCCATGACAGACACCCTGAATTTTACATGTATCTATATATACATATACATATATACATACATGTATAGCACCCTTTGAGGATAACAAAGGGTTGGAATTCAGCCTGCTTTTCGCTTGAAGACCCGACACATTGCGTCCTAAACCCTGATCCCAAACTCCAAGCAATTCAGCCCTTCAGCCCTTCCGCCATGGGGGGCTTAGGGTTTAGGGTGCACTTGGAGGTTCATGGTACTTGTAACCCAGTCATAACTGCACTTACAGACTTATAACCCACTTATAAGCCCCTTAAGTGCACTGACCTGGTCATAACCGGGTTATAAGTACAGTGATTGTTGGGTCAACAAGTACCATGAACCTCCAAGTAGGGTTCCCTAAACCAACCCACAGACTGAGAAGGACTGATAAGCCCATATTGGAGCTGGATAGCCTGTGTTGCGTAGTCCCTCATTTTGAGGGTTTCTTACGTGGCAGGTCCCTAAACTAACACTAACCCCAAACTGAAGTCCCTTCTGTTGGGGGTTTCTCATGCGGCAGGTCCCTAAACCCCTGCACCTACACCCTAAATTCCTACACCGAAACCCTAAACCCTAAACCCCTAACCCCTAAAGCCCTAAACCCTAAATCCCTAAACCCTAAACCCTAAACCCTAAACTCTATACCCTATACCCTACACCCTAAACCCTTGGAGATTGCGGCCCTAGAAGCGGCACGGCGGCCACTTCCATTGTTCGCGGCGAGGGCGAGAAGTTGGGGCAGAAGCTGGGTGCCTCTTTTTGGAGGCTTTTGAGTTTCTTCAGGGTCTTCAGGGTTTTTTTTAGGGTTTTTTAGGGTTGAGGGTGTTTTTGGGGTTTTTTTGGGGGTCGTTAGGCTTTTCAGGGTTTTCATGGTTTTTAGGGTTTAGGGTTAGGGTTTCGGGTTTAGGCTTTTCAGGGTTTTCAGGTTTTTTAGGGTTTATTTAGGGTGTTGTTTAAGGTATTTTGGGGTCTTTAGGGTCTTCAGAGAACTTCAGGGTGTTTAGGGTTTTCAGCGTCTTGAGGGGTTTTAGGGTTGTCGGCTTTTAGGGTTTCTGGGGTTTAGGGTGCCTTTGGGGTGTTTAGGATCTTTAGGGTCTTTAGGGTTTTGGGTGTTTTGGGGTCTTTAGGGTTTTTAGGGTGTTAAGATGTTTTTAAGGATTTTTAGGTGTTTTAGGGTTTAGGGCCTAGGGCTCAGGGTTTTTGGAGGGAGCTCTATTGCAATAGGTTTCTCACTTCACTGTAGGACGTAAGATCTAGCGGTCGCTGAGAAGGTCCAGTCGTGCGCACCTAAATCTAGTTCAGGAATCTTAGAACCCAAGCTGATCTGGGGCCTCTACAACTCTACTTGTACCGCAGCGGTCTCCGTTGCAGAGGCCCCCAATATCTTAAAGTCGCGTAAGCTACACCCTGAACCTCAAGCCTACAATAGGGGCCTAAGTAGTTCGAACAAGTGCTTTTTTTTTTTTTTTTTTGGGGGGGGGGTTATTCTACCATAAGGGAATATTATGAGCAATTATTCCGACCCCTATATTAAACTCGAACTCCCAAACCCCAGCCCCAGCTGAGGCTCATGATATGAATGAATAGATTCCCTAAACCCTAAACCCTAAGCCCTAAGCCCTAAACCCTAAACCCTAAACTCTAAACCCTAAACCCTAAACCCCAAACCCTAAACCCCAAACCCTAAGCCCGAAATAAGACTTGGGATGTTCATGGCCAAGTTCCCAGGGTCTAGGGCAGAGGGGTTTCGTGGCGATCTGTATACCCTACACTGGAGTAGACCCTGGAAAACAAGTATATACCTTTTTGGTATAAGTGGCTGTCATAGGAACCCGGAACCCATAGCGAATACTTTTTAGGTATCAGTAGCTATTATCGGAACCCGGAACCCAAAAAACATTCAAGTATAGTACTCCAAAACTCAGCTATTTAGGTACAGAGCTCCGTGAGTTATCGCTCCTAGCCTGAGGTGCCCACATGGTCAGTTCTCTAGCTTATGGTCCCTTTAAGAGGGGCCGTGGGACCGTTATTTGGAGAAGTGACCCTCTGCAAACGATCTGGGGTTCCCTGAACCCTAAACTCGAAACCCAGGGTCTAGGGTGCCCCTATACAAACCCCTTTGAGGATCCAAAAAGAATCCTAAACACAAAACTTTCAACCCTGAACCCGAATTGAGGGTGCACCTATACAAACATCTGCTACCTGTTTGCAGCTTTCGGTGTTTGCTCGGTTTTTGTGCACCACCGTCCGTGCATGGTGAATCCGCAACAGCCCTAGAACACATGCCCGACGTGCTCATTTTTGCCCTCCCAGGAAAGCTTCTGAACACCTGTAGTCGTACGTGAAGCTTACGGTAGAATGCCGATTCAGAACCCTCACTTGTTCGGAAGGAGCTTAGGGTTTTGGGCTGCGAGTTCCCCCCACTTACATCGTAAACCCTAAGCCCTAAACCCTACCTAAGCCCTAATCCCTACTTGCCCCACCTTCTGCACGGAAGGTGATGTGGCACGGTCGACGCCGTAGCCTTCTCTTGAAGACTGGGGCATTTTGAACGACAGCATTTAACACATTCCTCCTACAGTAGGAATACTCCTTAGGTACTTCAAAGTACGATTCTCCCAACTGAAGGAACGACCGAGGTTTTGGGGTTTAGGGCTACCAAACCAACGGTGCAGGTGCGTTTGAGACGGTGAAGGGTTCAAGGGGCTTAGGGTTTAACCCTAAGCCCTAAACCCCAAACTCTAAACCCTAAACCCTAAACCCTCAACCATAAACCCTAAACCCAGGATGCCCAGAGCCATGCTCTGACTCGATTTTTCTTCGGCGCAGGATCCCCATACACCCTCAGGGTTTAGGGTTTAGGGTTTAGGGTTTAGGGTTTAGGGTTTAGGGCCTTAAAGATGTGTTCTCAGAACCCCAAGCCCTGACCCCAAGTAAACCTTCAAGATGTCGAGACTCATACCCCCCCCCCCCCCCCCAAGGCCCTTGTACTACCTTCGGGATCTTTAAAACGGGTCCAGGGGTCCAAGGTAGAGCCCCTTGAAACCTCAAAACTCCAAAGCCCAAAACCCAAACCTTGAACTTCAATAACCAATAAACCTAAACCCTAAGCCCCAAAGACCTGAACCATAAGTTAGGTCAAACCTCCATCTGCAGCTACCTTCTTTGCTCTGCTGGCTTTCGGGGCTTGGGGGTTTAGGGGGTTCATGGCGGTTTAAGATTTGCGGTTCAGGGTTTGGGGTTTTTAAGATTTAGGGTTCAGACTGGGAGTATTGAGTGCTAAATGCTATATATGGGCGATAGCGCTACTTTGGAGTAGACCCTGGAAAATAGTACATACTTCTTAGGTATAAGTAGCCAAAAGCATAAGTAGCCATAATCTGAACCCAGAACCAAAAAAAGCATTAAAGTGCCGTACTCCGAAACCCAAAGCAAATAGTAACCCTAAACCCTAAATTCTAAACCCTAAACCCTAAACCCTAAACCCTCAACACTAAACCCTAAACCTCGATGGACCATAGGACAAGAGAAGAACAAACGGGGCATCCTTTGGAAACAGGGAAGCAACCTCGTGAGTGAGCCGATACTTCGAACAACTACCACACACGAAGCCCAGGTTTCGGGTTTAGGGTTTAGGGTTTAATTTAGGGTTTAGGGTTTAGGGTTCCCTAAGCCCTAAACTCGAGGGCGTTCGATGGGGGTTCAAGACTTGCTGGCGCTCAATTAGCTGCACCTCCATCGTCGTGAGTGGGCGATCTAGTGAATTTTGCTCGGGAGCGAGATCTTTGTGAGGAGCTAGCGCTTATCCTTCAATGTCAGGCTCAGGCTCTTGCGTGCATCAAGCCACACGGCCACCCCCCGCAAGCGGCCGTTCTCGACACTTCCAAGGTAGTGCGACAAAGTTCGGGGAGGTGCGATGGCAAACCACACAGCAGCCTTCCTGCGCTCTTCATGCAGCCCCTTGAGAAAGAGGTTAAGCCCGCTCAAGCAGTCCATAGCGAGCGCAAACACCGGGCGGTATGAGAGCTTCTTGGGTCTTTGATTTAAACCTCCTGCGCACTAGCTCCACCAAGGTCGAGCAGCCATTGGTCAACCCTAAATCCCCAACCCTCAACCCTAAACCGACACTATATTCTACTGGGCTTCCCTTGAAGGGTTTAGGGTTTAGTAAGGATCCTACCCAAATGCTGATCAAAGCTTGTTCGAGAAATTGAGGGATGGAGCATCTTTGAACTCAATACCCCACTCAGCTAACGCTAAACTCTAAACACTGAACCTCAACAACGGACTTTAATAATTAGAATAGGGTCTTGGGGTTCATTATAGTATAATTGTAGAGGGGCCATAAGGGAATCAGATTAGTACTCATTCCGACCCCTCTATTACACCCTCCAAAGCCCTTAAACTCAAACTCTACAAGCCCTGAAGCTGGAGAAGAAACACAGCAAAAAACCCTAGAACCCTAAAACTCTCCAAGCCCTAATCAACCCCAAAGCCCTAAAGCCCTAAAGCCCTAAAGCCCTAAAGCCCTAAAACCTAAACCCTAAACCCTAAAACCGCAAGACCCTAAAAACATAAAGTCCTCAGACCCAGACCTGGGGGATGTTCACCCGTATACTCAGGGTTTAGGGTTTAGGGTTTAGGGTTTAGGGTTTAGGGTTTAGGGTTTAGGGTCAGTCCTTAACAAGGACTCTAGTACCCCCGACTAACTTCCCTACTAACCACTCGTAGTAGAAGGGGGAACATCCCAAACCCCAAACCCCAAACCCTAAACCCCAAAAGCCTTAAACAACAAATCAGCCCTAAAACCCCAAGCTGCCGCCCGGCAACCCTTTCAACTTTCAACCCTAAACCCTAAACCCTAATAACTAATAACTAATAACCCTAAACCCTAAACCCTAAACCCTAAACCCTAAACCCTAAACCCTAAACCCTAAACCCTAAACCCTAAACCCTAAACCCTAAACCCTAAACCCTAAACCCTAAACCCTGCCGCCCGGGCCGCTGTGGGGAAGGCTGAGGCTGCAGGTCTTCGGGCCCGGATTGGAGAAGCGCCGGGCTCGGAGGTCAGGGCTCGGACTGGGAGGCGCATCCTCAGAGGGGTTTAGGGTTTAGGGTTTAGGGTGTAGGGTTTAGGGTTTAGGGTTTGGGGTTTGGGGTTTGGGGTTTGAGGGTTTTGAGGGGTTTAGGGTTTTGAGGGTTTAGGGTTTTGAGGGTTGAGGGTTTTGAGGGTTTTGGGTTTTGAGGGTTTGGGGTTTAGGGTTTAGGGTTTTGAGGGCCTTCAGGGTCTAGGGTTTGGGGTTTGGGGTTTTGAGGGTTTGGGGTTTGGGTTTGGGCAGGGTTTTCGAGGGTCTCGAGGGTTGACTCGGAGATGCATCCTCGGAGGAGTTAGGTACAGGGTTTTGAGGGTTTGGGGTTTAGGGTTTTGAGGGTTTAGGGTTTGGGGTTTAGGGTTTTGAGGGTTTGGGGGTTTAGAGTTTAGGGTTTAGGGTTTGCTAGTATACGGTCAGTTCTCTAAAAATGTAATCCCTTTGGCTCCCTAGTAGAGGGCCGTAATAATTGGAACAGGGTTTGGGTGGGGGGGGGAGGTGGGGGGTGGGGGGGGGGGGGTATAGTATACTGATATAGGGACCGTAAGGGACTGGGACGACTATTTGCTCACTGGCCCAAAACCCAAGGAAATAAAAGTTGAAACTTTCAGAATATACTACCTTATAAGAAGCCCAAAAGTTGAAAAGTTGGGTTTTGAGCCAGTAAGTTTGTCACTACTCCGACCCCTGCTATATCAAGCCCCCTAGTTCTGCTGAGCGGCGACTGCGCCCGAGGTGCTTGCACCCGAGGTGCTCCGAAGCAGCATCAACTCCATCTGAAGCTTTGATATCGCTGCCTCCTTCTCCTGTGGGGTTTAGGGTTTAGGGTTTAGGGTTTAGGAGTGTCGGGTTGTAGGGTTGTAAGCCTTGGGGTTTAGGGTGGTAGATTTTGGGGTTGTAGGATTCAGGGTAAAACGGTACTGCATAGGAGCATAGGCTCAGCACACACAAGGCCCACAGTTGGCCCAAAGAGACCTAAAGTTTACGGAGCTCTTGGATAGGGTTTAGGGTTTAGGGTTAGGGTTTAGGGTTTAGGGTTTAGGGTTTAGGGTTTAGGGTTTAGGGTTTAGGGTTTAGGGTTTAGGGTTTAGGGTTTAGGGTTTAGGGTTTAGGGTTTAGGGTTTAGGGAGTGAAGGGTTTGAAGGGTTTGAATGCCTTGCCTCGAAGACGCTTCCCAAAGAGCCCAATACCCCTTAATTGAGGAATATTTCTTAAATCCTATAAAGGATCCCTTTATAATTTAAGGTATGTTCCTTAATTAAGGAGTATTGGGCTCTTTGGGTTCTTTCAAGGCAAGATGCGACGAGCTCCGACTGGAGGTTGCAGATGAACTTGCTCTTTTCAATCACATCGTATTGCGCCTGTGGTTTAGGGGTTTGTAGAGGTTTTGGGCTTTAGGGCTTTAGGGGCTCAGGTTAGGGGTTTTGGGGTTTAGCAGTTAGGGGTTTAGGGACTTAGGGCTTTCGGGGTTTAGGGGTTTAGGGTTTAGGGGTTCAGGGGCTGATGGTTTCGGATGTAGGGCCTTGCGGGGGCTGCGGGACTTGGCGAAAAGTTTGAGGGTTTATAGTGTTTAGGGCCTCGAGTCCTTGAGCCTAAGCCTTCAGGTTTAGGGTTTAGGGTCTAGGGTTTAGGGTTTAGGGCTTAGGGCTTAGGGTTTAGGGTTTAGGGCTTCAGCCCCTACACCAAGCCATCGTGTCAAAAGGAACCGATGCGGGGCAAACGCTGAAGCCGCGAGGCCACAACAGCTCTACAACGCCCCACCGGAAAAGAACTCGTCTGGGCCCCAACCCCACACATGCCTCCACCTAGCACATCCAAAACTCGTCCAGGCGATGAAAACCCCCCTCCACCGCCGCGTCGGGCGCAAACCCTACATACCTAGCCCTGGGGGGGGGAGGGGGGGGGGGGCAAGTTTCCAACCACCACTGCTAACAGCAAATATCCCTGACATGTTACTCTAGACCAGAGTGGCTCAACCCAGATTCCACCTGACGCTCTAAACCCTGCCCCAGAACTACACCCTAAACCCTGAACCCCAAACCCCAAACCCCAACCCCCAAACCCTAAACCCCAAACCCTAAACCCTAAACCCCAAACCCTAAACCCTAAACCCTACACCCCAAACCCACACCCCCCCGTAGGGTTGCAGGGATTGGGGGGGACCCCAGGGCCACCGTCTTGCGCAGGTCCAGCTCCTCCGACACCCGGGCCTGCGGGGGCCGTTAGGGTTTAGGGTTTAGGGTTTAGGGTTTAGGGTTTAGGGTTTAGGGTTTAGGGTTTAGGGTTTAGGGTTTAGGGTTTAGGGTTTAGGGTTTAGGGTTTAGGGTTTAGGGTTTAGGGTTTAGGGTCTAGGGTTTCGGGCTTTAGCGTTTAGGGCATCCCCGCAAGAGTGGGGTCATGAACACCCGGGCTGCTGCACTGCAAGCCCTGGGAGCCTGCCTTGACACGGGACACCGGGTTTAGAGAGGTCCTTAGTGTACTTGCACGGTCCCTTAGTCTGGCCCTTAAAAGGGGACCCCGTATCCGTATATACCCCCTATTCATAATATATATATATATATACATATATATATATATATACACACACACTATAAGGCTGAAGGGCCCATACTTCAGAACCCTTTAAAGGAGGTAAGGGATCATACTAAGCGACCATGCATCAACCCCAGAAGGACCCCCCCCAGCAGGGACTACCCATGTAGGGCGCTAGGGTTCCAGGGCCTAGGGCTTAGGATTCAGAGGCTTCGGACTTTGGGAGGGTTTAGGGTTAGGGGGGTTGGGGAAAGGGGGGGTTAGCGCCTTAGGGTTTAGGGCGAGTTGGAAAGGTTCGATAGAAGCCCACATGTATAGAATGTCTATCGGCGAACTGAAGAATACGAGAGGACAATGCTTGCTACAAGCACGAGACACCCCAAAACCCAAAAAAAACCTAAACCCTGAATCCAAAAAAATTGAAGCCCCGCCTAAGCCCATAAACCCCAGACCCTACATGCTCGAATAAGAACTAACCCACAGGGTGCCCGCTGCGTTGCATAACGGGGTGCGGGTACTACTGGTCACCCTGATCGATATAACCTTAGAGATGATGTGGCTTAGGGTTTAGGGTTTAGGGTTTAGGGCCCTGTGTCAACCACCCCGGCCAGCCTGAAGGCGGGTGACCTCAGCGGCTAGCGTTCCAGGCGGAGCGGCGTCCAGCCTGATTGAGCTCATCGTCATCGTCACCGTCATCATCATCATCACCATCATCACCATCATCACCATCATCATCATGTGTTAATTATTACCTCATGAATGATGGTGATGATGATGATGACGACCACCGTATTCTTCCGTGGCTGTTGCTGGGTTGAACTTCATAGGGATTCTCAATCTTATTGTTACTACTAGTAGAAGTACTGATATCATCGTTGTAATTATCAGTGTTGTGTTTGCTATTGTTGTTACTCTTTGCTAAGACGACAGCTCGTGCTGATACAAATACTAAGAATAAGACAAACACTAACACTAATGCCAAAACAAACACTTAAACTACTAAACTGCCACTAACCCTGGCACTAACATTGACTAACACGAGTGCTATGACGAAATACAATACTGGCCTTTGCACAAAAATGCCCACCAAAAACATGATGATCCTGATGACACAATCACAGGGGCCAGACGTCACATCACGTCATCGTCACCACCATCATCATCCTCATCATTCAAAATCATCAGTGCAACGCCAATAACGTCAATCATAAGAACACGAGGCGAAACACTAAACCCGACACCCTAAATGGGCTTCGTCGCTCCAGTCTCCCTTTAGACAGACGATCCCCAGCAGAAGGCCCAAGATCAACTGCCACTAGGGTTTTCCCCTTGTAGACTGCCCAATAATACCAAAGTTAAAGAAGAGCCCTTTTTTGTGCCTCGGTTGCTGGAACCCTAAACCCTAAACCCTAAACCCTAAACCCTAAACCCTAAACCCTAAACCCTAAACCCTAAGCCCTAAACCCTAGACCCATATCAGCCTTGATACCAACCAAAAACATCGCAGCTTGCTTCGCCAAGCTCCGGGCTTGTAGTTGGGCTCCACCTCCTTCCCGCTGCGCGGGGCAGGGGTAGGAGGACTCAAACTTACAGGCATGCTGTGCATTAAGTCTACACATATCTGTATATATATATATATATGTATATGTATAAATGCATGTACGTATCTATATATATATGTATATATATATATGTATATATTATTTATTCATGTATTTATCTATCTCTTCATATTCGAAATACGGATCCGCAATGTGATTCAAGGGGTATACTGGGCTACTTGAGAGGTTCAGGGTTTGGGGCTAAGGGTTAGAGGCCTCTAAACCCAGTACCCTGTACCCTACTGCAAACTCCAACCCCTAAAAAAACACACCCTGAACCCTAAACCCAAAACTCGGTTGGCGCTATGCTTTGGGGGGGGGGGGGGGGGGGGGTGGGATTTAATTAGGGACCTTGAGTGAAACCAACTTACTGGGTTCAGGGTTTAGGGGCTTGAGGGTGTTGGGCTGAGGGCCCTATGCCCAAAACCTCAAAATCTCGACCCAAAACCTCAAAATCTCGACCCAACACTCTGAAACCCCCTCGCCCTGAGCGGCTGAGGGTTTAGGGTTTAGTAATTAGAGTTGGCATTTTCGGGTTCCTTGCACCAACCATCGCTGGGATCCTGAAGCAGCAGCCCAGTCAAGTTGATAACCTCACACCTATTGACCTATTGTATCTGAGATGTAACAGAAGCCCTAACCCCATCAACCCAAACAACTCGAACTTTCAAGGTTTTGACTTCTCCGTTCCCAAGAAAACCCTCAAGCACTCAACAACCGAATATGGGGGTTTACGAAAATAAGGGGGCCCTAACATATAGACCCCAAACAGCAGGATTCCCTCATAATAAGGACCCCTACCCGTAATTTCGGAAACCCTAAACCAACCCAAAACCCTAAACCCTCAACCGTAAACCCTAAACCCTAAACCCTAAACCCTAATATCGGTCCTTGGGCAAGTCTTTGGCCTCTTTTAGCTGGCGCGCCGTGTCCGATAGCAGAGAAGACAGGTTCCTCACCTGTTCAAGGCTTCAGGCTTCAGAGTCTGGTGGCCTCTAAACCGTAAGCCCTGAACCCTAAACCCCAAACCCCAAACCTAAAACCCTATCCGGCTTTTCAGGCCTCACGCCCAAAAGCCTGAGAACGCCCCAGGCTCTACGACGCCTGCCTTAAACAGTGCAACCTCAACCCCGTTGAAGCTCGAAACCCCCTGAGCCCTCAACCCTAATCCCCTGCTTAATCCCTCAACCCTAAACCCTAAAACCTAAACCCCAAACCGCCTAACTCCCCACAAGCCGCGTGCCTGCTCCTCCAACAGCAGCGCACGGGCCTCCAAAGAAGAGGATACACACACACACACACACACACAACACACACACACACACAAAACACACACACACACACACAACACACTCTCACTCTCACTCTCACACTCACCCTCATCCTCACCCTCACACTCTCACACACACACGGAGACAGGGTTTAGGGTATAGGGTTTAGGGCTTACGGTTTAGGGTTTACGGCTTAGGGTTGGGATGTCCCCCCCTATACTAACAGTCCTGAGTAGAGATTATAATAAGGACTGTTCTACAAGGTGGAACATCCCAAGTCTAGGGTCTAAGGATTGGGGTACATAGGTGGTGCATGGTTTCGCGTTGGACCTACCACAAGAGGTTTAAAAGGGATTCGGTTTAGGATGCTCGGCCCCCCCACCCGTTCCCTCCCCCAAGTAAGAAACCCCCACCCTGACCACGCACAAACTAGCCGTTAACCCAAGCCTGCTTGAAGTTATAGGGTTCAAGGGGGGGTATTTAACCCAAGGTTCCCTAAATACTCCCCACTACTCCCTAAGGCTCCCTAAGCTGCCCTAAGGCTCCCTAGGTACCTCTTCCCCATGAACCCACCCCTTGCGGACCCTATAATGAAGGTAGCTAAGGTGGTCAAGCTCTGTAAACCCAAACAAATCCCATAAAACCCTAAGCAAACCCCATAAATCCCTAAGCAAAGCGTGTAAAGACCCTAAGCAAACCCTAAAAAACCCTCAGAAACCCCGACCAAAACCCTAAGCAAACCCTGCTCAAAACCCTACTCCCCCCCACCCCCTCCCCCCCCTTCCAACAAGAAACAAGAAAAAAATAGCAAAGCCCTAAGCTCTCCTGCCTTGGCTTCAGTCTTCTCCATCTCAACCGTGGCATTCCGCTTCCTGGCGGCTTGGGTTCTGGAACCCATGATTACGCAAGGAATCGCGTTTTGGGGTTTAAGGTTCAGAGGGCGTTTTTGAAGGTTTTGGGGGGCTTAGAGGGTCTTTTGAGGGTTTCGTTCGTTGCCTACGGTTTCGGGGTTAGGGCTTCCAGGGGTGAGGGCTGCTGCTTGCTTCAGAACCCTTAGAAATAACAAAAGACACTAATCCCTATATTGCCGCTATGAGAAAAGTATCATCTAATCTTTCGGGGGTTGTTAAGCAATGAGTAGTGTATCTGAGCACCAGCCCTAAACTGCTTCGAGGCCCAGCTATTGGCTATCCAAGCAAGTTTGTGACTCATTGAGGGTTGAAGGCTTGTGTTCCGTAAAACAAACCCCTAAACTCCCAAACCCTAAACCCTAAACCCCTAAACCCTAACCCCCTAAGCCCCTAAACTCCTGAACCCTAAACCCTAAACCCCAAACCCTTCACTGTCTACGGGCTCTCACCTCCCCTGGCATCCTTGTTGAATAAGCCCTGAGCCCAACATTATCTCAGCAGCAACAGACCCCAACAGCGTGGGATATCATCAGCCGGCGTGTAGTCGTTTTTGCAAACGGATTCGAAAAGGAAACCTCGCAAGATTGAAGCAATATCCAGGTGTTGGACAGGCACATCTTTACGGCAAGAAAGCGGTGGCAAAAGCCAGGGCTAAAAACTATAGTAACTATAGGAAACAAAACTTGCTGCGCGCGCACATACAGATATCTTTTTGCGCGCAAAGATTCCGCCGGCCATACAACCTCGGCTGTCCGTCGCGGTCTTGTGACACAACTGCTACGTTTCCTGCGCGAGCTCGTGGATTTCATTCTGTTTGCACACATATCGCGTATATATTCATATCAAAATACGGCTGCATTCGAGCTGTCGCTAAGCCACGCGCGCGCGCGCGCGCGCATTCAAATTGCCTGGCGTTGAAACGGGAGAGCCGGTACGTCGTCGAAAGATCACCTTGATCTTCCAATAGTCTCTTAAAAATTAACGTCTATTCTGATAAAAGTGTACATTTTCAAAAGGGCTTTAACATAAACGCTTATTGTATAAAACATAAACGCTTATTGTCTATAATATAAACGCTTATTCTTCTTATTGTGGGGCAAATGGAAGGAAGTAAATCTAAATGTTGCTGCGTGACACAGGGATGCAGGGAGGGAGGAAGGGCCCGACACTGCCAATTACCTGTGCAACAAGTGCAGCATGAATGCTGTCTTTCCGTGCGTGCAGGCTTTCCATGCGCATACTGGCTCAAGTTGTTTTAAAAGATTGTCACCGTAGTCATGGCATGGCTTCCGAGCAGAGTAAGAAGGCCAACCCAAAGAAGCAGCACACAGCAACTTTTCCCACAGGTGAGCAGATATCCTTTCACTCTTTCTGGGATGTTCTGATCCACCTTGCTCTTCTTCTGTGCTATGTCTCTTCGGCTTGCGTTCGGGATGTTTTGCTCGAAGCTGTGAAAACACCGGCTGTATTTCAGTAAACATCCCCCAATAAGCAAAACCTAAGCTTTGTACTTGAAACTTTACCTCAAACAATCATCCCCCAATGAGCAAAACCTAAGCTCTTTTAAACTAACACATATTGAATAGCTATAATCAGCCCCCCCCCCCCCCCCCCGCACCTCCCCCTGATAAGCTGATAAGCAAGCAGCTTAGCTTGAACTCTGAACTAAACACTGTGCCTTAGCTAACTCATTGTATTTCAGTTCTCATCCTCCGACAAGCAAGCCAAACCAAACTCTGCACTGACACGTGTACCTCGAGCGATCACCCCCCAACAGGCAAAACCTAAACTTTGCACTACACTGTACCTTAGCTAACGCTTTGCAACTTCAGTAATCATCCCAAGAAGCAAAATTTAAACTCTGTACCGACACTGTACCTTAGCTAGCGCATTGTATTTCCCCCCCCCCAAACAAAAGCAAAGCCTGAACTCTGTACTAAACACTGTACCTTAGCTAACGCATTGTATTTCAGTTGTCATCCAAGCCTAAACTCTGCACTAAAGCCTGCGTAATTATGCAAAATCTAATTAAAACACATACACACATATATGAAGATATATATATATATATGTACATATATTGTTTGAAGTGGAACGCTGTGGGAATCTGTCCTTCAATGAACACTCAATTACGGCTCCTTAGTTGTTGTTTACTAATCTGGTTCCACGGCCTAGGTTGGGCGCAATATTGAAACATTTTAAAAACTCAATATTTCAATATTGGGCTGGATCCAAGGTTCAAGATTTCACAGTTTTTTTTGGAGGTCATCTTGGATCCAGAGCGCAGGCTGGGCCCAACCTTGGAATATTGAAAGGGTTTCAATACTTCAATATTGGGGGGAGTGTCCTGGCTGGATCCAAGATTGTTTTGCGAAATCTTTGGATGTCGTACCTTGGATCCAGCCCAATATTGAAAGGGCTTCAATACTTCAATATTGGGGGAAGCGGGGCGGCAACAACCAGGGACCAAGAGTCCACATTCTTTTGGAAAGCGGTCTTGTCTGTTTCGATGTTTTAACATCGGCCATCACGATCCAACAAAAAACGAGAAAGCAAACAGCGCAACAAACTCATTCTAACAAACAGGCTCCCGACAAACAGGCTCCCGCAGCCTCCTCTGTTGTAAAATTTAAGGCTTCGCGTTTATATGTGTTTATATATATGTATATATATATATATATGTGTGTGTGTGTGTGTTTATTGTGAGTTTTTGATTTTGGTTCATGTATTTATTCACTTGTATTTGGAGTTGAGGTTTTGGATCGACTATGTCGATGAAAGGGCTTAATATATACAGGGGTCTTAGGTTCAGACTTTAGGGTTTCGGGCTCAAGGTGATGTTTAGGCGCTCATGTTTAGGGATTCGGTTTAGGGCTCCGAGTCCGGGTTTTGGATTGAGGGCTGAGGGTTTAGGATTTTAGGGCTTAGGGCATGGGATTCAGGGTTTAGGGTTTGGTGTTTCAGGGGCAGGGGAGGGAACCCGAGTTAACTCGAGTTAACTGTCAGACCCAACTAGAGTTAACTCGAGCTAACTCTCAGAGCCAACTCGACTTAACTCGAGTTAACTCCCCAGAACCTCTTATTTTCCTGTCAACTCCCAGAGCCAACCCGAGTTAACTCGAGTTACTGTACTCCCCTAAAAAACATCTCGGCTCCGAACCATACTCCTGAAACCCAAACAGACCCTCAACCCCGAAATCATGACTCCTGAGCACCCGAAATTCTGAAGCCGTGACGACCCCAAGCCCCCCCTCCCAAAAGAAAAACTTGCGCCACCCCGCCAACCCCCCGGGGTAAACAACCCAAACATCCCCCTCCCCCCCAACAAAAAAAGCTCAAAGCAGGAATCCCAAACCGCAAACCCCCCAACCCAAACTCCACCCCAAACCACCCAAAGACGCAGACCCTAAACACCCACAGTCCCAAAACCCCAAAACTTCACCATGACCCCTGAGTATTTTTTCTTTGATACATCTAAGAAAGGTTTAATTAGGGTCTGCCGTTTGAGG
Organism: Symbiodinium natans; assembly: GCA_905221605.1. Lineage (NCBI taxonomy): Eukaryota > Dinophyceae > Suessiales > Symbiodiniaceae > Symbiodinium > Symbiodinium natans. The sequence goes on along the minus strand of CAJNDS010002665.1, from coordinate 197,708 downwards.
TTTATGGTTTGTTGCTTGGGGTTTAATCATCAACCCGAAGCATTACCCCACTTTAGAGCCTAAACCCCAAACCACCGTTGAACTCTACATCTCCATCCGTAAGCCCAAGAGACCACAACCCTAAGTCCCTGAACCCTCAACAAAAAACAACCAACCCTAGTCAAAATTGTATATATCCCTCAACCCCAAACCTCAACCCCTATAACCTTGAAGCCCAAACCCCCAGCCTCGGCCCCGTCACAAACCCTATAGCCCAAGCCACGCCCTAAACCCCCATCCAAAATGACAAATCGCAACAAGTTTTGGTTCCTATTGACCTATTGTTTTTAGCCTTTGCTGTTGCAACCGCTTTCTTGCTATGATCTTTCGATGACACACCGGCTCTCCCGTTACAACGCCAGGCAATTTGAACGCGCGCGCGTGCCGAACGACAGCGCGAATGCAGCAACATTTTGATATGAATATATACACGATGGTTGCGCGAACAGAATGAGATCCACGTGCGCGCGCAGAAAAGCAGCAGTTGAGTCACAAGACCACGACGCACAGCCGAGGTTGCCTCGCCGGCGGAATCTTTGCGTATAATAAAATATCTGTATGTGCGCGTGCAGCAAGTTTTGGTTCCTACATTACTATTGCTTTTAGCCTTTGCTTTCGCAACCGTTGTCTTGCTATGCCCTGACCCTTCATTCAATAGACACTTATATCAGCTTTAAGCGCTTACAAGAGACTTTTGTGAATGTAACAAGCGGTTAGCGTAAGGGCCTGTTGTTTTAACAAGCGTAGTTTTTAACACAAGAAGCTTTTATGTTAGAGGCAACCGGCGTTTATGTTTTAGCAATATATATATATATGTGTATATATATACATGTATTTGAAAGTATATTTACATTTGTTTTTAAAATTCATATATATATATATATGTAGTTTTTTAGACCATCAACCCTAAATCCTAAATTAGAACATTGTTTTTTCGTAATCGGTTCTTCTTTTCCCTCGTCCTCTCTTCTTTCCAGAGGGCCTGAATATTTGTACGCCACCTCCCTAAACTCTCACTCGACCAGAGCAGGGGCTTTTTTGCATCGCCTTGAAACACTTTATGCGGAATATTGGATCTTGGATCTTGGATCTTGGATCCAGCCCAACATTGAAATATTGAGTTTTTCCCATATTTCAATATTGTGGGGCCAGATAAGCATAAACCCTGGTACAGAGTTTGGTTTTGCTTAGTGGGGGAGGGGGGGGGTGATTACTGAAATACAATGTGCGTTAGTGCGTTACCTCAGGTGCAGAGTTTAGCGCAGTGGTGCGCAGAGTTTGGTTGCCCCAAAGATCTTCCAAAATCTGAGGGAGCAAGGCTTGGGCTCACCAGATTACAAACCCCAAGCGTACTCGCTGTTGGGGAACCAAAACTTGCCACGCGCGCATACACACACACACACATCTTTTGATTCCGCCGGCGTGACAATCTCGGCTGTCCGTCGCGGTCTTGTGACTCAACTGCTGCGTTTGATGCGAGCACACATGGATCTCATTCTGTTCGCATAAATATCGTGTGTATTTTCAATATATTCAAATCAAGATACTGCTGCATTCGCTGTTGCGCTCTCCGTGCCGCGTGCTGCGTCCGGTGCGACACACTCCGGCGCGACACACGGAAAGGTTCGCGACAAGATCGTGCACGAATGCTGTTGCGCGGGCACACATGGGTGTCTCGCCGTTCGCACGGATCTGTTCTTGCGGCTAAACAGCCGCGTCTTACACGACCACACAGACATCAGGTGTTGGGTAGGCGTTTTTTTGCGGCAAAAAAGTGGTTGCAAAAGCAAGGGCTAAAAACTATAGGAACCAAAACTTGCTTCGCGCGCACACACACACACATATCTTTTGGCGCGCAAAGATTCCGGCGAGACAATCTCGGCTGTCCGTCGCGGTCTTGTGACTCAACTGCTGCTGCGCGGGCACACATGGGTGTCTCGCCGCTCTCGCCATTCGCACGCATCTGTTCTTGCGCTAAATAGCTGCGTGGTATACGACCACACAGACAGCAACTGTTGGGTAGGCATATCTTTACGGCAAGAAAGCGGTTGCAAAAGCAAGGGCCAAAAACTATAGGAACCAAAACTTCGCGCATACACACACATATATGCGGCCATCCCACATGGATCTCATTCTGCTTGCACAGACATGTTAGTGCGTGCTGTGTGCTGCGAACGCACATACACATATCTTTTTTTCGGCAGCACACATGGATCTCATTCTGCTTGCACAGGCATGTTAGGGCGCTCAAACTGCCTGGCGCTGTTTTCCTTCCTCGGTGGACTCCCCGAAGACTACTTGTTAATTGCCCAGGCGCAAAAAGTTGCAGTAGTTTGGCGCGCGCACACGTCCCTTACCTTTCCGCGAAGCCGTGCACAAAATCTAGTCACCGACCTTCTCCCTTACCAGATTGCAAACCCCAAGCGTACCCGCTGTTGGGGAATAAAGTAACCGCCGCGCGCGAAAGGTGGAATCTCAAGGCTCTTAACCTGTGTACAGGCACGGATCTCCTTATCCCGAGCTCTGAACCTCATCAGCTTGCGAACCTGCGTCTTGCTCATGTTTTCGATGCTCAGCTGCGTCCATGATGAGGGCTTCATTTAAAGCGGTTTGCCGTTGGCTCTGCTACTCTGGGGCTACACAACATAGCCTGGGAGTACTGCGGATCAGCAACACTTGTTGCGCAACTGAAGCCGGCCCGAAAATTTTTCACATGGACAGAATGCCCTGCAACAAGAGGTGCGCAAAGGACGACTTCAACATAAGGCTTGGGGTTTAGGGCCCCTAAACCCTGAACCCTTGTTTGGAATTCCGGCTATCATTAGCCTCCACCACTTCAAACCATGGTCCCCTAAACCCTAAACCCTAAACCCTAAACCCTAAACCCTAAACCCTAAACTCTAAACCCTAAACCCTAAACCCTAAACCCTAAACCCTAAACCCTAACCCCTAAACCCTAAACCCTAAGATGGGCGCCTCATCTGTTGCAGCTGCTCACGGAGTCGTGCCTCCATGTCTGCCTGGCTTCTGGGGTCCTTTTTGGACCGTAAGGGTACGTTTCGGTTTAGGGTCTAGGGTTTAGGGGTTAGGGTTAAAGGGGCTTAAGGGGGAACCTAAACCGTAAAGAAAAAGGGGAATAAGGGGCCTACTTTGGGTCCCAGTCATGGCAGAACCTCATGCATTTCAAGTTTTTTAGCCGCACGCCACCACATGGAGCCCAACTTCAAGGGTTTAGGGTTTAGGGTTTAGGGTTTAGGGTTCAATGAACTTGGAACCCTAGAAATTATGATTTCAGCTGTTTCTTGGGACTTCTAGTACCCCAACAATTGAAAACATGTTCTCATGTATCCCTAAGTCAAGGGGAAACTACTATTTGCTTAAGAACCCCAAAAGAGTTTTCAACAAACAATCCCGATATTACCCTTAATAAGGAAGAATAGTTTTATTTTTTGCTGGTGTTCTTAAGCAATTAGAGGGAATTCAAGCTGCCATAAGAATAATACACTAAACCCTAAACCCTAAACCCTAAACCCTAAACCCTAAACCCTAAACCCTAAACCCTAAACCCTAAACCCTAAACCCTAAACCCTAAACCCTAAACCCTAAACCCTAAACCCTAAACCCTATTTGTTTCAAGCTGCCATGGTCTCATCCGAAGTCTCCGAGTTGAAGCTTTCCTGCGAGTCGTGCGTCGTCTGTCGGTCCTGCGGCATGTTGGGTGGTGATCTCGTTTAGGGTTTAGGGTTTAGGGTTTAGGGTTTAGGGTATAGGGTTTAGGGTTTAGGGTTTAGGGTTTAGGGTTTAGGTTATATGAAGTAGGGTTTATACTTCTTGTACCCCCCAAAAGGACACCAATGTTGGGTGGTGATCCCAACTATATGAAGTAGGGTTTATACTTCTTGTACCCCTGGAGTCTCCGAAGAGCTGTCCGAGCAAGAAACGAAAAACTAAAGCACACCACGAAGCCGCTCCAAGTCCTTCACGAGCAACAAGAGGACCGAGCGCACTTCATTAACACGTGAAACGAGAGCATGCGGAACACATTGTCTCCGATGAAAGTTGATGAGAAACTTTGAAAAGTTTGGACATCTCAAGTGGCACGCTATACAGAAACCGTCCCGAGCAGTGACATCAAAAGGGAGAACAAAGTGCTTGCCCTTTTGCCAATGATCAATGAGACATTTCCACCTAGAAAGAACAGCTTTCCACCATTTGGAAAAAGCAGAAGGGGATCGACAATTATCCTTGCATAATTGAACGACACCATCATAAGTGAGATTCGTAACCGAATTCACAAGAGACTCAACAATGGCCTCCAGCTTAGGCAGGCCAGAGTCATCCAAAGTGACAGAAACATCAGCAAACTGCAGCCTGTGAAATGACAGCTCAGCCAACGACAAAAGACGAAGGCAACGAAGACGAATGGCAGCGAGGATCGCAGAGTCAGATGGGCCAGGACAGGCAGCAGTAGAACTTTTGGCCTGACATTGACTCCTATCACGGTCGCAGAAAGCACAGCGCCAAACGTCATCAAAAGAAGAAGTAGAAAGCAAGTGGCCAGAAGAATAGGCATCAATACGCTGCAAAAAATCACGCCAGGTGTGGAGCAACGCACAAGCAGTACGAAGTGGACGGCGACCACCAAATGCCTCACGGAGAAGAGGGAGCGGAACGGAAGGAATCACCTCCAAATCAAACTGCCCCAGGCCACCACATTCTTTAACAAGAATTTTACCGTTCACTTGTTTCGTGCCCTCGGCAACAGCAAACACAGTAGGAGCGACCGAGATCCATGGTGCAACAGTAGCCTTGCCATGGATGCGAGAGCGAAAGTTGATGAACAATTCACTCTGCCGAGAAATCGCGGTAGCCTTAGGAAGCTGAATATCAGACATGTTGACCCCAAGAACACAGTATTGAGAAGGATTCGCATTGCGATGATCCAAATACAGATTGCAGACTTGCGTGAAGATGTCACAGGAAAGGCCAGGAGGAGCGCCAGCCGGACAGACCTTATCAGGAGGAAGGGCAGCAATGTGCCGGACAAGCTCAGCATTCTGACCAAGAGAGAGACCACAACGCTCCCAGAGAGCAAAACTTTGAGTGCGAAAACGCCAACAAGCTTGAGCAAAACTACAGCCTTGATCGTAAGTGGACGGAAGGTATTTAGAACCCATCAGTTCAAGATATAAGCAAAAAGCATAAGTCCAAGTGCAGGAAGTACTGCCACGACCAGGCAGCGGAGACCAGACACTCCAAAAGAGAAACATTTCAGCAAACTGCTGAAGGTTACCTTGCCATTTCTGCCAATCAGTGCGTCTAGTGAAGGGAGCCCACTTGAGACGCAGCACAGACGTGAGGGTTGGAGTGACACAAGTGGGAAACACCGTGCCGGTATCAATGTCGCAGATAGGCGGAGGCTCTTCAGCATGAAGGATGTCTTTACTGTTAGGGTTACCGTTTCTTTGGCGCTCAAGAGCCATCCAAAAGGACAAGAGCTCACAAATCCAAGCCTGAAATTGAGGCCACATCTGTCTCACATGAACGGGCATATCAAGAGTGCAAACCCCAACGCTTAACGCGCACTGCTTCCAGTTTGACATGTCATGGTCACGTAAAGGGTTGCGTGTGCGAAAAGAAGCAAATCTCTTGCAAGAAAAGAGAAGGTGCGGGATATCGCAACACTCAGCCTTACAATACGGACACTCAGGAGATGTGGCTTTGCCCATACGCCAAACACGATATGGGGTACTGTGACCATTGCAAAGCAGACGTTCCAAAACATAATAAAGCGGATGCGACGTATCCCATTGCTTCACGAGCTTGCAGGTAGCGACGAGATCAGCGTGATTAGAGCCGAGCCAAGTATCACCAGCAAGAAGACCGCAGAGTCTGCGCCGCAACTGCATACGAAGCAAATGACCAAGCAGCTCTTTGTTTGCAGCACCAGGAGTCCAAACCACTTTACCCTGCGCATCAACCACAACACCACGAGGATCAAAAGACCATCCGATAGCTTGAAGATCATCATGAAAAAGCTTAGCAGGGCCATTGGCAAACCCCCCTTGAGCACAAGCATGAAGAAAATGAGCACCATCTTCCCCAGAAAAAAGTTTTTCCCACTGTTGCAAAGAGGCATAAACGCAAGCAGACATGGGATCAAATCTGTGACAAGGAAGAACAAACGCCAGGGCAGCATGGTGCGAAGCCAGCGGGGAGCTCAAGCAGAGGCTGACGATGCGACCGCGTAAACGATCAGCATCATTAGCAACAAGGCGAGAGACCATGGCCACGTAAGTGAACTTAGGCATGACAACGGCAGAACACAGGTAACGCCTCACCTTAGCAACGATGTTGTTACCAGCACGCGAAAGAGACTCAAGGATGCGAAAGCAATCTTCAAGAATAGGAGCGAAAAAGGCAACCCGCGAGCAGTTCTTCGTGGGAAGAGGAACGCCCAGATAAATAGGAGCCTCATTGCTGGCAACCTTCTCACCGTTATTCCAGGAAACAGAAAAAGAAGTACCAATTTGAAACTGGTAAGTTTTGGGCACAATATGGAAACCCCAAGAACTGTCCCATTCAACCGTGCGCTCAAAGATATTTTGGAAAAAACGAAGCTCCTCGCAGGAACGAACCATGGCACAAAGTAGTCTGTCATCGACATATACCCATGCCTCGCACGGCATGGGCGCAGGAATGCTAAATACAATATCCAGCCATTGACTGAGACAAGCCGCGGCCGCGAGCATAGATATAGGGTCGCCTTGCGGCACACCGTTAGTACATGTGATCGGCACATCAAAAAGGCTATCGTGAAGAGAAACATATCGCTTAATTTGGGTAATGTAATTAACCCAAACAATAAGAACAGGCCTAGGGAAACCAATGTCCTGCAAACCCTTAATTGCCAGCGCAAAAGGGATAGAGTCAAAAAACTTTTGGGTGTCAATACCCAAGCCAATGCCGGCAGATTTTTCGGAACGAATCTTTTCAACAAAAAGCGCCACCCTCATAAAAGCAACCGTAGCGGAACGGGCAGGAACCCCGCCTACGGAATGCTTGTTGATGCGGGCACTACACCCACAGGACATGCGAAGCATAGTTTTGGCAAAGAACCTATACGCAACAGGAGCAATGCTGAGAGGGCGCAAATCTTTAATATTCAGGCAACCAACTTTTTTAGGGAGAAGTGCAAGCTTAACATGAGTCCAGTCGTCAGGACAACGGCCCTCCGCTAAAATTTGCTGAAACAATTTAGCCAAATCCAGAACAGCAGCCTTTGGGAGGCACTTAAGGTCTTTGACATAAATGCCATCAAGACCTGGAGCCTTATTGATGTTAGCCTCAGAAACAACAGTAGTCAAAACACTGGTCGGTTTATACTTCTTGTACCCCCCAAAAGGACACCAAGTATATACACTCACGAATAGTGAAAAGGAACCTTATATACACTCACCAATAACAGTGAGATAAGCCCTGTTTCACGTGAGCCCATGGAGCCTTTTGTACCCCTTGTTCTGAGGAATAGACCTGAAGAGATTATACACAGGGATCCTTCATCTGATTTAAGGCACATATTTCCTGGTTTCAAGGGAATCGGCCCTGCCCCAAGGAAACACCACCATAAGAGAGACTGCAAGAAATGGGGGTTTCCGAAAATAGGGGTACCCTTTAAGGTTTTTTTTCATTCTATCTGGGGTATGAAAGAGGGTGCCCCTATTTTGGGCAACGCCCAAATGGCCCAGAATTTGACCCTCAGAGGGCAGGTGGTGGCACCCTACTTGGAGGTTCATGGTTGCTTATCAAGCCCAGTATAACTGTGCTGATAACCCGACGATAACCATGTTAGGGCACTTGAGGGGCTTTAAGTGGGTTATAAGTACCGTTAAGACTGTGTTGTTAGTAGTACCATGAACCTCCAAAGGTACCGTTATATCTGGGTTATAAAGTACAGTACCATGAAGCTTCAAGTAAACGACCGCATTAAGGAAGCTGGGACGACAGCTATGTCATTGCAACAAGCTGCCCCATATCTTAAGGTTTAGGGTTTAGGGCTTAATTAGGGTTTAGGGTTTAGGGTTTAGGGTTTAGGGTTTAGGGTTTAGGGTTTAGGGTTTCGGGTTTCGGGCTCCAACACCGGAACTTTCTAATGAGGCAGCTCTTTGGCGGGTGCCCTGAAGGGGAGCTCGTTGGGAGAGCAGGCCGCTAAAACCCTGAACAACTAAAACACTAAACGGCCAGCCCTCAGCGGCTAGCTTGCATGATCTGCTACAAGCGAGAACACCCCCCCCCCCCCCCCCCCCCGGGAAAAAAAAAAAATGGACCTCTCCCGCTTTTGGAAAGCCCCAGACGCCTTCAACCCCTGCACTGCACAAACCCTAAATGCTAAACCCTAAACCCCTACAAGTAGCACCCCAACCCCCCAGAAGTTGGAACTCACCAATTTTGGGAAGCGGGCCTAGGTCTGGCAATCGGAACCCTAGAACCCAAACCCTAAACCCTAAACCCTAAACCCTGAACCCTGAACCCTAAACCTAAACCCTCAAACCTGCGTGACCGAAGCGAGATCCTGGTGAACTCATCTTCCCCTTCCCCGAATCTAAACCCTGCCCCTAAACCCTAAACCCTAAACCCTAAACCCTAAACCCTAAACCCTAAACCCTAAACCCTAAACCCTAAACCCTAAACTTATACACCCGAAACCCTAAACCCCAAATTATCTGGGGGGTCTAGCATGCCAACCTCTGAGCCACCTCTCCCCCATCACATCCCGAGCTCAAGCCCCTAAACCCTCCTTGCAAGCCATGATGAGCGCCATCGCCGGCTCCATCGTCCAGCACAACTACCCACGAAAGAGTAAGCCAAGGGACTGAGCCAAGCAATCCCCGCTTGATTGGGGCAGGCGGGCAAGGGTAGCTCTGGCTCACGACATCCCTAAGGAGGCACCCTACTTGAAGGTTCATGGTACTTACTAACCAATTATAACTGTACTTATAACCCTACTTATCATACCCCTAAAGGGCCTTATAGGGGTTATCCCAATTATAAGTAGGGTTATAAGCCCAGTTATAATTGGTGAGTAAGTACCATGAACCTTCAAGTAAGGAGGCACCCTGAGCCCCCAAAACCCTACCCTTCCCCTAGCAGGAGGCGCATGAATTCGTTAAGGAACAGACCTTCAACAAAACTCCTCGTGTGCGCCTTAAGGTATATTCCTTCAATTCAGGGGTATCCGTGATCTTGGGGCTATGTCGTCCCCATCCAGGTCCTAGGGCCAGCATCTTCAGTCTTGTTGCTGGGCTCTATCCTAAAGAGCCCAATGCACAACCTTAGTTTAGGCCCTGGGGAAGAGTAGGGCCCTTGCATACTGCCCCACACAAAGATGGTAGTTTGTTACCTGCCCCGAAAGCGGCCCATAAATCAGCTTGCTTTTCTGAGTGCAAGGATTCCCAACCCTAAACCCCAAGCCCCAAGCCCCAAACCCTAAACCCTAAACCCCAAACTAGAAACCGCAAACCCTAAACCCTAAACTCCAAACCCTCAAACTCAAACCCTCAACCCCAAACCCTAAACCCAAAGTCCTTCAACCATACAGCCCCCAAGACAGGAGCGCTGGGGGTCGCAGGATGCGCAGCCCTTGACCACCAGTCCGTAGCCTGTTGGCGTGGGACCTGCGTTTGGGGTTTAGGGTTTAGGGTTTGGGTTTAGGGTTTAGAGTTTGGGTTTAGGGTTTGGAGTTTAGGGTTCAGGGTTCGGGACTGGCGTGGGACCTGGGTTTAGAGTTTAGGGTTTAGGGTTTGGGGCTGGCGTGGGACCTGGGTTGAGAGTTTAGGGTTTAGGGTTTGGGGCTGGCGTGGGACCTGGGTTTAAGGTTCAGGGTTCAGGGTTTAGGGTGTATGGAGACTTTAGGGTTTAGGGTTTAGGGTTTAGGGTTTAGGGTTTAGGGTTTAGGGTGCATAGGGAGACCCTGTGCTTTATACTTGAGGAGCCGCGGGGCAGGAATCTTAACTCGGACCTTACTCTGCGAAGCACAATGTTACGGGGCCTACAGTCGAAACTACAATAGCTATAGGCCTCTTCTGACTGGCCCAAAACCCAAGGAAATAAAAGTTGAAACTTTCAGAATAAACTACCTTATAAGAAGCCCAAAAGTTGAAAAGTTGGGTTTTGAGCCAGTAAGTCTTTTAACTCTACTTACAAGCCGGGGGAGGGTTGGGGGGAGGCGGCCACCCTAAACCCTCAGACCAACAACGCCATCATCTACCCTAGACCCCAGAACCTGGAGGCTGCAGGTTTTTAGGGTTTAGGGTTTAGGGTTTAGGGTTTAGGGTTTAGGGTTTAGGGGTTTAGGGTTTAGGGGTTTAGGGTTCAGGGTTTAGGGTTTAGGGTTTAGGGTTTAGGGTTTAGGGGTATGTTGGGTTCTTCTTGGTATGGTTGAGGGTTCAGGGAGGCAGGGGCCGATTTTCAATTCTAGAAGATGACGACATAGTGATAAGGGGATAACATTGGCAATTCATCATTCCGGCTCCATGGATTCAGGGCACTACTGGCCGTCCCGGTCGTCAAACCCTGCCTAAGAAATGGTTGACTTAAGACTCAGGCGGGACGTGAGGCCCCCCCAACACTTCCGAACTGTTGCTTCCGTTCTCGATTAAGGAACCCAACCACCCTGAAACCTAAACCCCAAACCGCAAACCCTAAACCCCAAACCCCAAACCCTAAACCCTAAACACTAAACCCCAAACCACCCGGGGATCCCGACAGCTTGTTGGCGGAGGCTCAGGCATGCAGGTGGGTGCCTCGGTGGGAACTCGCGCGGCAGCAGTGTTGCATTTTGGGGGTTTAAGGTTTAGGGTTTAGGGTTTAGGGTTTGGGGTCTTTAGGGCTTGAGGGGTTTTAGGGTTTAAGGGTTTTTTTTGGGCTTAAGTGGTTTCGGGGTTTAAGGGGTTTTAGGGTTTAGGGCGACGGGTGCTGAAGCCAGGAGCTTCTGTCTCCACCTACAACTAGAGAGGTTTAGGGGTTTCGGGCTTTCGGAGGGCTTGAGCGTTCGGGGAAGCTGCGAAAAAAGGGAGTTCTCAGATGCTGAAGCTTTTATGTGACAGGGCGCTATTGAGGAATGTAGAAGGCAAATGAAGGTTTAGGGTTGAGGGTTTAGGGTTTAGGGTTTAGAGGGGTCAAGTTAGCCACTGAAATTTGTATTCCAAGACCAACTGCATCTCTCTGAGCACCACCATGTGGTCAGCCCGTGGGGTTTCGGGTTTGGGGTTTAGGGTTTAGGGTTTAGGGTTTAGGGTTTAGGGTTTAGGGTTTAGCTCTCTAAACTGTTGTCCCTTTGTGCGAAGCCCAAGCAACAAACGCACGCATGTCTAGAGGTCGCTACATGGTTTGCTTAGTATGGGCCCTCGAATGGGCTCCCTTACAACCCACGGGCCCATACTTCAGACCCCTTTCAAGGAGGTAAGGGACCATACTAAGGGAGCGTATAACGACCCCGAGAGCATTGCGAGACAGCAACCCGACACAAACCCTAAGCCGTGGAGGATGTCATGATTTAGGTATTTTTAGGGTTTAGGGCTTAGGGTTTAGGATATTTACTCGGGCTGGTTCTGCGGTTTCCGAGCCCGTTTGCGGGTGGCGAAGGTTGAGGCCAAGCTACACGCTAGGGACTAGGGCTTGGGGCTTCGGGTTGAAGATGATTGCTGAACCCTAAACCTTAACCCTACACCCTACACCCTACACCCTAAACCCTAAACCCTAAACCCTAAACCCTAAACCCTGAACCCTGAACCCTGAACCCTGAACCCTGAACCCTAAACTTGAAGCCTGACATCCTTGAGCCCGCGCGTCTAACCTCAAGGTCTAGACCCAACCCCCGAAAGCCCAAACTGTCAAGCTGTCAATCCCCAAGGCCTGCACCTTTTCCCTGAAAAGTACTTTCAACCTGAACGGCCTAAACCCCAAACCTTAAACCCTAAACCCTAAACCCAAAACACTACACCCTAAACCCTAAACCCTAAACCCGAAGCCCTAAGCCTATAAGCCCTAAGCCCTAGTATAAGCCCTATAAGCCCTAGACCCTGAGCCCGAAGCCCCGAGCCCTGAGCCCCAAGCCCTAAGCCCTAAACCAAACACAAACCCGGAACGTCATTCTTAGAGACATCAGAACTCCTAAAAGGAGGTAGGGGACGATATGACTACCCTTAGACGCAAACACGAAAGCCTACTTGGAGGTTCGTGGTACTTACTAACCAAGTATAGCTGTACTTGTAACTGTACCTATAACCACATTAAGGCACTTCAGGGGCTTATAAGTGGGTAATAAGTGCAGCTATATGACTGGGTTATACCCTGTAAGTGCAGTTATCACTGGTTAATAAGAACCATGAACCTCCAAGTAAAGCCCTCGGATCTAAGCCTGTACACCCGGCCAACCCCAAGGGCAAGCCCGAAACCCTAAACCCCAAAACCCTAAGGGTTTAGGGTTTAGGGTTAGGGTTTAGGGTTTAGGGTTTAGGGTTTAGGGTTTAGGGTTTAGGGTTTAGGGTTTAGGGTTTAGGGTTTAGGGTTTAGGGTTTAGGGTTTAGGGTTTAGGGTTTAGGGCCGTTTAGGGTTTAGGGTTGAGGGTTTAGGGTTTAGGGTTTAGGGCCTAGGGCTCTGGGGAGGCGGCCATGGGATATTCGCCCGTTTGCGCATCACAGATGCGCCTCAGGCCAGGACGAGACGGTGGAGGATTCTTCAGGTAAACCCTAAAACCCTAAAACCCTAAAACCCTAAAACCCCAAAACCCTAAAACCCTAAAACCCTAAAACCCTAAAACCCTAAAACCCTAAAACCCTAAAACCCTAAAACCCCACAAGTCCTAAAAGTCTAAAACCCTAAGCCCCGAATCCTACTAAGTTGAGTAAGCCCTCTTTGCTTTAGGGCTTTTGGGGGCCTTAGGGGGTTTAGGGAGATCGTTCAGGGTTTAGGGTTACTGCTTAGCAGGAGCGCCTGCTATCCCTGTACATTACCCCGGCAGGATTGTTTAGGGTACCGAATTCCGCAATTCTTTACGAAGAACTACCCAGAGAGCTCACTACCCCTTCACTAAGGAGTATGCCTTTAACTATAAAGGGATCGTTCATATGATTTAAAGGGTATACTGCTGAATCAGGGGGTGTTGTGCTGTCTGGGACCCTAAACCCTAAACTCTAAACCCTAAACTCTAAACCCTAAACCCTGAACCCTAAACCGGGTAGTAGGGTAGCTCCTGTCATGCTTAGGTTACGGCATTGAGGCCCGAAGCTGAACTTTAAACCCGGGCGTCTAGGGTTTAGGGTTTAGGGTTTAGGGTTTAGGGTTTAGGGTTTAGGGTTTAGGGTTTAGGGTGTAGGGTCCCTTGAAGCACCCTAATCCCCCGGCTCTATTCTTCAAACTTTAAGGCCTATGAGGGATGAAGGTTTAGGGCATGCTTGGAAGCCCTTTTGACTTAGCAAGCAAGGGCTGGCATGGGGTTTAGGGTTTAGGGTTTCGGGGTTGGGGTTCGTAAGGTGGGTTATGGGGATTCTAAGAGGTTTTCTAGGGGATACAGAGTAGACTTGCTATGTCGAAAGAGGTTTCAAGCGGGGCATGTATGAAGCTGAACCTTAAAACGCAACGACAAAGCTGCAGCTTGCAAAGCTCCGCGCGTGCCCGAACCGTCCTCGCGTCCGCCGCCCGCGTAAACTGCGCCTTCAGCCAGATGTCTGGGGACAGTTCTAGTTGGTAATAAATAATCATGAACCTCCAAGTATGGGCCCTACATTGGGGAACCCCATTAATGGGTTTGGGGTTTTGGGTCCAGGGAACCCCAACCTGGTAGCCCAGCAACCATATTATGATAAGGGCACCCCTTTTTTTGGTTGGTGACTTTACAAGGGAAGCTTGAACCCAAAAAAAGGGGCAAAGGGTACGTACCACTGGGCTACCAAGCTGGGGAAGCCCAATCATGGGTTTAGGGTTTTTGGGGTTCAGGGAACCTTTAATGTAACTGATATACTTTGATCACACCTCAGGGCCCCTACTTCTTAGGCACCACGTAACTCCCCTAGCATTCTTAGAGTAGCTACATCCTCAGTAATAGGCCCTTAACAGGATACCCCCCATTTATACCCCTCATATACCCTACAGAACCCGAGGGCCCATGTTTCAGAACCCCCTAAACCCTAAACCCTAAACCCTAAGCCCTAAGCCCTAAACCCTAAACCCTAAACCCTAAACCCTCCTAAACCCTCCGAAACCCTAAACCCTAACCCCTAAGGGCCCATGTAACTTCCCTGACATGCAGTCCAATCCCTGAACCCTAAGCCGCAGCTCAGGTGAAGGCCAGTCGGGCAGTTGACGGTGCAAACGCAGTCGCTCTCACCTGGGACCTCAGCTAGGGTTTAGGGTTTAGGGTTTACAGGGTTTAGGGTTTGAAGGGTTTCGGGATTAAGGTTTAGGGTTTAAGGTTTTGGGTTATGCACTAAGTGGGTGCAAAGTAGAATTCAGCGTGCCCTAGAAAGAAACAAACTGGGGTTCTCTTACTTCATAACCCGACTTTATATATATATATATATATATATATATTTATTTATTTATCTATCTATTTATTTATATACATATACATATTATACACATGTGTGTTTTTTGCTTTCTCTCTCTCTCTCACCTGGACTTCAGGGTTTAAGTGTTTGGGGTTTAGGGTTTGAGGGTCTTAGAGTCTAAGCGTTGTAGCCCTAAAGCCTAAACCCTAAACCCTAATTCCTACACCCTAAACCTTCAACGGTTTCAGCGAAAAAAAAGAACCAAGGGTCGCGCAGGGTCCTAAACCGCGACTCGGGCTGCCGGCTTGACGGCTCGGCAGCCCAGACAAGACAGCTGTGGCTGGAAACTGTTTAGAGTTTAGAGTTTAGGGTTTCGGGGGTTAAGGGGTTAAAGGTTTAAGGTTTAGGGGTTTAGGGTTTAGGGGTTTAGGAGGTTGGGGTGTCAGGAGTGTCGGGGCAGTAAGCCCCTTGACCCCAATCTCGCTGAACCCCTCTTGGGATGTTATTTCTACCCTAAACCCTAAACCCTAAACCCTAAACCCTAAACCCTAAACCCTAAGTCGATATTTCTTGTACCCCCAAAAAGGACACCCAATATATACACTCACCAACTTTAAAAAGGAACCTTATATGCACTCACCAATAACGCAAATATAAACCCTGTTTCATATGGCGCTTCAGGTTTCAGAGACTGAGGGCAGCCCCTTTTTTGTTTCATGGGCCTTCCCGGTTTAGGGTTTAGGGTTTAGGGTTTAGGGTTTAGGGTTTAGGGTTTAGGGTTTAGGGTTTACCCAGAAGTCAGTCCTTCCTTCCTTCCTTCCTTCCTTCCTTGCTTCCTTGCTTCCTTGCTTCCTTGCTTCCTTGCTTCCTTGCTTCCTTGCTTCCTTGCTTCCTTGCTTCCTTGCTTCCTTCCTTCCTTCCTTCCTTCCTTCTGCCCTTCCGCCCTTCCTTCCTTCCCTCCCTCCCTCCTTCTCTCTCTCTCTCCCTCCCTCCCCCTCCCGTCTCCGTCGCAAGAACAGAATGATTATTTACTGATCCTAAATAAGTCATTTTTCGATCCTATTCATATTTTGATCCGCATGCCTAGGTCTTCTTGACATGAGCCTTCTACGTGGTGTTTCCCCACATTTGAGTACCTGTTTTGGCGGGGGCTCCTTATTCTAATTTGGGTTTCGGGTTGAGGGTTTAGGTTTTCGGGTGTAGGGTTTAGAGTTTAGGGTTCACACGGGGAATCCCCCCCCCCCTGTTTGAGAAACCCAAAACAAGGGACTATGAAGTAGGGGCCTGCCCATGCAGAAACTACCTGAAGGCTCTTACTTCATTTTTGTGGGTGGCATCGCCTAGAACTGAGCCTTCAAAAATTCAGGGAAACTAGCAGCTTCCACGCTTGCCCTCAGTTTTATGCTGTTTTGACCCTAAACCCTACCCCTAAACCCTAAACCCTAAACCCTAAACCCCAAACCCCAAACCCTAAACCCTAAACCCGAAACCCCTAAACGGCGAGCCCAAGACTGGGATGCTGGCGCAGGTCTCACAACCCTTCACATCCAGGGCGGTCTGGCCGTCCAGCCGTTGCGCCCAGGTCGCCTGCAACCCTGAACCCTAAACCCTAAACCCTAAACCCTAAACCCTAAACAGCCCTAAACAACCCTAAACTTGCAGTTCAGTGGCTAAAGAGTTTAGGGTTTAGGGCTTAGAGCCCGAAACCCTGGACCCTAGACCCTAGACCCCCAACCCGAATGCATACTGGCCCTTGTTTTCTTTTTCATTCCGGTATAGCCTACTGCATAATTAACCCTAAACCCTAGACCCTAAACTCTAAACCCTAAACCCTAAACCCGAAACCCTAAACCCTAAACCCTAAACCCGAAACCCTGAACCCTGAACCCTGAACCCGCAAGACAAGCAACAAGCAACATGAAACCTGCACCGGCCTTGAACGGGTTCTGGCACCTTAGGGTTGAGGGTTTAGGGTCTAGGGGGGTTGGGGCTTAGGGTTTAGGGTTTAGGGTTTAGGGTTTAGGGTTTAGGGTTTAGGGTTTTGGGTTTAGGGTTTAGGGCTTAGGGCTTTTGGGGTTAGGGTTAGGGCTTGGGGCTTTAAACCCTGAACCCTAAACCCCCTTGTCGGGTTCGGGGTTTGGGGTTACAGCTCAGGGCTGCGGTTGTGGGGTTTGGGGGTTACGCTTTTGTAGGGGTTTAGGGCTTCGGGGGTTTGGGGTCTTGAGCTTTGGGTTCAGGGTTTAGGGTTAGGCATATGGGGCTTTCTGGTTTGGCCCGGGGGTGTTAGGGTTTGTGGTGGTGCTGTACACCACGGTTGTGTTTACTACACCCTTATCCCAATCCAGTGTTCCTCTGCACGAGTAGCGGCCCGACCCTAAACCTTAAACCCCTAACCCCCAACACCTAAACCCTACACCTGAAACCCTAAACCCTAAACCGTTGCCCCGTAAGCACCCGAACACAAGACTCTGCGGGAACCTAGCCCCCCCTAAAAAAGGGAACCAGGGTTCTACTTGCTGAGTTCTGAAAACTCCAATTAGAAGGGAACAAGCTAGCCATTGAGCCTTTGAAGGTACAAGGAGGGGCCCCCTTACTGTACTACCTACAGGGAAGGGGCTCATGACCTAAGTTAGGATACGTATAACCCAATCTAGGGCCCGTATACTTCTACCCAAACTCAGGGCCCCTCCCTTGATAACTTCTTTTACCCAGAAAAGTTGAAGGTTCCACTATCACCCCATGGGCCTGAGGGGTACTTGGAGGTTCATGTTAGGGCACGTAAGGGGCGTAGTAGAAGGGGTTATAGGTACAGTTATAACTGGGTTACAAGTACCATGAACCTCCAAGTACTTCTACGACGCCATCTTCGCGGCAGGAGGGGCAGGGGTGAGTTGGCGTTTTGGGTTGGGGTTGAGGATTTGGGGTTGGCATGTAGGCTCATCACGGCGCCAAAGGGTTGGGGCCATCTCTGTTGAAGTCAAGCGTCGATTGGGGTCTGTGTGTCCAGGGATCCGAAGACACCAGCTGACTCAAGACCCTACGGGAACAAAGGACCCTAAATCCTATCCACCCCATGTAAGCCGCTTCAGCAGCCATAGATGGAGAGTAGCTTGAACTTCTTCGACGATCCCTCGCCAGCCACGTGTGAGATGCGACAGGCGACAGTTGCGCGAGCAAGGCCCTCGGTTCGTCTCCGGCACAGAGGGGGAGAAAACCCTGTGCCTGAGGAACACGACCATACTACTTGAAGGTTCATGGTACTTACTAACCAATTATAACTGGGCTTATAACCCTACTTACAAATGGGATAGGGTTATAAGGTACAGTTATAATTGGTTAGTAAGTACCATGAACCTTCAAGTACCGTCTTGTGGAGCACGGGCAAAGCATGGGCCGATGCTCCAGCAGCCCCCTCAACTAGCATCACCCCAAAGAGCCCAATGTCTTTTAATTAAGGAACATGCCTTAAATCATACTCAGGACCCCTTATATGGTTTAAGATTATATTCCTTAGCTAAAGGGGCATTGGGCTGTCTCGGCCAGCGGCTCGAAATGGAGAGTATCTTGAGCTCCTTGCTTTCACTCCGGCACTGGCCTGCACCGAGCCCTCTCGAGGCACGTGCGGCGACAGGCGACAGGTTCGCGAGGAAGGTACAGTCCGGAACCGAGCGCGAGAGAACCCTGTGCCTCAGGAATGTGGCCGTACGCTCAGAACATGATGTGGATCCTTCATTCCGACCACCATGGAGAGCAGAAAGAGAGACCCTACTCAGGGTCCCCTTGACACAGGTTGGTTCTGAGAAACTCGAATGCACGACGCGTCTGTCGCCGGTTAAACTCTGCCCCCGACCCGTCGCAAACACAAAGGCACGGGCCGGCGTGCCAGCAGCACTACTTGGAGGTTCATAGTACTTTTTAACCAATTTTACCTGTACGTATTTACCGATTTATAAGCCCTTAAGTGCCCTAATATGGCTGGAAGTCCAGTTCGAAGTCCAGCTAGAATTGGTTAATAAGTACCATGAGCCTCTGAGTAGCTCCTGAAGCATCTCTACAAAGAGCCCAATGCCCCACTCAATTCAGGAATATAGTCCTTAGATGATACGAAGGATGCCCCGATGTGGGTTTAAGGTTTAGATTCCTTTCTTCGGGGTATTGGGCTGTTTAGTAATCAGCAGGTCGAGATGGACAGTATCTTGAACTTCTTGCCTTCACTCCGACACCGGAATGCCGCGGTTCCTTTAGAGTCGCGCGCCAGCTGCGTCATGTTCGCGAAAAAAACCGCCTGGCTGGACATAGACATGTGCTTGTCCCAGAGACCGTTCAGCCGTGAAACTTGGCTGATGATCCTTCCTGACAAGTCTTCTACCTGGCAGCTTGCAGAGCCAATGTTGTTGTAGGTCGAAAGATACTCAACCAACACCCCGCCGATTCCCAGGTGGATGATGAAGACGATATCCGTGGCTGGGAGGTCGTCGAACTGAGCATAGTGGGTCCTCGGCTACCCCTTTGACAACCCCAAACCCTAAACCCTAAAACCCTAAATCCTAAAGCCATAAACCCTAAAACCATCAACCCTAGACCCTTCGAACCGAGCTTGCCGCCAAGCGCGACACGCCTAAACAGGCATCACCCTACATCCCAAAGTTTTGCATAAAGTAGCCCCAAACTCGACACGCAAGACCCCAAAACCCTGAAGAGCCCCATACGCCACTGAAATCAGGCGTAATTTCTTAAATCATATTGAGGATCCCCTATATGGCTTAAGGCATAAAAACGGTATATTCCTGAAGGGGTATTGGGCTGTTGGGAACCCAGAACTGCCCCCCTAAAACCCCTAAACTTTGAAACCCTAAACCCCCTACAACCCCCTGAACCCCCTAAACCCCCTAACCCTAAACCCTAACCCCTAAACCCTCTAAACCCTAACCCCTAAACCCCTAAACCCCAAACCCCAAACCCTAAACCCTAAACCCCAAACCCCAAACCCTAAACCCTAAACCCCCTAAATCGAAGCCAGACGCGCAGCCACCGGCTTGGCCCTCATGGGAAGTCGTGGCGCGTCCGTTACATTACCAGTCTCGTTGCCTTCATGGGATTGCGTTTGAGGGTGTGTAGGGTTTAGGGTTTAGGGTTGAGGGTTTAGGGTTTAGGGTTGAGGGTTTAGGGTTTAGGGTTGAGGGTTTAGGGTTTAGGGTTTAGCGGTTTAGGGTTTAGGGTTTAGGGGTTTAGGGGTTTAGGGTTTAGGGTTTAGGGTTCAGGGTTTAGGGTTTAGGGTTTAGGGTTAGGACCCCCGCCGGAAGTAAGTTTCAGAGACGGTCCAGGTCGTACTGATTTGGGTCTGTTTAGGCCTTGCTTTGGTTTGGGGATGGTCCTGGTGGGGATGACAGAGGACCCCAGGATAACCGTAAACCCTAACTAAGCCTACCCAGAGAGCCCAATACCCCTCAACAGCGGACCAGAAATTCGGATCCTGAATCTGACTTAAGGTCTATTCCTTCGTGAAGTGGGCATCGGGCTCTTTGAGCACTTTGGGTACCTTCAGGGTTCTAAACCCTAAACCCTAAACCCTAAACCCTAAACCCTAAACCCTAAACCCTAAACCCTAAACCCTAAACCCTAAACGCACCTTGAGGCTTCCAGTTCGCAATCCACCCGTACTTCGCTCGGCTGTCCGCCCCGAACTGCCAGGTCGAGTCAGCCCCGACAAGCGCCGGGAAACCCCGATGGTCCAGGTAGGACATGTAGGACTGCCTGGGTTTAGGGTTTAGGGTTTAGGGTTTAGGGTTTAGGGTTTAGGGTTTAGGGTTTAGGGTTTGGCGTTTAGGGTTTGGGGTGTAGGGTTTAGGGTTATAGGACTGCCGGTTTCAGGGTCCACTAAGGGTTTAGGGTCTTGGCTTTAAAGTTTATAGGTTTAGGGTTGAGGCCTTAGGGGAAGAACTTGGATGAAGATATATGTATATATAGGGCGTTCAGGGGAAGAAGCTAGATGAAGATATTGTATATGATCAGATATTGTATATGATCAGGGTTCATGAAGGGAGAAGGAGGGACATCAACAAAGGATCCTTAGTCTTATCCTGCTATATAAACCCTAAATATACCTTATATAGTTCATTTATAGCTACCTTGAGCTTAGGGTCTAGGTTCATGGGGCTTAGGGGAAGAACTCGGATAATGATGTATGTATAGACGATGGTTCCTTGTTAAGACAACTTAGTTTAAACATCCTTCTAAGCAAGCCAGTGGTGTGTGTGTGTGTGTTTAACCCGAAGCCCTAAACGCTTCTGCTTGTTGCTGAATTGACAGACAAACTTAAGCAGACGACGACGACGACAACGACGACGACGCCGACGACACCGAACACCGACCACCGACGACGGACGACGGCCAACCGCCAACCGCCAACAGCCAACAGCCAACCAGCAACAACCAACAACCAAAAACAACCAAAAACAACCAACGACCAACAACCACCAACAACACAGAAACACCAACAACCCACAACCCACAACCCACAACCCACAACCCACAACGCACAACGCACAACGCACAACCCACAACGACCAACAACCAACAACCAACAACCCAACAACCAACAACCAACAACCAGCAACCAACAGCAAACAACCGCAACAGCCGCAACCAGGATGACGATAAAGACGACAACGACAACGACCACAACGAAAACAACACAGAAGTGCATTAACCCCACAAATCCCAAACCCTCAGTCCAAAAGCACGCAAGCCCGAACGCAACAGCCCCAAGATAACACCTTGAAGCTAAAGACGTAAACCCCCGCACCTACAGCTAAACCTTAAAACCCCTGACCCTCTCAAGCCCTAAACCCTAAACCCTAAACCCTAAACCCTCATCCCTGAATTCTTAAGCAAACCTCAAAACTCTCGGTGCGGGCTTCCCGCGGCTCGACCCTCTGAGTACCAACCAAAGCCCCATAAACCCAGGGTTTTAGGATGGTTTAGGGTTTTAGGGTTTTAGGGTTTTAGGGTTTTAGGGTTTTAGGGTTTTAGGGTTTTAGGGTTTTAGGGTTTTAGGGTTTTAGGGTTTTAGGGTTTTAGGGTTTAGGGTTTTAGGGTTTTAGGGTTTTAGGGTTTTAGGGTTGTAGGGTTTTAGGGTTTTAGGGTTTTAGGGTTTTAGGGTTTTAGGGTTTTAGGGTTTAGGGTTTGGTTTTAAATTTGAGGGTGTCTAGGGCTTATGCGGTTTTTAGGGTTTGTAGGGTTTCTAGGGTTTGTAGGGTTTTAGGGTGCATGAAACATTTGTTCAAGTCCAGGAGCAACTCCGTCTGGCACCGCTCCACCTGCGACAGGCTGTTCGCCTGCAGCTGCTGCAACGCCGCGTCTTCCGCGGCCGCGCCGGACAGGGTAGCCTGGTCGCCTTCCTGCGGTTTAGGGTTTAGTGTCTAGGGTTTAGGGTTTAGAGCTTAGGGGTCTACACTTGCTCTTTCGGATTTGGGTGACCCTAAAGCGTACCTGCACCCCAAAGAAGTGCGGAAAAAACAAGCCCCCAAACCCAGAAAAAGGTCGTTAGTTTGCATAATTTGGGGAACCCTACACGAACACAACTAGGGGCAGTTTTGGTGGGACGTGAAGTTCCCCTAAACCCTAAACCCTAAACCCTAAACCCTAAACCCTGAACCCTAAACCCTGAACCCTGAACCCTGAACCCTGAACCCTAAAGCCTAAACCCTAAACCCTAAACATACCAGTCTCGGTCAGGGCTCGATGCAGGAATCGCGCAGCAGCTTGTGCAGAAAGGCGTGGACGCTCTGGGCCTTGCGTCTTTGGGTTTAGGGTTTAGGGTTTGTTCAGGGCTTGGGTTGGCTTACCCAAAGGCTCCTATGCAGTTCCTTATTGGGTTCGACTACAACTAACCCCAAAAACGAACTACCTAGGAGCCTTTGCGTAAGCCCAATAGGAGCCTTTGGGTAACGACATTCAGCTAGGGTTTAGGGTTTGGGGTTTAGGGTTTTGGGTTTAGAGTTTAGGGTTTAGGGTTCGGGTTTAGGGTTTAGGGTTTCGGGTTTCGGGTTTAGGGTTTAGGGTTTCGGGTTTAGGATTTAGGGTTTAGGGTTTAGGGTTGAAAGCCCAGGCCTGGATGAAATGAACCCCGCAGCCGTAGTGATGAGCATCCTCGCCGATGCGGGCACCCCAAACCCTAAACCCTAAACCCTAAACCCTAAACCCTAAACCCTAAACCCTAAACCCTAAACCCTAAACCCTAAACCCTAAACCCTAAACCCTAAACCAAAGGCTCCTATG
This sequence comes from Symbiodinium natans, assembly GCA_905221605.1. Lineage (NCBI taxonomy): Eukaryota > Dinophyceae > Suessiales > Symbiodiniaceae > Symbiodinium > Symbiodinium natans. The sequence continues at coordinate 174,843 of CAJNDS010002665.1, read as the reverse complement.
CAGTACCTTTTGGGGGGTAGTATACTAGAATCCCCCAAAAACGAACACAAAAAGGAACTACATAGGAGCCTTTGGGTAAACCCTACCGAACCCCTTGCACGAAATGAACCCCGCGGCCCCAGAGATGATCCTCATTGGCGTAGGTGTAGAGGAAAGGGACCTTGCTTCTGCTTGCGCTGCTCCGACCCAGGGCTGGCATGTCGCAAGCCACGTCCGCATAGCCTTGGTAGCCCAGCAAGCATAGGTTGAGGGTTTAGGGTTTAGGGTCTAGGGCTTAGGGTTTAGGGTTTAGGGTCTATAGGGTTTAGGGTTTAGGGTACCTTATTGGGGTCCTCAATATCAAGGAATACTATATTTGGTTTCTACATTGGGGGGGGGGGTCCCTTTATTTTCGTAAAGCCCCATATATGAGAATGAGGGCACCCTTTTTGGGGTTGTGGGTACTTTCTAGGGGCACCCAGAACCAACAAAACAAGGTAATACGGTACCACTGGGCCACCGAGTGGCTTACCATGGGGATTTGCAAGGCCGCCAGGGCCGGGAAGAGAGGATCGGTGGTCCGCAGGTTCGCGCCCGCAAAGCTGCAGGCATCGGGTTTTTCCGACACATGCCCCATGATGTGTATAGCATTCCCTGTAAAGGTCTCCAGGAAAAGCACTGCAGGTGGTGGCTTCCATCTTTGCAAGTAGGTGAGCATTGCAAGGACAGCACGTGAATTCACCAATTTGTCTGCAGCAGTAAGAGTGTAGTCAACGGCCACGAGGTCGACGTACGAGTCCTGCTAATGTAAGGGCCTTAAGAATTAGAATAGGGTTTTGCGGGGTAATTATTGTCGTATAAAAGTAACGGGATCGTAAGGGAACACTATACGAGTCCTGCTGATGTAAGGGCCTTAATAGTTAGAATAGGGTTTTGAGGGTGATTATGGTATAATAGTAAAGTGACCATAAGGGAACACTATTAGTGATGATTCCGAGCCCTGTATTACTCGGCTGCTACCCTCAACCCGAAACTGTACTAAGGGATGCTGCGAAAGACTTTCTTTATCCTGTTGCCGCGAGAAAACACCCCGGAGTATAGCTGCAACTATATCATGTAACCCTCACAGGGTTTCTTAGTGTAGAGTGTCCTTCGGGGTCCTTCCTCTAGCCTAATCTTGCCAAGCAGCCCCGAACACTAAACCTGGAATGCCAAACCCTAAACCCCCAAACCGGAAAGTCACAAACCTGAACATCTGAACCTGAAGCCCGAAACCCCAAACCACAAACCCTAAACCCTAAACACATTTAGGGACCCCTGAACTGGCATAAGGCTCCTTTGAGTGTTTTCCCAGCTGCTGGCTCCTCTTGTTTTCGAGGCGAGAATGGGGTTGGAGGCGTGCCTATGCCCACTAGCGGGCGTGCCTGTGTCCAATAATCAGGCACGCCTATGCCCAATAAGGAGCCTGTGCCCTAACAGCAGCCGTGCCTGAGCCCAATAAGGAGGCGCGTGATTTGCACACAAGGGAGGCGTGCCTATCGCCTCCCTGGCACACTCCCTCTTGGCCTGTGTACGCCCCTTATTGGGCCTAGGCACGCCAGGAGGCGTGCCTCTAGCCAAGAAGGAGTTTAGGTTATGTGTACCCAAAGGCTCCTATGTAGTTCCTTTTTGGATTAGTTATAGAGGATTCTAGTATACTACCCCAAAAAGGTACTACATAGAAGTCTTTGGGTATAGTAGGTAAGAGTGGCTGAGGGTTTGAGGGTTGAAGGTTTCGGGGTTGGGTGGGGGAGGTCATGGCTCCTCCTCTGCAACTTAGGGCTTCTTCAGATTAGGTTCTTATTTTGGGGGATTTAGGGTTTAGGGTTTAGGGTTTAGGGTTTCGGGTTTCGGGCTTTTGGATTTGGGGGGGGGCTTAGGCTCCTTCGGGTTGTCGGGTTTTGGGCTGAAGCCCCGAAGCTCAATGAGGTACGATGTTCAGAATTCCCTAAACCCTAAACCCTAAACCCTAAACCCTAAGCCCTAAGCCCTAAGCCCTAAACCCTAAACCCTAAACCCTAAACCCTAAACCCTAAACCCTAAACCCTAAACCCTAAACCCTAAACCCTAAACCCTAAACCCTAAACCCCAGCCCTAATCCCGCTCCAGATATTGTAGAAGGTGGTGGCACCCAGAGCTTCATTGATGACCTCCATCTGGAGGGGGCTCCTGCGACTCAGGGTTTAGGGTTTAGGGTTTAGGGTTTGGGGTTTAGGGTTTGGGGTTTAGGGTTTAGGGTTTAGGGTTTAGGGTTTAGGGAGTTGCGGAGTCTTCAGGGGTCAGGGCTCAGGGTTGAGGATCTTGGAGCATGGCAAGCAAGTATGTCAAGGGAGCCATACTCGGACCTCTAAGGATGTGCCCCTAAGAGGTTCCCTTACCATACTCCTCATCTGGGCCGTACATTCTCCTAGAGGATCTATACAAAGGGTCCCAAAACGCAGGGATCCAACCTCAGGGGTTCAAGGTAGAGTAGTGCTCTATGGTTTCTTCCTCTGCTCGGTGGTTTGCCATACTATCTTAGGGTAGTTTCACGGTCCCTTTTCCTTTGCAACCAAAGGGCCCATACCCTAAACCCTAAACCAGAAACCCCCATACCAGTACTTCAGAACCCTTGAAAGGAGGTAAGGGGCCATATCAAGGCCCAATGAAACTACCCTGAGATACTAAAGTCATGGCATCCCCTTGGCCCGAAACCCTAAACCCTAAACCCTAAAACCCTAAAACCCTAAACCCTAAACCCTAAACCCTAAAACCCTAAAACCCTAAACCCTAAAACCGCAACGACAGACAGCCACCGGAAGAAACACTTGCTGGAAAACCTTGTCTGTGATGTTGGTACTTGAAGGTTCATGGTACTTACTAACCAATTATAACTGTACTTATAACCCTACTTATAATACCCCTAAAGGGCCTTATAGGGGTTATCCCAATTAGGGGTTATAAGCCCAGTTATACTTGGTTAGTAAGTACCATGAACCTTCAAGTATGGGGTCCACCTGGGCCCCCCAAAGCAGATACAAAACCAAAAACAGAGCCGAGATCATAAACAAGGGGCCATTGTCTTGCATGCCTTAGGGGGGTTTTAGGGTTTAGGGTTTAGGGTATACCCTAAAACCCTGAACCCTGAACCCTAAACCCTAAACCCTGAAACCTGAACCCTAAACCTTCTGAGGTGAAAACCCGAAACCCGAAACACAAAACCCAACAGCGCTTAGAGGCGCATTATTGCAAGTTTGAGCTTCAGAATTTAGGATGTGGGGTTTGCATTTGGGTGGTAATTAGAGCTTACAGAGGGTTTAGGGATTTAGGATGTGGGGTCTGCGTTTGGGTGGTAATTAGGGCTTACAGGGTTTAGGTTTGAGGAAATGTGGCTCGCGCTTGGGTCCTTGTGTAGTTGGACAGGTTCTGGAGGGCATCCGACCACCGAAGACCCTTCGCGTTCCCGCGGCCGTGCCCAGAACATCCTCTCCCAATGGTGTTCGAAGGCCCAATCACAATTATCCGGAACGGGCGCTTCTCTTTGGCCGCCTCGACGTCAGGGGTGGGGGGGGGGGGGGGGGGGGGGGGGGGGGGGGGGGGGGGGGGGGGGGGGCGCAATGGTCGGAGCAAACCTTAAACCCGAAACCCCAAACCCTAAACCCCAAGCCCGAAACCCAAACCCTAAACCCCTAAACCCTAAATCCCAAACCATACTTGTAGGTTCATGGTACTTATTAACTATAACTGTACTGATAAGCCCCCTAAGTAGGTTATAAGTAGACTCATAACTGTGGTTATAAGTACCCATGAACCTCCAAGTAAACACCCTAAACCCCAACCCCCAAACAGCAAAGCCTAAACAGTGCCGAGGTTGGGTGGCCCAGAACGCCTATAGAAGAGTCATTCCAGGCTGTTGCATCGTTTCCCTACAGGGTTGAGGGTTTAGGGTTTAGGGCGCACAGCAAACACATGGGGCGAGCATTTCCCTCCTCTGTTCTTGTTGATGGCCTACAATATAGTTAGCCCACTTGGAGCGAGAATTTGTTAATTCCGCTCTGTTGCATTTCCTATAATTCGAGATTGCGGAGTATGACTGGCACAGTGCTAGTATAGCAATTTGGGGGGGGGGGGGGGGCATCAAGGGTGACCCCCTAAACCCTAAACCCTAAACCCTAAACCCTAAACCCTAAACCCTAAACCCTAAACCCTAAACCCTAAACCCTAAACCCTAAACCCTAAACCCTAAACCCCACTTTGTTTAATAATTCATAAGGAGACCACCCCTTTGTGTTGGTTCGGCGCATCTTGGAACGAAGTTAAACCGCCACTCCACGTTTCTTTGGGGTTTGCGAGCCCTAAAAAAACTAAATCTTTGCGGCTTTATAAGGGGTCCAGAGGGGATCAGGGGCATCGTTTATAGACAACTTGTTTAAGGCTTTATCCGGATTCTGTAGAGGATTCGGGGCAATGTAAAGAATTGTTCAAACCTACCCCTTTGGGATGCCCCCCCTGATACTAGCAGCCCTTTATGTGGATTGAGAGAGAGCGTACGTAGAATCCCTCTGAGGGACTGATAGTCGAAGGAGGGAAACATCCAAACATGACCCTAAACCCTAAACCCTAAACCCTAAACCCTAAACCCTAAACCCTAAACCCTAAACCCTAAACCCTGTTCTGCCTGGCTCAGGCGCAGCTTCAATCTGGCGACCCTGGGCTGGTAGCTCCGATCTGCCACCCTTGTGGACACCGCCAGAAGGTGAGATACATTCCTCGGATGGCCCGGGTTTAGGGTTTAGGGGTTTAGGGGTTTAGGGGTTTAGGGGTTTAGGGTTTAGGGGTTTAGGGGTTTAGGGGTTTAGGGATTTAGGGGTTTAGGGGTTTAGGGGTTTATGGGTTTAGGAGTTTAGGGGTTTAGGGGTTTAGGGGTTTAGGGGTTTAGGGGTTTAGGGGTTTAGGGGTTTAGGGGTTTAGGGGTTTAGGGTTTAGGGTTTAGGGTTTAGGAGTTTGGGTTTAGGGTTTAGGGTTGAAGCCCTTTGAACAATCTTCCTGAAAAAAAAATCCTCTTAAGCCCAAGAAGGGACAACACCACATGTCCCCAAAGGCCCGGCCGAGACTCGGAAACATCTTGGAAGCCAAGAAGACCTCGCAAGCCTCATCCGTCCTAAGATGCTGCTGGTGGGGCTTGAGAGCTTTATAGGGGTTTTGGGTTTAGGGTTTTAGGGTTTTAGGGTTTTTAGGGTTTTAGGGTTTTAGGGTTTTAGGGTTTTAGGGTTTAAGGGTTTAAGGGTTTAGGGTTTAGGGTTACTTACAACTTCTACTTCTTTCCTGCGCTGCACTCGGGTTTGTAAACTCTCCCTACAGCCTAAACCCTGAACCCTAGTAAGGGCCCAAGGGCTGAAAACTACTGGATCCTTTTCTCCTCCCAGGTTTAGGGCATAGGGTTCAGGGTAGGTTCGGGTAGGTTTGGGAACCCAAAAAACAGGAAGTTTCCATGGCTTTACAGGGATTACAAGGGGGATGAAATGGAGTAACACAATCAAGAATGATGTTCAAACCTGCCCCTGTTAACCCTAAACCCTAAACCCTAAACTCTAAACCCTAAACCCTAAACGGTCAAGCCACGCTCCCAAATGGCACGCCTGGTCCCAGCCCCAAAGGAAGCTCTCGGGTGCTTGCGGCGGACAGGCGCCAGCTTCGGCGTCCACGCTGCCCTTATCAAGGGACTAAATAAACCCTTTTGGGGTTATTTAGGGAGTTTTTTATGGGTTTTTTAGGGTGTGAGAAGCTGGTAGCCCTTAAGGCCAGCGCGTCGCATTGGTAGGGGCAGCCTGATGAGTGGCTGTACTCGCCAGCGCGGGTGGGCATACAATACATTGACCAGGTATAAGGTCAAACACAGGTTATGAGTGCCCAAGTATCGGGCTGCTGCGCAAAACACCGCTTGGTAGTGGGCTTGGTAGTTGTGGCCTAAAGCTGTGTGGGGTTACTTCATGTCGGCTGCTGAGAGTCTGGCGGGCACAGCGGGTGGCTTTGCCAGGGCGGTCGGGGTCATGGGTGGCATCACAGCATGGCATTGCCAATGGTTGGGGGCAATGAGCGCCTAATGGAGAGGCCAGGTGGCGCAAACCTCTCAGCCATTGCTGGTGGTTGCTGGGCCTGGGGGAGTTACAGCAGGGAGCACTCCTTCAGCGGGGGGAGTGTGAGAAGCTGGTAGCCCTTAAGGCCAGCGCGTCGCATTGGTAGGGGCAGCCTGATGAGTGGCTGTACTCGCCAGTGCGGGTGGGCATACAATACATTGACCAGGTATAAGGTCAAACACATAGGGGTTTGGGGGGCTACTTAGGTATATCGGGACTGTATAAGGTATATATGGGGGATCTATTCGGGAATTAGACTGAGAGTCCCTTCTAGGGGTCCCTCCTTTTACCCCTTGAACGTTAGAACTCACATGGTCAGTTCTCAAAATGATGGCCCCTGTTTTTGCACCCCTGCATGGAAGGGGCCACCGTACAATAGTAGAATTTAGAGAAGCGAACGCATGGGAATGGACTTGGAGTATGGTCCTTGTTGTCGTTGTCTGTCTCTGTCTGATCATAGCGCAGACCCTAAACCGTAAACCCTAAACCTTATAAACCCTAAACCTTATAAACCCTAACCCCCGGCCTATCAGAGGCGATATGCATGTCGACAGAAGCCTTATAGGACTTGATGTTTGACAGCTGATTCATACGGCTGGTACACGAGTTCCGCTTCCTGACTACCCGAAGGGTCCATGTATACATACTTGGGCTTTCAAGGGGTTACCATAGAGTAGCTTGAGAGCCCAGGTATACACTATGTAAGTACATGGACCCTTAGGGTAGTTCGGGTTTGAAGCCAGGACGCGAGCCGCGCGCGCTGTTGTCATTGTGGGAAAGTGCGCTCGTGGGCAAGGAGCATGCAGATAGCCAACAACGTGAACGAGAGACACTCAAAGTTAGTTCAAGCTCATCAGAACCTTTAGATACGCCAGCTTGGGTTTTCGGCATGGGCACAAAGCAAACCCTAAACCCCAAACCCCAAACCCTAAACCCTAAACCCTAGGCAGGAAGAATGCAGGTGGCTTGGCCTGGAGGACCGAGCAACAGGGGCACGCAGGTGGCGCACGTTGATGGTTTCGGGAGTTGAACCCCTAAGGGTCCGTGTACTTATATAGTGTAGACCTGGGCCCTAAAAAAAATCCATGGTAACCCCTTTAAAGCCCATGTATGCTCTCTATAGGTACATGGACCCGTAGGGAACTAGCATGAGAGCATCTAGGGGTGGTTTTGCCGCCTGAGACGGCGTGGGTTGGATCATAGCTGGTGCCATAGCTCGCTCTTCGCAGTTCACGGAGCTTTCGAAGTTGGCCTGCGTCCCGACTTCACAGCTTCTGCGCCATATCACAGCGAACTCTACGCCTTATAAACCCTAAAATCCTGAATCCCTGAATCCTATCCCTAAACCCTAAACCCTCAACCCTCAACCCTAAACCCTAAGCCGCAAGGCTTGAACTTGCCAGCCAGTCTACACCGGTTCCAGTAGTTTGCGCCGGCCAGTTGGTCGATGTTGTTGTGGTGGAATCGGACACCTTCAGGGGGAAGGGGGCTTTGGGGGTTGACAGAGAGTTATAGGGTTTCTATGGCTTATGGGGTTCGTAGGCTCTTTAGGGTTTCTAGCTAGGTTGCCCAGTAACCTAGGTTGAAAAAGGGTGGCTTTTTTTTGCCTAAAAGGGAATAAGAGTACTACTGGGCATCCTAGATAGGGTTTATAGTCCCTAAACCCTAAACCCTAAACCCTAAACCCTAAACCCTGAACCCTGAACCCTAAACCCTATACCGTTTATAGCCGAAAAAGTATAGGGTTCAGCAGGATTGTAAAGACTTCGGGCTTCAGGGCATCGAGGCTTCGGATTGGTTAGGGTGCGTGGTCTTCTGACCTTTTCAGCTTCATGATGCGGTTGAACTGGGGCTAAACCCTGAACCCTAAACCCTCAACCCTAAACCCTAAAACCCCAAAACCCCAAACCCTAAACGCGAAATCCGACTTCGAGGTTTGTCCGGCCCGGCCGTCGCAGCGGAGCTCGTGACAGCGGAGCTGGTCACAGCGGAGCCAAACGCAGCGGAGGCGGACGCAGCAGCAGCGGAGTCTGCTACCTTTGGACAGCTTTGGGGTTGAGGGGTTAGGGTTTAGGGTTTAGGGTTTAGGGGCACGAATTATACTAAATAAGGCCCAAAGCTTTTGTCGGCTTTCGGGATTCTGGTTTACATTTCTAGGGTTCTATATGCTTTTTATAAGCTTGAGGGTGCGCCAACACACCCAGACTGCCCGCTTGCAACTTTCCACGTTTTCAAACCTTTTTTTCCTCACCGGACAGGTGAGGTTTGACAAGTGGAGTTGTTAGATTTTAAGGGCAAAGCGGTGGCGCACATCATGTGACGCGACTCTGAGGACAGAAGGTAGTACAGCATTGAGGGCCACAGGCAGCAGGGAGTCCGAGATTAAGGACACTGAGCAGGCCAGGGAGGCTCGGCGGGCAACTGTACCGGAATCTTAGATCTAGATAGCCACTACCCCTTAAAGAAAGCTTGCACCTTAACTCACACTAAGGGCCTCTATGTGTCTACCTATTCTAGTTCATGGTTGGGATAATTTGAAAAACTCAAACGTGTTATTCCTTTTTGGGCTTTAAGTACCCTTAAACATGTAAAATGTTACCCAACTATGACAAAGTACTTATGTACCCTAAACCCTAAACCCTAAACCCTGTTTGTCTACATCAGCCACCCGGGAACGGTGGAGAGCAGGTCTTTGCTGCGGGTGCTGCGAACGGCATCGCTGACCCGAAGTCCTGCAAAGAGGAGAACCAGGATGGGCTGTTATACCCTAATGCATCCCTTAAAGGGCCCTATATGGAGTAGGGTATATATTTCTTGTACCATACACTCACCAATATTAAAAAGGAACCTTAAATACACTCACCAAAAACAGTAATATAAATCCTACTTCATATAGGGGTTCATAATACTAAACCCTCCAAGCCCTTAAAGGGCCCTGTATAGGGTTCAGAGTATTACACCCCATACTCTCAAAAGGGCCCTTTTTTGGGGGGGGTTCAGAGTACTGAGGATTTTAAGGCCTAAAAGCCCATCCTGGGCTGAAGCGCTCAGCCCCAAAGATCCGAAAACCATCCCACGCCGAGGGATGAGTAGGCTACCCGAACCTTCGGCGAAGTAGAGGACAAATATTTTCCCTAAGGGTCCATGTACCTGTATAGTATATACTTAAAGATACTATGTAGGAACCCCTTTAGACCCAAGTGTACACTATATAGGTACATGGACCCTTAGGGTTTTGCCAGCGTACACTCCGGACAGTGTAAAGCGGCACCTTCCATGCGCAGGCGCACGACCGAGACAGGGGCGTGCTTGCAAAAACCACCAAAATGCCTTGAGAGCCAAATGAAGCCTAAAAGGGTTTGTGGTTCATATACCTCAATAAGGATTCTAGTAGTATAGGGTCCCTACGAAGCCTAAAAGGGTTTGTGGTTCATATACCTCAATAAGGATTCTAGTAGTATAGGGTCCCAATGGTAGGGTTCATTTGGTTCCTAAGGTGCAGCTCTGCGTCACATACTCGTGGACTAAACCCTAAACCCTAAACCCTAAACCCTAAACCCTAAACCCTAAACCCTAAACCCTAAACCCTAAACCCTAAACCCTAAACCCTAAACCCTAAACCCTAAACCCTAAACCCTAAACCCTAAACCCTGAACCTTAAACCCCTGTTCCAACCCCGTGCTGTTGGAACACTACATGGGTCGGTAGGGCTTAGGGTGTTGGGAGTTTAGGTTCAGGGTTGCATATAGGGTCAGGAGCCTTGGGGAGTAGTGGGTTTAGGGTTTAGGGTTTAGGGCTTAGGGTTTAGGGTTTAGGGTTTAGGGTTTAGGGTTTAGGGGTTATAGTAGGGAACCTGGGACCTTATGAGTTTGGGTGGGGCTCGGAACTCCTTGAAAGCGGGCGAAGCGATCCCACAGCCAGCACGCTGCGACCAGTAAGAGTACCGAAAGGAGAGCCGCAGCCGGGCATATCAGTCGCATGAGCCCTACTAGGCCCAAGAGTAACCCGGGAGAAAAGAAGGGTGCCCTGTTTGGCTTACAGGAGCGTATATGAGGGAGCCTAAACCGCCTAAACCGCCTAAACCCTAAAAACAAAGAATCAGGGCCCATTCTGCCCCAGTATGTTGGGGACCCTTACGGCAGCTTTTGTTTTGGAGGCATAGGGTTTAGGGTTTAGGGTTTAGGGTTTAGGGTTTAGGGTTTAGGGTTTAGGGTGTCAAAGCACATACCCACGAACAACCGCAGAAGTATTCTAGAATGGCTTAGGATGTCCCCCTTCTACGAACAGTCCTTAGCTATACTCCCCTTAGAGACTTCAGAAACACATATCTTCAAATATCCTCTTGGGTTTTATATATAAACAAAAATACAAAATATTCCCAAGGGGGATATAGTTAATAGGGATTCTAGTACCCCCCCCCCCCCCCATTCTAGTCCCCTTTAAGGACTGTTAGTATAAGGGGGAACATCCGCAAGGAAGGCCCTTAAAGCCCTCTGAAAAAGACTCCTAAATCTAGGGTTTGGGGTTTGGGGTTTGGGGTTTGGGGTTTGGGGTTTGGGGTTTAGGGTTTAGGGTTTAGGGTTTAGGGTTTAGGGTTTAGGGTTTAGGGTTTAGGGTTAGAGTCCTCTTAAGCCCGGTAAGGGAAAATATGAAATGTCCCCCCAGGGCCTACCGAGAACAGGTATCGATTGAAGCGCCGGATTACAGCCTCTGGGGGCTCGACCTTGGGCCCTTTAGGGTTTAGGGTTTAGGGTTTAGGGTTTAGGGTTTTAAGGTTATACCCCTGAGGTCTTGGGGTCCCTTTTCAAGGATCCTTAAGGGAATATAAGGGCCACACTCGGAGTATATTGAGGGGAACCTTTAGGGGTGCAGCCACCATGATGTCTAGCGCTGCGAGCCAAACGCTGCGCCTCTTTTTGAAAGCTCGAAGACCCGAGCTCCCTCCTCAAGCCCGAGCAAGCCCTGAACCCAACAATCCCTACAGGGTTGGGGGGCTATCTTTCTAGATACTTTGGGGGTCCCGGTGAACTCTAAACCCAACCCCATGCAAGCTGGGGTACAGGGCTTAGGGTTGCGGGTTGAAAGGGAAGCACTTGCGACACAAAAGCACAGAAAGCTCTTTAAGGGGTAGCTCCTGATCCCCATCAAAGGGCCCTAAACCCAAAGCCCTACAACCACTAAACCTTAAAAACCCTAAATTTTGAACCCTGAAGCCAGAACCAACCACCCTGAAGCCCTGAAACCCTAAATACCCTAAACCCTCAATACCCTAACCCCAAACCCTAAACCCTTAACCCTACACCCTTATAAACCCTAAACCCTTAACTCCGAGGCTTGCGGCTATTGTGAGGTTCAGAGTTTACGGTTCTAGGCCCATATTGTTCAAAATGTTTGGACTTGGTTTGGGGTGTTGGGTTTCAGGTTAAGGGTCTGTGTGTCCAGAGAACCTGTATAAGGCCCTAGCTGACTCAAGCCCCTACCCGAAACTCACTTCTCCAGTAACCAGGGGAAGAAAGGTTAAACTTTACGATCGCTACTAGATAAGGAAACCCAGAAAGTTTAAAGTTCAGGTATTGGCTAAGTAAGTAAACAGGAGCCCTCAACCTCAACAGCTAGAGCTGGTGAGTAGCTTGACTTGTCGCCTCCGCTCCAGCGATTCCTCGCGAGCCACGTGTGAGCTGCGACAGGCGACAGCTTTTGGGAGCAGGGGCCTCAGTTAGTCTCAGGCACCGAGGGGGAGAAAACCCTGTGCCTGAGGAACACGACCGTGCGCGCGTCTTGCGCAGCACGCCCCTGAAAGATCTGAAATACACCCGACCCAATGCCTCTTGACACAGGCAAAACACGGGCCGACGCTCCAGCAGCCCCTTCAACTCGCATGGCCCCAAAGAAGCCGATATCTTTTCAGCACGGAACATACCTTAAATCATAGTCTAGACCCCTATATGGTTTAAGGTATATTTCTTAGCTAAAAGGGCATTAAGCTGTTTGGGTCAGCAGCTCGAAATGGAGAGTATCTTAAACTTCTTGCCTTCACTCCGACACCGGAATGCGGCAATGCCTTTAGAGTCGCGCGCCAGCTGCGTCATGTTCGCGAAAAAAGTCGCTTGGCTGGACATGGACATGTGTTTGTCCCAGAGACCGTTCAGCCGTGAAACTGGGCTGATGATCCTTCCTGACAAGTCTTCTATCTGGCAGCTTGCAGAGCCAATGTTGTTGTAGGTCGAGAGATACTCAACCTTGGCTGACTTCTGAACCCCTCCTAAAAGTCCAACGCTTAGGCTCCTTATTGTAGTTTCTACATAAACCGAAAAGGTTAAAGCCCCAAGAGCCCGCCAGAAGAAAGCCAAGCAACCAACACCCCGCCGATTTTCAGGTGGATGATGAAGACGATGTCCGTGGCTGGGAGGTCGTCGAACTGAGCATAGTGGGTCCTCGGCTGCCCCTTTAGGACCGAGCTTGCCACTCCGCTTTTTGCCAAACGCCAAGTGACACGCCTAAACTGGGGATCTCCCTACATCCCAAAACAGCATAACTTGCTTGGCCTGTAATTAAACCTGACGCCCTTTGCAAAATAATTGTATGTAGGCCCCCCGATCAACCCAAATAAGGAAAATATGTACTATCCCAAAGCCAACCTAGACAAAACAACCCTAAACTCTGCACCCTACAGAATTAGACCCCATACGTAAAACTCCACAGAGCCCAATGCCCCACTTAACTAAGGAACAGACTCGAAATCATTTGAAGGTTCCCAATGGGGTAGAAGGTATATTACCCACCGCCGCCCAAAACAAAATACAAACAAAATTCCTAAACCCTCCAAATCCTCCAAACACCCCAAACCCCCTAAACACCCTAAACCCCCTAAACCCCCCTAAACCCCCTAAACCCCCTACACCGCCCAAAAAACAAAGCCCAAACCCTAAACCCCAAACCCTAAACCCCCTAAACCCCCCTAAATCGAAGCCAGACGCGCAGCTCCCCGCTTAGGGCTCTGGGGGAGCCCAGGCGCATCCGTCTGATTCCCAGTCTGGTTACCTTCATGGGGATCGCGCTTGAGGGATTTTAGGGTTTAGGGTTCAGGGCTTCAGGTTCAGCGTGCAGCGTTCAGGGTTTAGGGACCCCCACCCCAGCCCCACCGGAAGCCAGATGGCACTTAGGGGCTTGAAAGTTGACAGAAGTGTGCAGGGCTGAGGGTTTAATCTACGAAATCAGGTTTCAGATACGGCCCAAAAAAGACTTGTCTTGATGGTTTAGAGTTTAGGCCTCCTTTTGCGTTGGGCCCCGAAACACTGATATAGAACCCTAAACCCTAAACCCTAAACCCTAAACCCTAAACCCCTAAACCCTAAACCCTAAACCCTAAACCCTAAACCTAAGGTGCACCTTGGGGCTTCCAGTTCGCAATCCAGCCGTACTTTGCCCGGCTGTCCGCCCCGAAGAGCCAGGTGGACGACGGCCCGACGAGCGCCGGGAAGCCCCGGTGGTCCAGGTAGGACAGAAAGGACTGCCTGGGTTTAGGGTTTAGGGTTTAGGGTTTAGGGTTGAGGGTTGAGGGTTGAGGGTTGAGGGTTTAGGGTTTAGGGTTTAGGGTGTAGGGACAAAAAGGACTGCCTGATCAGGGGGTTTACATACTTCTCCAATAACCAAGGGGAAAGCAAAGGTTAAACTGTACTATTCCTACGAAATAAGAAAACCCAAAAAGCTTGAAGTTGAACTAAAGGCGAAGTAAGTTTCGGGGTTTACAGGGTGTAGGGTTGAGGGCGTAGGAGAAGAACTTGGATGAATCTATATATATATGTATATAAAGATATATACATATATGTATATATACAGGGTTTTCAGGGGAAGAAGCTACATTAAGATATTGTATATACGATTCATGTATCCCTAAACCTTAAACCACGGTTGTGTGGGTGCGGAACACCCTGTGCCCTCAGTAACCCCTAAGCACTTGTGCTTGTTGCAGAATGGATGAGCAAGCTTAAACAACAGACAACGACGACTACCACAACACCACCACCGCCACCGCCGCAATAACTGGAACAACCTCAACAATTGTGCCACGACGACGCGGACAATGACAACGACCACAGCGAAAACAACACACAAGTACATGTGAAGCTTAGTTGTCCAGTACCTAGGGGTTTTAAAGGTTAACCTTTGGGAATATAAGGGGAATATATTAACCCAAAAAGGTTAAAGGTTAGCTACTCTACTTACTACTAAGGAAGTAAGAGCAGGTATGCAGAGCATGTTGAATCTGAAGCATGCTAGCTACGCCGGTCCCTTGCCACCCCCGAGCTTACAAATCCGCAGGTCCCAAATCCTTTGCCCCCAAAGCTCCCAAGCAAGACTGAATGTGAAACAGGATGTTGGCTCTAGATCTCTGATCCTAGGTTCGCCTAAACCGTAAACCCTAAACCCTCAGTCTCTGATCCGCGATTTTGAACATTGGCTGTGGGCTTAAGGATACAGGGTGTAGAAATGAATTAAGTCTGGGAGCAAGTCCGTCTGGCACCGCTCCACCTGCGACAGGTTTTGCGCCTGTAGTTGCTGCATTGCCGCATCTTCCGCGGCGGCGGTGGACAGGGTTGCCTGGTAGCCTTCCTGAGGTCAGGGTTGCAGTAGGGTCAAGTTGGTATGTAGGATTTGGTGACCCTAAACCCCAAACCCCAAACCCCAAACCCCAAACCCCAAACCCCAAACCCTAAACCCTGTTAATCGATCTTAATCCTAACAAAATGCAACGAATTCACAGAAAAAGTAGTGATCCGCTTCAGAATTGAAAATACATCCGAATTATCAGAATAGCTTGGGCTGTTCTCCCTATTTACTAACAGTCCCTAATAGGGATTATAGTACCCCTACAATCCCCATCAAGGACTGCTAGTATAGGGGGGAGCCTCCCAAATAATAGCTCTGACTTTAGGGTCTAGCAAGCCTTTAGGGTTTTGGCTTTGCTTCAACTTTGTGTGAACCGCCTGCAGTTCGAAATATTCGGGTTTAGGGTTGGGGGTCTAGGGTTTTGGGTGATAGGCTCAGCCCAAAACCCTAAACCCCAAACCTAAACTCTAAACCTTAAACCCTAAACCCTAAACTCTCAGCTTGGGCTCGATGCAGGAATCGTGTAGCAGCTTGTGTAGAAAGACGTGGATGCTCTGGGCCTGGCGGGTTGAGGACGTAGCAATCTAGACCCAAAAGTAACCCAGAACAAGAGGGTGCCCCTTTTGGCTGTCAAGGGCCTCAGAAGAGAACCTACACCGCCCCCCCCCCCCCCCCCCCTCAAAAAAAAGGGACTAAGGGCCTTACTCTGGGTCCTAGTAATTGTAGGGCTTTTGCAGCTTCACGTTCTGGCCTGGATGAAGTGAACCCCGCAGCCGTAGTGATGATCAGCCTCGCTGACGTAGGTGTAGAGGAAAGGGACGTTGTTTTTGCTCTTGCTGCCCCGACCCAACGCTGGCATGGCGCAAGCCATGTCCGCATAGCCTTGGTAGCCCAGTAACCATCTTTCTCAGGGCACCCCTTTTTATGGGTTGGTTTACTTCTTAGGGAAGCCAGAACCCAAAAAAGGGTATAGGGTACCACTGGGCTACCACGTAGCTTACCATGGGGATTTGCAAGGCCGCCAGGACCGGGTAGAAAGGATCGGTGGTCTGCAGATCCCTGCCGGCGAAGCTGCAAGCATCGGGTTTTTCCGACACGCGCCCCATGATGTGCATGGCATTCCCAGTAAACGTCTCAAGGAAAAGCACTGCAGGTGCCGGCTCCCAATTTTTTTGCAAATAGTTGAGCATGGCAGTGACGGCGCGTGAATTCACCATTTTGTCTGAAGATGTGAGAGTGAAGTCAACGGCCACGAGGTCGATGGAGTCCTGTTGTACCCTAAGTCCTACTTGGAGGTTCATGGTACTTGTAACACAGTGATAGCTGTACTTGTAACCCACCTATAAGTGGCTTAAGTGCTCTAGCATGGTACAGGAATAATTTGGGTTAGTATGTACCACGAACATCCAAGTAGAAACTGTCTTCAGGGATGCTAGCAGGGACGGAAAGGCTTCCTTTTTCCTGGACCCCTCAAAAAGCACCCTTGAGCAGACCCATCCCAACGTATAAGAATACAACCCCATATAGGCTTCGGGTCATTCAGGGTCCTTCCTCTAGTGTAATCTTACCGTGCAACCCTGAACCCTAAACTGGAATCCCAAACCCTAAGCCGTGCAATGCTCAAAGTCCCAAACCTGAACAACTGAAGCCCGAAACCCTAAACCCTAAACCCTAAACCCTAAACCCTCAACCCTCAACCCTCAACCCTAAACCCTAAACCCAAACCGGGGTTGAGGAACACTCGAAGCCTGCACCCAAACCCCGCTCCTTCAGGTGTGGTCTCAGCATCTGGGTCCTTTCTCCCAAAACTTCCCACACTGGCTTTGCTACTGTTTTCCATCATGTTCGAGCAGCTGCAGATCCCATAATCTCAACTCTTCTTACAGAGACATATGTTTCCGTATGTTTTGCACATCAGATGTTGAATGCAACCGCAAGACCCTGACAGATCCACCCTAATTCCGACTACTTCTCAAAGCGGCGTTGGGAACTCCAACACAAAAACAGATTTTGGGCCCTAAACTTGATAAACCCAACAGCCTGAACCCCAAAATCAAAGGTAAGGAAGAAGAGTTTTAGGGTCTAGGAATACAGACATAGAGGTACCGCTCTTGGCTTAAAGAGCTTCTACTGGAACTTAAACCCTTTAAAAAAAGTGAATAAGGGCCGAAGTCGGGTCCTCCAACATTCGTTTGGGGTTTATGGGTTCAAGCTGGGCTTTTTAAGGGTTTAGGGTTTAGGGTTTATAGGATTCAGGGCCGTTTGTTGGAGTGTCTTGTTGCAGGCTACTACCCCTGGGAGGGTAAAGGAATGCCGCGAAGCCTGCCTCAACTAGGTTACGATTTTCAGAAACCCCTACTTGAAGGTTCATGGTACTTATCACCCAGTTATGACTGCACTTATCACACACTTATAAGCCCCCCTTAGGTGCTCTAACATGGTTATAATTGGGTTATAAGTACAGTTATCACTGGGTGAAGAAGTAGTACCATGAACCTCCAAGTAAAGCTTACACCCGAAATCCTAAACCCTAAACCCTAAACCCTCACCCTAATCCCCTCTCCATACGCTGGAGAAGGTGGTGCCACCCGCTGCCGCATTGATGACCTCCATCTGGAGGGGGCTCCTGCCACCCAAAGAGCCCAACATACACCTATTAAATACAGGAATACTCCTTAAATCAACTAAATAAGGAATCGCTTTATAACTTAGGGTAAATTCGTAATTCAGGAACATGGCTTAAATGCAATAATAAGGATCCCTTTATAAGTTATAGGGAAAATTCCTTAATTAAGGGGGGGGTATTGGGCTCTGTGGGTACGCAGTTGCGGCTTTTCAGGGTTCAGGGCCTAGGGTTAAGGATCTTCGAGCAAAGTCCCCAAACCCTGAGCCCTAAGCTCTAAACCCTAAACCCTAAACCCTAAACCCTAAACCCTACCTAAACCCAAAAACCACAACAAACGGCTCTGAGAGGTAGCAGGCTGCAAGCTGGCTTGAGAGTTTGGGTTTAAGGTTCAGGGTTCAGGGTTTAGGGTTTAGGGTTTAGGGTTAGGGTTTAGGGTTTAGGGTTTAGGGTGTAGGGTTTAGGGCAAGAGCCATGCTTGTAGCGTGCAGCATGGGAGACACGAGGCGGGACCACAGACTCAGAGATTGCAGTGTAACATGTGCCGAAATAAGGAGTATACCTTGAACTATGAAGGTATATATTCATTAATCAAGGGGTATTGGGCTCTTTGGGTATGCGGTTGGCTGCGTGCGTCACTGACTCATAAATTGAAGGACAGACAGTGCTAGGGCCAGGGAGTTGCCAGACATGTGGATCGAATACACTTGATGGCTCTCTCTGCTGTCTATGCTTATTGCTGTCTCTTCTGCATGTCTCTTCTGCATGTCTGCACCAAAATTATAATAATTTTGGCGCAGACATGCAGAAGAGACAGCAATAAGCATAGACAGCATTATTGGTGTTCTGGATGGGCGGCTGTTGTACGGCCTCTCACTGCGCGGGAGCCCGGCAAAAGCTGAATGCATTTGCAAGTGCTCTGGTACAACTCATCGGTTCTGAGCGCGCCTCGCAACCCAATCAGGCCTCACTGTATAGTCGTCTCATTGCCCATACGGCATTATGTCATTTTCCTCAGTTTTCCCGATAGTTTGGTCTCACTTGGCATGCGGCATCCTCTTTGTGGGCTACAGCCTGGGGGTCTTGATGAAGCTTGCTGAACGGCCACTGCTGGGGTAGGTTTGGGAGCCCTATAAGAACTAAACTTTTATGGCTTTATAAGGATTATATGGGGGAGGAAGGGGAATACATATCCCTGATTGTTTCTCAAGATGAAATTAGCTGGCTGTTTACGAAAATAGGCGAGCCGTCATATAGACCCCCCAGATAGTAGGGGTACCGCAAGAAGGTACCCCTAATTTCGGACACCTCCCTATGTTTGTCATGGCGGGTGTGTGCATACTGTGCATGTGATCACGGACTGTGGGCGCACGCAGGCCGTGCGTACGGATGCGTACGGTAAATCGCGCTCACTGTACATGCAGGCAGACCACGCGTGCTTGCATGCAACAAAGATCGTTTTGCAATGCTTTCGACAAATTCACGCACGCACGATCGGTGCACACGGTCTGCGCTCACGAGTGCACCGTATACGCATGGACAGCGCGCACCATACGTACAGTACGCGCAGACTACACACACACAAACCGTCTGGAGAAAACAACCTACACCAGGATGGGCTATTAGGCCTTAGAATCCCCATAATGCACCCTGTAAAGGGCCTGTTAAGGGATTATAGGGTATAATAGCCCATCCTGGCAGAAGCATCTTGCTTGTTCTTAAGTACTGTTTCGCGTGTTTCAAACGGCTCTTGAAAATCTGCTAACTTGACTGGCGCAGGTCTCGGGGGCCCCATACATCCTTACACGTTTATGGCTTTATAAGGACCCTACAGAGGACTAAGGGTAACAAAGGGCTTAGGGTTTAGGGTTTAGGGAAATTAAAAATTATGTTCAAGCCTACCTCCTGGGCCAGCCCCCGAGAGCCCTCTACGCCTTAACTAAGGTATAAACCTTAAACTATAGAGGGATCATCCTTAATATTTCAAGGGATGTTTGTTCATTCAGGAGCATACCCTTTAAATTAAAAAGGGTTCCTTGGAAGGATTTAAGGCATGCTCCCTCATTAAGGGGTATTGGGCTTTTCGGTGTGAAGCCCCCAGAGACTCGAAAGGCCCCAGGCCTGGATCGGGAGGGGGGCAGGGGCAACCTGGGCTTAGGGTTCAGGGTTTAGGGTTCAGGGTTTAGGGTCCAGGGATCAGGGTTTAACTTCCACGTGATTTCTTTCGAGGATACTAAGTTTTGCTGCCGAATGGGGGTCCATTGCGCCGGGCACTCAACAGTGGCCCCGCGGCTTTTTGCCTATTCTTCGTTTTTGTAGTTGGGCCGAGGCCCGAAACCCGAGTCCCTAAACCCCAACCCCTAAAACCTACAAACCCGAAAAACCCTGTAAACCCTGTAAACCCTATGAACCTTAAACCTAAACCCTGAACCCTAAACCGTCCACCTCCCTAAAAGCTCTCGCCCTGGGCTTTGCCCTCCAGCACACGAAGCTGTTGGACCTCCTGGCCACAAGATGTTTTTGCTTCTCGATCCTAGCCCCAGGCTTGCTAGACCTAAACCCCAAACCCCAAACCCGAAACCCGAAACCCCTAAACCCTAAACTCCATGAGTCTGCACCCCTTGGCCTCGTATTCTGGGCCTTACGAATCTGTGTGGCCCCAGCTGAATCTTCAGAGCTGAAAGCCCGACACCCTGCACCCTAAACCCTAAACCCGAAACCCTAAACCCTAAACCCTAAACCCAACACCCCCCCCCCCCCCCAAAAAAAAAAAAAATACCAGCCAGGGCCAACGGGATCCTTTGGCTGCATGAGGGCGCAGCCCCCGGCCTATATGTATGTCTGTGTATATATATACACACATTCTAAGGCATGCAAGTATATTGCATATTAGATACTCATATTATATATATATACATGTATATATATACATAATGTTGTATTTTATCTTAGATTACATATAATATAATGCAATATAATATCATATCATATAACGCAATATTATATAATATGATATAATATTATATAATGTAATATAATATGATATGCAATATAATATAATATAATATAATATAATAGAATAGAATAGAATATAATAGAATATAATATAATACAACATAATGTAATATCATGTATATATATATATATATAGATATAGAATATAATACTGGTAGATATTTAATACTATATATGTATATATGTATATATATAGATAGATAGAGAGAGAGAGAGAACAGGGCTGACTAAGCCGTACATCCTTGCCCGCTTGGACTTTACATTTTCAGAGAATGGGGTTTACGTCTGGGGCTGCCGGGTGGTAGGGTGTATCGGGGTTACGAGGGAATGTGGGGCTCTCAGGTGGGCTCCTTGTGTAGTTCGACAGGTTCTGCAAGGCATCCGACCACCGAAGTCCCTTCGCGTTTCCCAGGTGGTGCCCACTACATCCTCTCCCAATGGTGTTCGAAGGCCCAATGACAATGACCCGGAAGGGGCGCTTCTCTTTGGCCGCCTGACAAGGGAGGTACAATGGACCTACCATAGTATATGCTTGGAGTTCACCTGACGGGTTGCCATATAGTAGCTTTAGGGCCCAGGTATACATTATGTAAGTACATGGACCCTTCGGGATAAGGGCTATAACTCGTATAGTATTTTGGGGGGCATATCCAGGGGACGCCTGTTCCGGAAACAGCGCCCCTTTTAGTTTGGTGAATTTGCACACAGAAACGCAGAAAACCTCCTTCTGTGTACCCTAAACCCTAAACCCTAAACCCTAAACCCTAAACCCTAAACCCTGTTCTGCCTGGCTCAAACGCAGCTTCAATCTGGCGACCCTCGGGTGGTAGCTTCGGTCTGCCACCCTTGTGGACACAGCCAGAAGGTGAGATACATTCCTGGGATGGCCCTGAAAGCTTAGCGGTTTAGGGTTTAGGGTTTAGGGTTCTCTGAAAAATGTTCCTAAAAATAGTCCTCGGAAGCCCTAAGCCCAATAAGGGAAAATCGAGATTCGAAAACATCTCGGAAGCCAGGAAGACCTCGCAAGCCTCATCCTTCCTGAGCTGTTCAGGATTTTCAGTCTTAGGTTTGCGGTCTCTTTCAGCTCCTTCAAACGAAGATTAGGCTTAGGGTTTATAGGGTTTATAGGGTTTATAGGGTTCATAGGGTTCATAGGGTTCATAGGGTTTATAGGGTTTATGGGGTTTATAGGGTTTCTAGGGTTTATAGGGTTTATGGGGTTTATGGGGTTTAGGGTTCGGGTTGCTCACAATAGTCATGACAAAGACCCGGCTGCATGAACAAGACGCCCGACACGACGCTAGATACCTGTAACATGCTCTATGGGATACTCATCTATTATCTCCTTCCTACTGCACGATACGGTAAACAGTCACTCGATATGGGGGCTTAGGAAAATAGGGGACCCCGAAACTAGACCCCCAAATAGTAGGATTCCCTTATGATAAGGGTACCCCGAATATCGGAAACCACCATATAATGGTTTGTGAGCTCGTTCTAAAGGGCTCTGCACCCTAAACCCTAAACCCTAAACCCTAAACCCTAAACCCTAAACCCTAAACCCTAAACCCTAAACCCTAAACCCTAAACCCTAAACCCTAAACCCTAAACCCTAAACCCTAAACCCTAAACCCTAACCCTAAACCCTAAACCCCAAACCCCAACCCTAACCTAAACCCTAAACCCAAACCCTAAACCCTAAACCCTAAACCCTAAACCCTAAACCCTAAACCCTAAACCCTAAACCCTAAACCCTAAACCCTAAACCCTAAACCCTAAACAAACGGGATCCTGCACTACCCCCGGCATGTTCGGGCTTAGGGTCTAGGGGCCCCTCGCTACTCCCTGCAACCCTAAACCCTAAACCCTATACCCTAAACACCTAAACCCCTAACCCAAGTTGCCATTGATCAAAGCCTAGAGACTTGGATTTGGGTCTAGGTCCCAAACCTGTAAGTTCAGGAAAGAACCCGGAAACCCCATGAACTAGGATGCCATCCCTACAGCCCAAGCATTTAGGGTGTGGGGTTCAAGGTTTTTTGGGGTTTTGGGTTTAGTGCTTAGGGCTTCGGAACCCTGAGCCCTGAATCCGAAACCCTATACACCCTAAACCCTGAGCCCAAACCTGAAATTCTGGGATTTCGGGTTTCGGGCCGCCAAGCCGCTCACCGACATGGCAAGCCTGGTCCCAGCCCCAGAGGAAGCTCTCGGGTGTTGGTGGCGGACAGCTCGCTTCGGCGTCCGCGCGTGCCAAGCTCTGATTGGAGCGGCCCACGCTCTGATTCGAGTCATTGGCACTCACCTGTGACAGGGAGAGAGAGGAGACTAACTTAATTCTGCTGGTTCTTTTTCTGGGCGTTTATTAACTTATTCTACGGGCCTTTTCGTGGCCTGGGCAGTCGAGTGGGATTAAGGTTCAAGAAGGGTTGAGTTTAGGGTTTAGGGTTTCTCGCAGGAAAGTGCAGCGCACGGGTGGATGATGGGTGACGGTGGGGGTTACTGGTGGGGTTGGTGGCGACGCTAGTGGTGGCGGGAAAGGGTGGGTAACGATGGGCAATGGTGGAAATTGTGGAAATGGGTGTGCGATGGTGGGGATGGCGAATGGTCAGGAGTGACTGGTCATACAGCCATATTGCTGGGAACTGAAAATGGTGGGTCATGGTGCGATGGGTATGGTGTTGCATGGTGGCTGGGCCGCAGGATGGTGAGCTACGTCGGGTAAGTGGGTATCGGTTGGAATGTTGGGTACCAGGATGGGCTATTAGGCCTTAGAATCCCCATGATGAACCCTGTACAGGGCCTGTTAAGGGATTATAGGGTATAATCGCCCATCCTGGTAAGGATGGGAATGGTCAGCATAGGGAGCGGCGGATGAGCCCTGTAAAGTAAAAGGTCAGTTCTGCGAGGTGCTGAGTCCTGCATATGGGCCTTCAGCGGCCTCAGACGTTCAGGTTCTTGGGGGGGGGGGGGGGGGGGGGGGGGGCTCATGGGGTACCTAGGGAAGCTTAGGAAGCCTCAGGGAGTAGTAGGGAGTATTAGGGAACATTGGGTTACATATTGAACCCTCCCAAGAACCCTATAACCAGAGGAACCACCACAAACCTTCCAGGAACCGGACTTTTAGTGTGGTTTTGGCGGCTTGGGGTCTAGGGGTTAGGGGTTGTGGGTTTAGGGTTTAGGGGTTCCGGGTTTAACCCCTAATAAAACGGATCTTGCAATACGGAAATCAACCCCATCTAGGATCCCAAAATTTATAGACCCTAAAACCTTGCATGAAACCCCAAACCCAAACCCCGAAACCCCCAGGCCTCAACCCGAAACGCCTACCCCTACACACAAAAAGAGCATCCTAAATCCTAAGCCCCAAACCCTGACCTCCCCAAACCCTCAACCCTAAGAAGGCTCCCTAAGCCCTCCAAGCCCTAAACCCTAAACCCTAAACCCTAAACCCTAAACCCTAAACCCCCATGATAATCCGCCACCATGGAGCGGAAAGCACATCTTCGGTGCGGGCGCGGCGGATGCCGGGGTCCCCGCGCCGAAGTCCTGGAATCCCTCCTCGCGTCAGAACGTGACGCGAGCGCAAACTCGAAGAGTGGAGGAAAAGGGTTTAGGGTTTAGGGTTTAGGGTTTAGGGTTTAGGGTTTAATTAGGGTTTAGGGTTTAGGGTTTAGGGTTCGGGCGCTGAGGGTTTAGAGTGAGGCAGCTTTAGTACTACGTATCCTCAAAAGCACACCAACCCTAAACCCTAAACGTACCCAAGCACCTGTTCTAACCCCATGCTGTTGGAACACTTTTTGGGATTAGGGTTTTAAGTTTGGAGTTCAAGGTTTAGGGTTTATACCCTAAACCCAAACCCTAAACCCTTTCAGGTCGGGTAGGGCTCGGAACTCCTTGATAGAAGGCGAAGCACAGTGTGAGTATGGAAAGGAGAGCCGCAGCCGGGCATATCAGTCGCATGCTTAGGGTTTTGGGTTTAGTGTTAGGGCTTAGGGCTTAGGGTTTAGGGTGTAGGGGCTGTCTGCCGGGGGCCCTTGCGGAATTTTTGTTGTGGAGGCAGCTCATATGAGGCACCAAGGACTCTCAATGCAAAGTTGAAGTTGGGGCTTAGGGCTTAGGGCTTAGGGCTTCGGGCTTCGGGCTTCGGGCTTGGGGCTTGGGGCTTCGGGCTTCGGGCTTCGGGCTTCGTGCTTGGGGCTTGTACTTATACGGGGCCCTTAATATGGTGCCCTACCTCCTTTCAAGAGTTCTGAAGTGTGGGCCCTTGGGTTGAATAGGGTATGTAAGGGGTGTATAAGGGGTACCCTGATAAGGGCCCATACTAAGGGACCATGTGGCTGCCCATAGATGTGGGGTTTAGGGTTTAGGGTTTCGGGTTTAGGGTTTAGGGTTAAGTGTTTGGGGTTTGGGGTTTTGGGGCTTAAGAGGCTGAAGAGCTTCAACAGCGCCATATCTCTGTGAGCCACCAGGCTGCGCCTAGGCTGAAAGCGCGGAGGCCCGAGCTTTCCTCCTAAAACTCGAGCACACCCCCTGAACCTTGGGAGGTTCCTAATGGGGGTTTAGGGTTTAGGATTTAGGGTTTAGGGTTTAGGGTTTAGGGCTTAGGGCTTAGGGGTTAGCCCCTTTATACTAACAGTCCTTAGTAGGGATTCTCATAGGGGTTCCTTTAATCCCTATGAAGAACTGTTAGTCTAAGGGGGAACATCCCAAGCTGAACCCAACAAACCCTAAAGGCCCTAAACTCTGCCCCCCCCTCACCCCCAGCCCCAAAGTTTTTCAAACATGGGTTTGGGGTTTAGGGTTTAGGGTTTAGGGTTGAGGGTTGAGGGTTGAGGGTTTAGGGCACTTGCAATCATCAAAAACAAAAAACAAAAAAAGCTCTTTAAGGGAAGCCCCTCACCCCCCCCACCCCCCTCCGCAGGGTTTTAGGGCAAGCCCAAGACGAGCCACGCCCATGCCCTGAAACCCTAGCCCCCTGAACTCTGAATCGTGCAAGTGCAAAGCCCAAGGAGGAGTTTCAGGGTTCAGGGTTCAGGGTTCGGGGTTTAGGGTTCAGGGTTTAGGGCCGTAGGGCTCGGAGCTACACGTGAAAGAACCTCAGCTAGACCCAAGAGCAATTTTGGCTTAAAGGGGCTGATGAAGGGAACGTACTTGGAGGGTGATAGGGCTTAGGGTTTAGGGTTTAGGAGCGTGTTAGGGCACTTGGCTTATAAGTGGGTTATAAATAACGCAGTTATAACTGGGTTATAAGTACCCCGAACCTCCAAGCAAACCCTTCAACAAAGGAACAATCAAGGGACTACAGGAGGGACCCTTATAAGGGATCTTAGGGGATAGTTGGGGATTCTTGAGCTAGGCGCTACTTAGGTATACCGGGACCATATAAGGTATATCTGGGCTATGTAGGGGAATAAGATTCAGGTCCCTTCGAGGGGTGCCTCCTTATACCCCTTGATAAGGAACAAGGGTCCACTCTAAGTCCTGGTTGAGGATTCGGAGGGTTTAGGGTTTAGGGTTTAGGGTTTAGGGTTTAGGGTTTAGGGTTGAGGGTTTAGGGTTTAGGGTTTAGGGTTTGGGAGTGGAGGGATGATCTAGCGCTCTGTATTTTGGGGTCTCTGGGATTCAGGAGCTAACCCTGAACCCCCTAACACCCTAAAACCCTGAAACCCTAACACCCTGAAACCGTAAGTCCCGAACACCCTAAAAACCTAAGACTCGAAAACCCTAAAACCTTGAAACCCTGAAACCCTAAAACCCCAAAAAGGGTACTATGATCCCTGTTAAGGACTGTTAGGAACATCCCAAGTTTAGGGTTTTGATGGTCAGGGTCCAATGATGATGTTACATAATGGCTTGGAGTGTTCCTGAACCCCAAATCCTCCGTCCATAACCCTGACACCCCAAACCCTAATCCTGAACCTCTCAAACCTAGACCCCCAACCCCTGAAACCTCAATCCTCAACCCTAAGGGGGAAAGTTCAGCAGCCGGCATAGCGGTGCAAACAGGCCGCTCCTCTCGCCACGCCACTCTGCTGTTGCTTGGGGTGTTGGGGGCCTAGGAGGGGCTTCTCCAAAAGGGTTTTGCGTTTAAGGCGTAGAGGACTTAGGGACCCTAAACCCTAAACCCTAAACCCTGAAAACGTATAAGCATTATCAGCACCGCAAAACCTCTGAGGGCATAGACCCCCCCACCACCACACAACAAAGACACACACACACACACACACAAAGGATTGCCCGTTTATCATGGGCACTTGTAACTTAGAGGACTTGGGGGGGGGGGGGGGGCTTTTCAGTGCAATTATCATTGGGTAGCCTTAAGGTTCCGAGATCAGGGTCGTAGCTTTCGAGGATTTAAGGGCTGGATGGGGATCCAGGGTCTAGGTTGAAGGGGTTTAGGGTTAAGGGTTTATAGGGTTTAGGGCTTTGGGTTCAAGGTTTAGGGAGGGTTTAAGGATTCTTAGGTGTTAGGGCGCAGGACCTCATACTTGTTTGGGCGCCCCTTATATGGTAACTTGTCTAGATTGTGGTCACTTTTGGGGATGAGAAAGTGGCCTCTAATGTTTAGGTTATCCTAGACAGAAGGGACCCTCATCTGGCCATGTGGCATAGGGTATATATTTCTTGTACCCCCAAAAGGACACCAGGTATATACACTCACCAATATTAAAAAAGGAACCTTATATACACTCACCAAGCACAGTAATATATGCCCTGCTCCAAATGGTAGTTCATAAAGATTCGGCCCCCTCGATTCTCCACATCCTCAACCCGGCACCCTGCCAAAGACATCCTAGGCAGCCAAGCCCGAAACCCGACAATTACAAATGCAAACACCCTAAACCCCAAACCCCAAACCCCAAACCCTAAACCCCTAAACCCTAAACCCTAAACCCTAAACCAAGAGCTTCAACCCTGCTAGGCTCTCCTCGAAGTGTGCCTTGAGGATCTTTGGGCGGTTGGAGCCTCGACAGCTGGAACAAGCTCGAAAAACTGAGCCCTAAACCCTAAACCCCCTAGCCCTAAACCCCAAACCCCTAGCCCTAAACCCTAAACCCTAACCCCAAAACCCTAAAACACTAAGCCCGAAACCCTAAACCCCTAGCCCTAATCCTAAAAACCCGAAACCCCTGGCCCTGAACCCAAAACCCGTAGCCCTAAACCCTAAACCCTGAACCCTGAAACCCTAAACCCTTAAACCTAATCTTACAATCGGGAGTGACCTTCCCTGCTTCAGGGCGAAGGAGTAGCCTCCAATCAATTTTGGGCAACTGTAGGACTCAACGCACTCCAACCCTTAAGGGGTATAAGGAGGGACCCCTCGATGGGACCCTTAGCTCTTATTACCCTAACATATAAACCCTCTATATACCTTCCATCGTCCCTACATACCTAAGTAGCCCCGACATGACCCCTAAGGTCCCTTGTAAAAATGCCTCCTCTAGTCCTTTGAAACCCCTAAACCCCAAAACTCCTGAATCCCCTGAAACCCAAACCCCTGCATCCCCTCATCCACTACCCCTGAGCCCCCGGTTTAGGGTTAAGGGTTGCGGGTTAAGGGTTTAGGGTTTAGGGTTTCCCAAAACCCGAAAACCCCTTAAGCCCCTAAACAATAAACACCCCAAAGCCCAAGCGCAACAGCTACTGCAAGCCGCCAACCCCCCCTCCCCTCCCTGGCCCCTGTGCAGATTTAGGAGTTTAGGGTTACTAACCTGTCCCCACCCCTAAACCCTGAACCCTAAACCCTACACCCTAAACCCTAAACCCAAATTAAACCCTAAACTCCTTGGGGGATTAATTAGGGCGCAGGAATTCGGGGGGTAGTGGCCCTTAGGCTTCCCTTCCTCAAAACCCTTGGATGGGCTTCCGCGCACGCCCACGGGCGAAACTCCTCCGTAATCGCGTCAGAGCCTTTCGCCGCGCACCTCAACGTTTTAGTTTTTTACCCTAACCCTAGGCCCTAAGCCCTAAGCCCCTAAACTCCAAACCCTAAACCCTAAACCCTAAACCCTAAACCCTAAACCCTAAGCCCTAAACCCTAAACCCTAAACCCTAAACCCTAAACCCTTTTGTTGAGCTTGGTGTTGCTTAACCGTCTGTAGGGCGTTCAGGGTGTTCAGGGTGCTTTAGCCTGCAAGGGCCTCTAGGGTTTAGGGTTTCGGGTTTAGGGTTCAGGATTTAGGGTTTAGGGGTTTCAGGGTAAGCTTGGAAGGCGCAGGGTGCTGTATTCAGAGTATTGAATTTCTGTTTCGATGCGGTTTGGAGCTTAGGGTTTAGGGGTTAGGGTTAGTTCTTGGTTCAAACGGTCAAGGGTTTTTTTCGCATTTCGTGTTCGAGGTTTTGGGGCCTCTAGACCGTTTCTCACAACCTCCCAAAGACGAGCGCTCTACCCCTCTGTTTCTCCCTTCCCCTGCCCGCCGCTTGCCACGCCCAGTGTGCAACTGCTACAAGGTAGCCCTAGACCCTAAAATCCCACAGCCCCAAAACCTACCCAAAACCCGCCCAAAAAAACACAAAACCGCAACAACCCCAAAACCCCAAAAAACCCAAACCCAAAAGAAACCAAAGCCCCAAAACACCTAAATCCCACGACCCCAAGATACCAAAACCCTGAACCCTGAACCCTGAACCCTAAACCCTAAACCCTAAACCCTAAACCCTAAACCCTAAACCCTAAACCCTAAACCCTAAACCCTAAACCCCTAAACCCTACACCTCTAAACCCCAAAGCCTTTAGACCCTGAACCCCAAAGCTCCTTGCCCTTGCGGGCGAAAGGCTTAGGGTCCATCGTTTAGATAGGGACTTTAGGGTTTAGGGTTTAGGGTTTAGGGTTTAGGGTTTAGGGTTTCGGGTTTAGGGTTTAGGGTTTAGGGTTTCGGGCGAAGGGCCCGGACTCCTTGAAAGGGGGCAGTGTCTGCGGCCTCACTTGGGTCTCAGGGTTCAGAGTTTAGGCTTCAGGGGCTAGGGCTTACGCGGTCTAGGGTTTCAGGTTTAGGGGTTAGGGTTGAGGGTTTAGGGTTTAGGGTTTAGGGTGACCCTAAACCCTAAACCCTAGCCCCCAAACTCGAACCCTAAATGAGCCCTTTGACCCCTCGTGAGCTGCTCAGGTTCGGGCTTCACCTGGGCCTCGAGAGGGAAATTCCGGCAGGGTTTTTGGGTATTGGGGTTTAGGCGGTTTCGGGTTTAGGGTTTAGGCGGTTTAGGGTTTAGGGTTTAGGGTTTAGGGTTTAGGGTTTAGGGTTTAGGGTTTAGGGTTTAGGGTTTAGGGTTTAGGGCTAGGGGTTGAGGGGTTTAGGGTTTGAGGATTTTCCGGGCGGTTTGGAGTTCAGAGTTTCGGGTTGAGGAACCAGAGACTTGGGTTGAGGGCTTAGGGGTTGAAGTTGCTTGGGGTTTTAGAGCTTAGCTCATCTCAGGGTTTAGGGTTTAGGATTTAGGGTTTAGGGTTTAGGATTTAGGGTTTAAGGTGTTGTTGGTTAGGCTTTAGGCTTGAGGGTTGAAGGTCCAGGTTTTCGTTAACGGCGTATGGCATTTTGGGCACTAGGGGGTTTGGGATGCGGTCCTCGAATTGCCGCAAGGTGTGTCCACCCTGCACTACAAAGCTGCACTCAGCACGGATTAGGGTTTAGGCTTAAAAGCCTAAGGCTTCGGGTTTAGGGTTGAAGGTTTAGGCTTAGGGTCTAGGGATAGGGCTACTCTTCTTTGAGGAAGCAACCATGAACCCGAAACCTGAACCCTAAACCCCAAACCATTTAAAGACTGACGTTACCCTCTGCGGGGCATAGGGTTAGTAATTGATCGGCGTGCCCTACCATCAACTCTGCCGAGAACTCTTAGGGTAGTTGCGAGGTCCCCTAGTATGGGCCTTACAAGGGGACGCCTTATATACCCCTTATAAAGGGCCCATACTTCAGAACCCTTTAAAGAAGGTAAAGAACCATGTTACGGGCTCATATAACTACCCTTCTTTCGAAGCCCCGACACCAACTCTACACGCTAAATCCCTAAACCCCCCGAAATCGTATGCCCTGGCAGCCCGACTGCGAAGCCCGTTCCGCGCCAGCAGCAGACCTGGCGCAGGCGTGGGGGGTCGAAGGGGGGGGGGGGGGGTGGTTGAAAGAGGCTCTTCAGCCCCAAAAGACCCTAAACCCCAAACCCTGATTGGGTGTAGGGTTGAAGGACCCCAAAGCCCTGTAAGGCTTTAGGGTTTAGGGGTTAGGGGTTAGGGTTGCTGTGAACCCTGAACCCCTAAGCCCTCGCCACCCTCAAACCTCAGCCTCCGAGCCCGAAATCCCAGACCACCTGGCGACGATCCTAAACGCTAAGCCCTAAACCCTAAACCCTAAGCCCTAAGCCCTAAGCCCTAAACCCTAAACCCTAAACCCGAAACCCACCATGCAGGTTGCCAGGAGGCTGGGCCTCTTTGCTTGCCGCATCCTGCCATGGCCCACCGAAACCCCAAACAACTGAGACCAAGATTGGTTTAGGGTTTAGGGTTTAGGGTTAGGGTTTAGGGTTTAGGGTTTAGGGTTTAGGGTTTAGGGTTTAGGGTTTAGGGTTTAGGGTTTAGGGTTTAGGGTTTAGGGTTTAGGGTTTAGGGTTTAGGTTTTAGGGTTTAGGGTTTAGGGTTTAGGGTTTAGGGTTTAGGGTTTAGGGTTGAGGGTTTAGGGTTTAGGGTTCAGGGTTCAAACCCAAGAAGGCTCTTCGGGTCTAGGGTTTAGGGGTTAGGAGGTGTAGGGTTAGGGGGCTTTAGGGATTAAGGGTCTTAGGGTTTCAGAGAATAAGGGTTCAAGAGTTCAAGAGTTTACGAGTTTAAGGGTTTAAGGATGTATGGGGTTTGGCGCTTTACGGTTAAGGGCTTAGATATGGATCTGAACCCCAGCTCAACAAGGAGAGCGGCGGTGACCCTTGTCCTCTTGAAACTTCAAGCATCGTACAAAGATGGGCTCTCAGGGCCTAGGGTTTACGGTTCAGGGTCAGAGGGTTTTAGGGTGTAAGTCTACAAGAAGGGGCGCTCTTTCCCTACTAGGATGGCCCTTTCAAACCTTCTGAAAAATCTTCCTGAATATGATCCTCTTAAACCTGATAAGAGAAATATATAAAATGCCTGAAATTATTTCTATCTAGCCACCCTGTGGCACGATGTATCGTGATTTAGTGCCCTTATCTGCGCATATATATATATATATATATATATATATATATATATTTGGAGTATATATATATATACCCACCCTTTTTGACTAGATAATCCCTCTATTGCACCCCCGCGGGGCAACACTGGGCATCCTGGAATTAATCATCATGCGCATGCGACTTGGAATATTTGCTTGGGAGTGGTTTCGGGGTTCGCGGTTTACCCTAAACCCTAAACCCTAAACCCTAAACCCTAAACCCTAAACCCTTAACCCTAAACCCTAACCCCTAATGTCGAGGGCTTATAGGGACCTAGCACGAGAGCGATTGCCCTAAGCACGTCTCCTTGGCTTTCAGGCAGCTCTTCTCATCCGCGAGTGAGGTGCATGCTGCTGAGTCGTCTGCACACCAGGGGTTATCGTAAGGGTTCTTTAGGGTTTAGGGTTTAGGGAGTTTAGGGTTTAGGGTTTAGGGTTTAGGGCTCAGCAGTCTGAAGGGGTCTAAGGAGGGACCTATATACCTAAGCAGCCCCTGAAGAAGCCCCAAAGAACCTCTAAGGCCCCTTATCAGGGTCCCTCCTTTGTTTCCTTGATAGTTGGTTTCGAGTCGCGGGTTTGGTTTGCAGGGCTTCGGCGTTTTGGTGCCTCAGAAACCTCAAAACGCTAAACCTCCACACCCCGATCCCTAAACCCTGAACCCTGAACCCTAGACTCCCAAAACCCCAAAACCTCAAAACCATAAACCTGCCCCACAATGCTGGGGGGGAGGAGCTGTTGAGACATCTCCAGAGTTTCCAAGAGTTCCTCTCTGAAAGGGTAACGTGAGGAGAGGTTCTAGATGCGTTTTCGGGTTTAGGGGATCTAAAGACTAACCCTAAACCCAAAACCCTGAACCCTAAACCCTAAACCATAACCCTAGACCCTAAACCCTAAACCCTTCCAGCGAAGGCCAGATTGCTCGGGGTGCTTTTGGGAAGACGTGTACCCTAAGCCCTGAAACCAAAAACTAATCTTAGGGATACTTGCGGTTTAGGGTTTGGGGTTCAGGGTTTAGGGCTTAGGGTTGCATAGGGTTTAGGTTTTGGGGTTTAGGGTTTAGGAGTTTCGGTGCTATTGTGTGAGGGTGTTAGGGTTTGGGGTTTGAGGGATTTGGTCGACCAACAGCCTAGAACAAAGGGATGCCCTAAGCCTTAATTACACCCTGTAGAACCGAAACCCCATACCCAAACCCTAAACCTTTGCCGCCGCCTAGTTCGATGGTTTCTGACCGTGCTTCTGGGCAACAAAAAGTGTCCACGAACCTTGCCGTGCAGGTGAACAGGGCTTGAAGAAGCCCTGGAAACCCTGAGCCCTGAACCCTATACCCTAAGACCTAAACCTTAAACCCTCAACTGCCTAAACGCAATGCCCCTGCCTTAACGACTCAGCCACGAGTAGAGCTACCCCAAACCCCGAACCCCCAAGATCTGCACGACTCCCTCTAAAACCCAAACGCCGAGAACCTTAAACCCCCTCAAAACCTAAAACCCTAAACCCTAAACCCTAAACCCTAAACCCTAAACCCTAAACCCTGGACCGCACCCTGGGTCTCCAAAATTAAACCCTAAAGATCTAGGGCTTAGCCGAAGGTTTAGGGTTTAGGGTTCAGGGTTCAGGGTTTAGGGTTTAGGGTTTAGGGTTTAGGGTTTAGGGTTTAGGGTTTAGGGTAAAACCCTAAAGCCTAATTAAGCCCTAAACCCTCAACCTCGGGGGGGCTTTGGTGTCCCAAACGCTCAGGCTGCTGTTTCTGCACAGGGTCTTGTCGACTTTCTCTTCCTTCTTAACTTGCTTTCTGGCAGCTTGCCCCTAAACCCTAAACCCCAAACCCAAAGAACAACAGGGACATTGGGCTCTTTGGGTAGTTGAGTGAGAGGTATGCGTTTGGAGGTCTAGCGGATGCCAAATGCCAGACGTGAGTGGGTCATACCGCCCCAGGTTTCGGGCGGTTGAGGGTTTAGGGTCGGGCATATGCGAAGTGGAATGTTCTAAACCCTCGAATGCACAGCCCAAGCTGTATTCACAAACCAAACCTTTTCAAACCCTACCACAAACCCTCAAACACTCAAAACTCCTACAAAACTCCATAACGCCCTTAAAAACCCTTTCAGAACAGACTAAGCGAACCCTTAAGAAACTAAACGCCCTGACCCTAAACCCTAAACACCGGTTTAGGGTTTAGGGTACAAGGAGAATTCTATGGGCTCTATACTGGGTCAGAAGTATCCTAGGTTACAAGTCCCTTAACTATACTTAGTAGAGTAAGGGGGCCCTTTTCTTGTGCAAATCTTGTAGAACCCCTGAACCCTAACCCTAAACCCTAAACCCTAAACCCTAAGCCCTAAACCCTAAGCCCTAAACCCTAAACCCTAAACCCTAAAGAGCTCAGGCTGGAACTTGCCGCTGTCGACGTCGCTGCACCGCTCGGCGGTTTCATCCCATCTGACCCTGACATGGGCGTGCTTTTATTGGGGGGTGTGTAGAGATTGAAACTAAGCCTTAAACCCTAAACCCTAAACCCTAAACCCTAAACCCTAAACCCTAAACCCTAAACCTTAAACCCTAAACCCAAATCCTGCACCCTAAACCTCTAAACTCTTAACCCTAGCCCCTGAACCCTGAGCCGGTTTAGCACCTTAAGGTTTGGGATTTCGGATTTGGGAACTGGGGGCCCCTCCCTTGTCGGGATTGGGATCGCAGTCTTTAGGGTTTAGGGTTTAGGGTTTAGGGTTTAGGGTTTAGGGTTTAGGGTTTAGGGTGGTTTTCAGGCCTTAGGCTTTAGGGGCGCTCAGGCATCACGGCTGGCTTTAAAGTGCTTGGGCTTGAGGGTTTGGGCCTTTGTGGCTTCCCGGCTTTGGGGTTCTAGGACTGTAGATTTTCAGGGAGGGAACTCTATAATTACCCCTGATGGGCCACTTCCCAATAATTGAAACCGAATCTGATATAACCAACACCCACTCAGGAAGGGCGAAATGAGGGACCACTTCGCCATCAACCAGGGAGATATAGGGTTTAGGGCTAGATGTATTTGCATAAAACAAGGAAGGTTGACCAAGTCAAAGTTCTGTAGTGGCCCTAAACCCTAAGCCCCGAACCCTAAAAGCTAAGCCCCCTAAACCCTAAGCCTAAACCCTAAACCCTGAACCCTGAAGCCAAATCCTGAACCCTAAACCCAAAACCCTAAACCCTAAACCCCCCCAAGAAGGATCCGCCTCACAGGGCACTCGTAGATCTCAGAGAGGCATTTCTTGGCGCCTTCGTCGCCGCCGCTCGTGCGCTTGTGGCCTTGCAGTGGGGGGCTTTAGGGCTCAAGGGTTTAGGGTTTAGGGTTTAGGGCTCCAGGGTTTTGGGGTTTAGGGCTTGCTTTAGGGTTTAAGGCTTTAGGATTCTCCGGCTTTAGAGCTTTAGGAGGTTTAGGGCTTTAATTTGTCAGGGTCTCTTCTGGTTTGTGGAGGTCGTAGGTTGAATTCTCAAAAGAAGTCTACGGGAGAATCAGTTGCTGCAAGAGCCAATAAGTAGTTAACAAGTTAACAATACTTCCCCGTTGCAAGGCCTAATTAGAGAAGGTTACAGAGGGACTGTATGAGGGTCGCCAAGGATAACCCCTTCTCCCTGATGGTATATAGCCACCGCCACCCTCCCCCCCCCCCCCCCCCCCCCCCCCCCCGCCCACCCTTTCGCCCGCCTAAACCCTAACCTCTGAACCCTAAGCGCTACACCCCAAACCCCTCCTAAATCCTAAACCCTGGAGCCAGAATCACATAAATAAGGAAACGCAGCCAGTCTGCCTGGACGTGTCAGTTGTCAGGCGACAGCTTCGTATTGAGTTTCAATTGGCTTGGAAGGAGCTTGAGTGTAACACCCAAAGGGACTCTAATGGGAACCCCAAAACAGGGAACCCCAAGACTGGAGTAGGAATAGAGGGCATGTAAGGACTCTGGTTGGTATATTCCGACAACCCTAAACCCTATATTCCTACTACATTCTTGGGGTTACCTGTTCGGGGTTCCCATTTAAGTCCCTTCAAAAGCCGGCCCGCCACCGTCTTGTTGATTCTTGGGGGTCACCCTGTCGCATGAAGGGGCCATATACATACATGCATAAACTAAGAAATAAAGAAAGAGGGAAAGACAGAAGGAAAGACATAAAGAAAGGACTAAGGAAAGAAAGAACGAAATAAATAAAGAAAGAGCGAAAGAAAGCAGTAAAGAACGAAAGCAAGTAAAGAAATCAACAAAGAAATAAAGAAATGAAAAAAGAACGAAAGAAATAAAAGAAAGACATACTGAAATAAATAATGAAATAAAGAAAGAAAGAAATGAAGAAAGAAAGAACTAAAAAATATCAACAAATAAAGACACAAAGAAACAACAGGGGAAGAAGGGTTAATTTAAGGTTTATAGTTCGAGAAGCTATGCGCCTGATACTGTCCCAGCTTGTTGGCTTTGAGGAGGGTTTAGGGTTTAGTGTTTAGGGATTATAGAGCTTAGGGCAAACCCCCTGTCCCCCTAGACTGGAGCCCTAAACCAGCCCAAGCCCCAAACCTAAAAAGCACCAGCCCAAGCCCGACGTTTTAGGGTGTCGGGTTTAGGGCTCAGGTCCGGACGCCCGAAACCCTGAAGCCCAAAACCCTGAATCCTAAACCCCAAAGCTCTAAGCCCGAGGCCTTGGGCACAGCTTACTTCGCAAGCGCAGTTAGCGTCGCCGGCCTTGTCGAAGGTGGGTGGGGGGGGGGGGGAGTAGAGTAGAGTCTGAGGTATGCCTTTCAATTATGCCCAGCGTTAAAGTGCAACAACGTAGCAAATCAACATACATGTATCAAATATACATATACTTTAGTTTTCATGGAACTATATCCACAACAAGAAGAAGAAAAGGCACAAGTATACATACAAATACACACCCATGTTCAATCGATGCGTTCTTTAAGAAAACACAATACACACCCTAAACCCTAAACCCTCAACCCTAAACCCTAAACCCTCAACCCTAAACCCTAAACCCTCACCCTCTTAGCCGCCAAAAACTTTAGGCCCTTGAATCTTGGCACTCCCCCTGCCTTGCAGTTGCGGCAGCCCTGGATCCTGGGCTTGAAATGCTGCGTTTGGAGGGGAGGGGGGTTGGGGTTTAGGGTTTAGGGTTTAGGGTTTAGGGTTTAGGGTTTAGGGTTTAGGGTTTAGGGTTTAAGGTTTAGGGTTTAGGGTTTAGGGTTTAGGGTTTAGGGTTTAGGGTTTAGGGTTTAGGGTTTAGGGTTTAGGGTTTAGGGTTCGGGGGTTTAGGATTTAGGGGTTAGGGTTTAGGGCTTTGGGGTTCGGGGTTAGGGTTTAGGGGTTTGGGGTTAGGGGTTCGGGGGTTTAGGGTTTTGGGCTTAGGGTTCAGGGTTCAGGGTTTAGGGTTTGCTTTTATACGGGCTCGTAGATTTAGGATACTCTGAGTCAGAGGCTCGTGCTTTGGATTTGCTGTAGGATTTGGGGCGAAGGGTTCAGGAATACCATTCGAAGCCGGGCCCCCGTACTCAGGATACTCTAAGCTAGATGGACCTTGCGGGTTTGGGGCTTAGGGTTGCAGACGCTCGTTCAACCCTAGCCCTAAAACCCTGAACACCACGACATAACCTGCATTCTTTTGCGAGAAATGCTGATTCATTGGATCACGACCTGGACTCGTTGCCCACGAGCACGCCGCGAACATCAGCAACAAAGCCCCAAAGCTGAATCCAAGAGGGCCTAGGAAAGAGGGACCCTAACCCTAAACCCTAAACCCTAAACCCTAAGCCCTAAACCCTAAACCCTAAACTTGTCGGCCAAGCATCGCGTAAGCATAGGTGGTGTCCACCAGTGCATCGCACGAGGGCACCTGGCTTTGACGCAGGACGAGAACTGCGGTGAATGGGTTGAAGCATCAAAGCCGTAGACCACCCCAAGTCTTTAGTCAATTTAGGGTTTAGGGTTTAGGGTTTAGGGTTTAGGGTTTGTAGGGTCCTAAAGAGTTCAATTTAGGGTTGTAGGGTTGAGGGTTTTGGGGTTTATTCAGGGCTTGCTGAAGCTGAATACCACATGCCCTTAGCAAAGGAAATTTTAAAACGGTTTTGGCAGCCTCCTTGGGTTTCTTTTTACTTATTCATCCAATGATAACTGTACAGAAAAAACAAGTAAGAAGTACCACGAACCTCCAAGTACAAGCGGTCGAAGAGCACCAAATCCATCGTGCGCGGCATCAGCAGCAAAAAACTCATTTCATCATGACTATCACCAACGTCGCCATGTGGGATGTCCCCCTTATACTAGCAGTCCTGAATAGGGATTATAGCACCCCCCCCCCTTTTTAGGGGAAGCATCCCAAGGCACCACCATCATCCTCATCGAGGTGGCAGTGGTCGTGGTCGTGGTCGTGGTTGTCGTGAGTGGAGTTATACTTAGGGTTATGAGTACCATGAACCTCCAAGTAGACCCAGGAGTAACCTAGGAATAAAAAGGGTGCCCCTTTTTGGGGACTATAAGGAAACCCCAAGCAAGCCTAAAAAAAGGAAATAAGGGCCTTCTCCGGATCGTAGACCCTAAAGCTCTAAGCCCCAAAATCCCGAAAACACTTAAAGCCCCTCATCTCACCAGCCCTGAAAGCCTGTAAGCCCCCAAGAGAGAAAAGAGTACAATGTGCCTAAGCCCTCTAAACCCTCAAGACTCAAAACGCGAACAGCCCAAACCCTAAAAATCCCCTAACAATACCAAAAAACCCTTGAAGCCCTGAAAACCTCAAAACCCTAAACCCGAAACCCTAAACCCTGCTGAACCCTGGCAGCCCTTGGCTAGCGAGGTCGCCTTGGGTGGCTCGCGCGGCTCGCAGATGAGCTTCGCCCCGAAGGAGGTGGGATCATCTGGAACCTGGGAGCAGGGTTTAGGGTCTAGGGTTTAGGGTCTAGGGTCTAGGGTTTAGGGTTTAGGGTTTACGTTTAGGCCCCGAAGGCGGTGGGATCACGTGGAACCTGGGTGCTTTGGGTCTAGGGTTTAGGGTTTTAGGGTTCAGGGTTTAGGGTTTGGGGTTTAGGGTTTAGGGCATAGGGTGGCTGAAGTTTCTTACTGCGTCTTGCTAGGGGATGAGGGACTTAGGCACCCCAAATAACCCCTCAAAGGGTATACATATATATATATATATACATATACATATACATATACATATACATATATACATATATATATATGTATATCAATATATCTATATATATATGTATATACATATATATGGGGGACATAGGATACCTAGTTCCTGCATGCAGTACTAAGAACCCCTGGTTTTTTCGTATTTAAGGTTTAGGGCTTCGGGTTATCTGGTACCTGGGGATTGTCGTGTTTTGTTCATCGGGTTGTAAGGTTCAGAGCTTCGGGTTTAGGGTTAAGGGCTTTATTTATTTAGGGTTGCAGGAGGGATGTAGTGTTTAGGGCTTGAGTTGTAGGGCTTTAGAATGTAGGGGCGTCAGGGTTTTAGCGGATTACGGCTGTAGGGTTGCAGGGTTTAAGGGCTGAGGGTTTAAGCGGCTGAGGGCTTTTGGGTTGTCGGGTTTAGGCGCGTCAGGATTGCACGGATTTTGGGTTGTAGGGGCCGTAGGGCTTGACCGGTTAAGGGCTTTCGGGTTTTCAAGTTTAGTGAGGGCTTTAGGGTGTTAGGAACTAAGCCTTTAGGGCTGAAGTCTCATCAAACTAAGCCTAAACCCTAAACCCTAAACCCTAAACTCTAAACCCTAAACCCTAAACCCCTAAACCCCAAACCCTAAACCCCATAAACCCTAAACCCTAAACCCTAAACCCCTAAATCCTAAACCCCAAACCCTGAACCCCAAAAGCAGGCCAGCGGCTCCTTTTGTCCCAGGCGCTTGCTTCACGCTTCTTTGGCGGTGACTGTTTTTCGACTCGAGGGTGCCGTGCCGAGCAGTAAGATGTACACACGTAGGGTTTAGGGTTTAGGGGTTTAGGGGTTTAGGGTTTATGGGTTTAGGGTTTAGGGTTTAGGGTTTAGGGTTTAGGATATATATATATATATACATCGTTATATATGCTACATATACACACACACACTATTGTATTAATGACGTGTACGAAACCAGGCAATTTCTTCCATGACAGGCCGACCACAGGAACGCCAAGAGGATGAAAACCACGGCCTTGCCTAGGACTTCTTCACCTCGGCTTTGGTAAGGACCTTCAAACCTCATGAAGCCGGTGTCCTAGATTTCTTGCCCAACATCGGCGGGGGGGGGTTTGGGTTTAGGGTTGGGATGTTCCCCCTTTATACCAACAGATCCTTAATAGGGACTATAGTACCCCCTGTTATACTTCCTGTTCAGGACTGATAGTATAGGGGGGAACATCCAAAGTAAGAATCTAGGGTGCCCAGGAACCTAGGACGAAACAGGGCGCCCTTTTTTGCTTGAAGGGGTGTATACGGAAACCTGAACCCCCCCCCAAAAAAAGAAATAAGGGTCGACTGGGCATCTGAGGAATGCGACACCCACAATTCTGACGATTCAGATGGATTGCTGCAGCGGTCTGCTTTTGCGAGTTATTCCCGAAGGATCCATGTGCCCTGTGTAGTATGTACTTGGGCCCTAAAACCAGTATATAGGAATCCCCTTTCCGGCCCAAGTACATCCTACATAGGTACCTGGATCCCTCCCGAGGGGTAAACCTGCCAAGCTGCAAAAATGTCCCCACGCTTTTTACCAGTAGCAGGCCGCTGCGCATCGTAGGTCTTCTTCTTCTGATCCAAGGAAGCCTTGGCCATTCTTAGTTGAGGGTTTGGGGGTTTAGGGGTTTAGGGGTTAATTAGTTCCACTGCCGAGTCTTGAACAACTAGGGCTTCGACTTGGGATTTTTTAGGGTTTAGGGTTTAAGGCTTCTGCCGCAGGCCTCCCATTCAGCATATTCTTCGCCCAGCATGTCCACCATGAGATGGTATAGAAACCTTAGCCATGACACTGACAGGGTCAAATCAAATGCTGTAGCTGTACTTCTAAACCCTATAAACCTTTAGCCCTATACACCCTAACCCTGAAACTTTACCGGCTTTTCCTGATTCACCTATGGAAAAGACGAGGCACTCATCGCAATCTCCGTATGCGCGCACCCCTCCTGACTGTGATGGGTTTAGGGTTCAGGGTTTAGGGTCTCGGGGATGCACGGACAAGTAAAGGCAAACAACATGGCATGAACTGCCCTAAACCCTAAACCCTAAACCCTAAACACTGGTTACAAAGGTCGTGCTCAACAATCAAAAAGTTTCCTGTTGAAACACATCGTTGGTCCATCTCGGTGTCCTGACTTCCAAGGACTGAATATCGGTCCGTACACTCATACATACAAATATATGTATGTATATGTATGTATATGTATGTATGTGTATGTATATGTATGTATATGTATGTATATGTGTGTATAGGTATGTACACGTATGTATATGTATGTATATGTATGTATATGTATGTATATGTATGTATATGTATGTATATGTATGTATATGTATGTATATGTATGTATATGTATGTGTGTGTATATGCATATATTGTATAGTATACATACATACATGCATGCATGCATACATACATACATACAGATATATATATATATATATACACATATATATATACTATCTTGAATTATACATACATATACATATATATATATATATATATATATATCGACATATACATAAATGCATATTTGATACACAATATGTGTATATGTATATACACATATATATATATATAGCATCTAGTATATGTTTCAGGTATACAGGTAT
Source organism: Symbiodinium natans (assembly GCA_905221605.1). Lineage (NCBI taxonomy): Eukaryota > Dinophyceae > Suessiales > Symbiodiniaceae > Symbiodinium > Symbiodinium natans. The sequence continues at coordinate 133,503 of CAJNDS010002665.1, read as the reverse complement.
TGGCTGCAACTCCCACAGTTTCGGTCCTGACGCACGCAGACTATCAGCGGCCCCTTTTGGATCAGCACCACCTCTGACAGTGAGCCCAACAACTAACAACACTGCCGAGATGAGCATCTGCCTGATATGGGAGCCTTAAAAAAAGAACAGGGTTTTAAGGGAATAGTATTAGAACAGGGTTTTGGGTGTTATTATCGTATAATTCCGAAGGGGCCCCTAAGGGAAATTATTCCGACCCCTCTATTGCGAATGCCTTGCCTGGTTCGAGGGCCCAATGCTCATGGTGCTTCCCAAACTTAGGCATGCATCAGCTTCAGCTGCATGCCTGCGTCTCACTGTGCTACAGTTTGGGGTTTATTAGGGTTTAGGGTTTAGGGTTTAGGCAACCCTAAACCCTAAACCCTAAACCCTAAACCCTAAATCCCAAACAACAAACCCCCAAAACGGAGCATCCGGGAAGTTGAGCCAAAGGACTCGAAGGCAGGTCGCAAGACACATTCCTCCAGACCATCACCGAAGCTGATGACCGTGTCGTGAAGAGGCCTGGGCATCTCCACCATCACGGCGCGTCACCCGCAGGGGGTTTAGGGTTTAGGGTTTAGGGTTTAGGGTTTAGGGCTAGGGTTTAGGGTTTGGGGTTTGGGGTTTAGGGCGTGGTGTTTAAGGTTTAGGGGATGAACAACTCATGCGATTTCAGGCGATTCCCGTCACTTAAGAGGCAGGAAGCTGACCACAATCCTCGCAGCTGCGGCCAGTCCAATGATTGCTGCCACATCCCCGGCAAACCTGGGAGGGATCTGTTTGAGGGGTTTATAGGGTTTAGGGTTTTAGGGTTTGGGAGGGTCTTAGGGTCTTAGGGTTTAGGGCTTAGTGAGCCTGGCTTGTGTTGTCTATTCTTCGCACATTCCCCCATAATGGAGACCTCACAAAGAAACAACTAGACCACTATATATATAAATATATATATATATAGATATATGTAGATGTGTGTATTTGTACGCATATATGTATGGTGTATGGTTGTGAAGGGAGTGGGGGCCTTTTTAGAACTTTAAACCCAAGCCCTAACCCCCAGAAGCCCAAACCCTAAACCCTAAACCCTAAACCCTAAACCCTAAACCCTAAACCCTAAACCCTAAACCCTAAACCCTAAACCCTAAACCCTAAACCCTAACTCGCTAAACCCTAAACCCTAAACCCTAAACCGCAAGAAGCCTTGATGTGGGAAGGCATCGGTCCTGGCAGCCTTCCAGCAAAGAAATCCTCAGTTGTGGTAGTGGGGCAGTCTTGGGTTTAGGGTTTAGGGTTTAGGGTTTAGGGTTTAAGGTTTAGGGTTTAGGGTTTGGGGATCAGCTGGCCCTACACAGATGGGAGACTCCCCGCCCCACCATGCAGGAAAGCGTCTTCAGCCCGATCCTCCGGGGCATATTCTTGACGCCTTCAGCCAGGGAGTTGGCACCCTAAACCCTAAACCCTAAACCCTGAACCCTAAACCTGAAATCCTAAACCCTAACCCCCCCCCCCCAACAAATCCATGGACCCTGAACCCTAAGCAGCTTGAAGCGCCATGTCCCTGGACCGGGAACAAAAGCAGCTAGGCCCCGAGGGAAAGAAACGATTTGGTATTGAGGTTTAGGGTTTAGGGTTTAGGGTTCAGGGTCTAGAGTTTAGAGTTTAGGGTTGGGGCTGTTAGGGGTTGAAACGGGAAAGTAACTTCTAAAAGGGGAAATGGCTGCACTCTAGACACTTGCGCCGAGCTGCACATAGCGCTTTCCACAGCTGGGGCAGTACTCAGTGAAAGCTGAGCCATGTACGTCCGAGAGCTTCGTGTAGGGGATGCCACTCAAGTGATGCAGGCCATCGGCATTTTGGCTGATAACGTATCGAATCCTAGGCCGCGCAGCTCTTGCCGCTCACCACTTCCCTAAGGGTTCATACGCCTACTTGGAGGTTAATGGTACTTCTTATCCCAATTGCAACTGTGCTTCTAACCCATAAAGGCACTTGAAAGGTTTAGAATTGGGCTACAAGTACAGCTATAACAGGGTTAGAAGTACCATGAACCTCCAAGTAAGTGGGCTTTAAAGGACTTCCTAATATCGTGACCCCCTGCTGCCCAAGTACTACTCAGGTACATGGACCCTTTGCTCGCTTCAGCTCAAACCCCTAAACCCTAAACCCTAAACCCTAAACCCGAAACCCGAAACCCTAAACCCGAAACCAGCACAGCAGCTTCCCCATCTCCACGAGTTTGGCAACAGCTTCGTGGCCGAAGGTGGGTCTCAACTCTTCGTAGACCGTGGTGTAGGCCTCCGATACACCTTGGGGGTTTACGATATTGGGGGTACCAAGAGAGCCCTTTATAATGCGATCCTTCTTGGTTTAAGGAATATTAATTGAGGGGTAGTGGGCTCTTTGGGTACCTTATTGGGGTCCTGATTGTAAGGGAGTCCTAGCATTTAAGGTACTATGTTAGGCGTCCCCTATTTCCTGACTGACCACGCAAGGGTGGGACACAATAATTACAGGGAAACCTTCGGGTTTAGGTGCATGACGCATCATGTACTAAAAGCCTAAACCCTAAACCCTAAACCCTAAACCCTAAACCCTAAACCCCCATTGGCGCCACGCCTTGGCCCTCAAGGGTCCACTTTCCGCGCTTGCCACGGTAGTCGCCCAAGCCAGCCGCAGTGGAGAGCCCAGCGCCAGTGAAGCAAATGGCTCGCCTGGTTTAGGGTTTAGGGTTTAGGGTTTAGGGTTTAGGGTTATCGGGCCTACAAGGAGGGCCCCCACTAGTTAAGAAAAAAAGGCCCTAGAATGTGGGTTCTAAGTATCCGAACATAGGTTAAAAGTCCCTTATCTATGGTTATCTTAGTAAGGGGGCCCTCCTTGTAGGGTCTACAGGGGGAAAGCCCTTCCCCCCAAACAAACTAGAGCCAAGACAGCCCAGACAAATGATATCAGTATATGGCATTAAACCTGGAAGGGTTTAGGGTTTAGGGTTTAGGGTCTAGGGTCTAGGGTTTAGGGTTTGGGGTCTAGGGTCAGGGCAGAGTGATTTACAGTACCAGACTGAGCCTAGCCACGAACTCTGACGGAGCAAGCTTGCTGCTTCTTGTGCTTTTTGCCTCAATTCCTCAGCTGCTACGAGGACGAGGTTTCATGAAACTCTCGGAGCCTGGCAGGATCACTGAAGCTGTCGCCAGAATCTTTGTGAGTTGCACAGCACATCACACTGCTTTAGCTCAACCCAAGAGTAACCTCGGAATGATAAGGGTGCCCTTTTGGGTTTAAAGGGGCTTATAAGGGAACCTAAACCCTAAAAAAGGCAACAGGGGCTTATTCTGGGTTCTAGTTAAGCGTAAGTGGTTTAAAGGGGCTTGTAAGGGAACCTAAACCCTAAAAAAGCAAAAAAAGGCTTACTCTGGGTTCTAGAGTTAAGCGTAAGTTGCCTGAGCCGAGTCAAAGTATTCAGCAGTCGCTGCTGCCAGCTGCAATCTCTGAAGGTCATCTCGAGGCAAAGAAGCACCTGAATCTGGCGTGCAGGCACTAGGGTTTAGGGTTTAGGGTTTGGGGTTTGGGGTTTAGGGTTTAGGCTTGGCTGCACTTAGGAGGGTAGTAAAAAATTAAACTTTCAGCTGCCTTATTAAGAAACCCAATAAACCCAAAAAAGCTAAAGATCTAAAGTTACAGTAAAGTACCACAAAGTAGGGTTTAGGGTTTAGGGCAACCGGCAAATCCACCACCGGCTGCACTAGCAAAGCAAATGCAAAAACAATCCCTGCACACCACCCCTGCACGCCATGCCACGTTTTTGGAGCAACGAGTCCCAGCAGGATCTGTGAAAAGCCATGGGGGCTCCATCTTGCCACGTGATCCTGCTGTCCGCATGTGCTGGCTCCCCTCGCAATGAAACAGCCACTTCCACGCGTGCATCTTCATCATGAATGATTCCGTTACAGTCCTCTTACTTCTCCAATAACCAAGGGGAAAATGTTAAGCTTTAAAATTCCTACTAAATAGGGAAACCCAAAAAGTTTGAAGTTCAACTAGAGGCGAAGTCCTTCTTGCTACAGGTCGAAGCGCCTTCACTGGCCGGACGCTTTCTCGCGGCCATGCTGGAACCGAGCCTCCGAGTCCACAGTGCAGAGATGCCCAGCTGCCAAGCACCGCTGAGGCGCGATCGCCAGGAGGTCGGTGAGATGAGCTTCGGAGACGCCACGCCCGAGATGAAACGCGCCGGATGGCAGCCGAAGTCGCGTGGCTGCAGTTGCGAACGCCCCACTCCCAGGAAAAGGCGACCGGAGAGCATCGAAAGCATTGGCCTCTTCGCTCCAGATGTTGAGCCCAGGAAGCAAAGCAACTTTTGAGTCACTTGGGGATGTTTCGAAGCAGGTTACATTTGTTTTGGCCGGGGGGGTTGCTTATACCCTGTGAGTAACACCAATCCAAGACGTGACGATGACGCAGCGTAACTCCATCGCTGAACCCAAATCCTCGCCCCAAAACCTAAACACGAAACGCCCCAAACCCGGAGTAACCGAGGAATAACAAAGGGCATACGTTTCCGGAGTTTAAAGAGGATCATAAGGGACCCCCCCCCCCGTCCAGCCACGAACAGTTTCCTCAACCCTAAACGCCAAACCCTATAAACCCTAGCACCCTAGCACCTTAGCACCCTAAGACCCTAACAACGTAAACCCTATCACGCCCTATCCCCCTATCCCCCTATCCCCCTATCCCCCTATCCCCCTATCCCCCTATCACCCTATCACCCTAACACCCTATCACCCTAACACCCTAACACCCTAACACCTAAACCCTAACACCCCGAACCCTAATCCCTTAACCCTAGCACCCTAACACCCTAACACCTACACCCGAACACCCTAACCCCGAAACCCTTAAACCTAGAAGCCCACAAACTGCTTCCTAAACCCTAAACCCCAAACCCTAAACCCTAAACCCGAAATCCTAAACCCGAAACCCTAAACCCAAAGAAGCCCTCAAACGGCTCCAAGGAAGAGGCGTGGCCACAGCTCTTGCTGCCCTTGTCGCCTGCCGCCGAGGCACCAGGAAGCTTCGCTTTCGGAAGTGGATGGGTTTAGGATCTAGGGTTTTTGGGTTTTAGGGTTTTAGGGTTTAGGATTTAGGGTTTAGGGCTATGGGCTGTGACCCCATATCCATTCCTTAAAACAAAGCCTGCTCAGGACTTGTGCAAAAACGTTGCCCAAAAAAGTTCCTTTCCCCAAATGCAAGGCAGAAGCAATCTCACCCTAAACCCTAAACCCTAAACCCCAAACCCTAAACCCTAAACCCTAAAGCCCAAACCCTAAACCCTAAACCCTAAACCCTAAACCCAGAAGTGTGCCGGCGGCCCTTCGGGCGGCCTGCGCGCTGGATGGTGTTGACCTGGCACTTCCTGAGCCCGAATGCCCCCCAGTTTAGGTTTCAGGGCTTAAGGGGCTTAAGGGGTTTAAGGGGTTTAATTAGGGGGTTTAGGGTTTAGGGTTTAGGGTTTAGGGTTTAGGGCTTAGGGCTTAGGGTTTAGGGTTTAAGGGGTTTAATTTCGGGGTTTAGGGGGTTTGGAGGGTTTACGAGGTTTAGGGTTTAGGAGGTTTAGGGTTTAGGGCTTACTTTTGGGGTTGAGGGAGGTCTGGGTCTCCGATCTCCGGTCTCGCTCGACCCAAGAGTAGGTTGCCCAGTAACCTAGCATGAAAAAGGGTGCCCTTTTTTGCTTAAAGGGGTTTATAAGGGAACCTAAGCCTACCAAAAAGGGAATAAGGGTACTACTGGGCATCCTAGAAGAGTAGCCTAGGCTCGGAATAAAAATGTGCGCTTTGTGGTTTCAGGGTGCTTACAGTTAAGAGAGCCTGCAGCCTGGATGGGGAAGAAGGGCCAACTCTGGGTCCTGGCTACCCTAAACCCTAAACCCTAAACCCTAAACCCTAAACCCCAAACCCTAAACCCAACCCACCCCAGACTGCACACCCCCAAAACCCCAAACCCCGGACCTACACCACTCAACAACCATCAGGCCGAGTTGCCCACACCCCTGACCTCATTAGGGTTCAGGGTTCAGGGTTCAGGGTTTAGGGTTTAGGGTTTAGAGTTCAGGGTTTAGGGTTTAGGGTTTAGGGTTTCGGGTTCACGAACCTACCAACCCCAAACCAGCCCAGGAGCCATCTCCCCTGGGGGTTACACGGGCACAGCTGGGGCCCACCAAGCTTCTGCAGAAGCCAACCCTACAACCCAAACCCCAATCCCTAAACCCTACACCCTAAACCCCAAACCCCAAACCCTACACCCTAAACCCCAAACCCTAAACCCTAAACCCCAAACCCAAAACCCTAAACCCTAAACCCTAAGCTGGCCATTCATGACTGAGGAGGCCGCACTGAGCAGTCACAGGGCTCGTTCACGAAGCACCTCACGTCGATTTGAAGGGGACTTCACGCTTAAATTCCGTTTTTTGTCTTACACTTGCTTCTTAATTTTCTTTGAAGGGGGGGGGGTACCTAAGAGAATATGGAGCCTTGCATCTAGGGAAGGGCTGCGGTCCCAGAGTCGAGTCCAGGTTTCGGGTTTGGGGTTGAGGGTTTAGGGGACAGCGACCCCCTGAACAACCGTACACCCTGACCCCTTTACAGTAATTCCTAAACGCTCAACCCTCAAACCCGCTACAAGGAAGCGGGCCCTACTTATAAGCCCTAGCTATGAGTAGAACTGTATGACCTGTATGAGGGCCCTATACCTATATTGGGTTACAAGTATCCTCACTTAGGTTCTACGTCCCTGAACTACAGTTAGTATCGTACGGGCCTGAACTATAGTTAGTATCGGAAGCGGGGGGGGGGGGGGGGCCCTCCGTGTACTCCAACCTTAACAGCCACTGCCCCCTCGGCCCTAAACCCTAAACCCTAAACCCTAAACCCTAAACCCTAAACCCTAAACCCTTAGTATCCTACGAAAAGTCCTTGTACTCTTAACAGCCACGGCCCCCCTCGGGGCCTGTCGCAGTTTTCGACCTCCACCTTGGTGAGCTTCACAGCTTCGAAGGCGCTTGGGGCTTACAGAAATGTGTCCAGTTTCAGGGTTTAGGGTTCAGGGTTCAGGGTTTAGGGTTTAGGGTTTAGGTGTAGGGTTTAGGGTTTAGGGTTTAGGGTTTAGGGTTTAGGGTTTAGGGTTTAGGGTTTAGGGTTTAGGGTTTAGGGTTCAGCATCTCTGGTCCAAGCATTCACTAAGGGTTTCTGTCATCACCCTACGTGTTTGGCATCACCCCTCCCTCCCAGATCCCTCTTCAACTGAATTACATATCTTCTTTCTTACTTTAGTTGATCATTTAGCTCGCAACATTCTTTCTCGATTCGGCACCGTCTAGTCACTTCGGCACACGGATAATACACAGCCGCGTCGGTTTTCTGGGTTTTTTGACCAAAACCGAGCCTTCACCGGTTTCAAAAATTTCCAATTTTTCAAGGTTTTTCAAGGTTTTTCAGTGTTTTTTTAAGGTTTTTCAATGTTTTTCACGGTGTTTCAAGGTTTTTAAGCTTCAGCTCTGATGAACAGTCGCCCCCGCCACCTTTTCCCAGCCTAGTTTTGGTCAAGGGGGGGTGGCATTTTTCAATTTTAAAGGCAAAATAGTCTTCGGAGACCCCCCCTTGCCTCAAACTCCGACCCCCCTTGAGAGGGAAAGTTTGCCTCCAAAAACACCCCAAATGAGGGGGACCCCAGGATCGGCCCGGGCCACAGTTAAAAATGCGATTTTTTAGTACTGAAATCGACGGTTCTGGGTGGGCAGAAAACGAGGTTTTTTGACCAAAACGGAGCCTTCACCTCAGGATTGCAAGTTTTTCAAGCTTTTTCAAGGTTTGTCAGAGTTTTTCAATGTTTTTTAAGGTTTTTCAATGTTTTTCAGGGTTTTTAAGTCTCAGTTCTGATGAAGGGCCGCCCCCGCGACCTTTTCACAGCCTAGTTTTGGTCAAGGGGGGGTGGCATTTTTCACTAATCTTCGGAGACCCCCCCTTGCCTCAAACTCCGGCCCCCCCTTGAGAGGGAAAGATTGCCTCCAAAAACACCCCAAATGAGGGGGGGACCCCAGGATCGGCCCGGGTCCCTATTAAAAATGCGATTTTTTTAGTACTGAAATCGACGGTCCTTGGTGGGCTCTCGTTTTCTGGATTTTTTTCACCAAAATGGAGCCTTCACCTCAGGATTGCAAGTTTTTCAAGGTTTTTCAGAATTTTTCAGTGCCTTTTAAGGTTTTTCAATGTTTTTCAGGGTTTTTAAGCCTCAGTTCTGATGAAGGGCCGCCCCCGCGACCTTTTCACTGCCTGGTATTTTTCAATTTTAAAGGCAAAATAGTCTTCGGAGACCCCCCCTTGCCTCAAATTCCGACCCCCCTTGAGAGGGAAAGTTTGCCTCCAAAAACACCCCACATGAGGGGGACCCAGGATCGGCCCGGGTCCCTATTAAAAATGTGGTTTTTTAATACTGAAATCGACGGTTCTGGGTGGGCTCTCGTTTTCTGGGTTTTTTGACCAAAACGGAGCTTTCACCTCAGGATTGCAAGTTTTTCAAGGTTTTTCAAGGTTTTTCAGAGTTTTTCAATGTTTTTTAAGGTTTTTCAATGTTTTTCAGGGTTTTTAAGCCTCAGTTCTGATGAAGGGCCGCCCCCGCGACCTTTTCACAGCCTAGTTTTGGTCAAGGGGGGGTGGTATTTTTCAATTTTAAAGGCAAAATAGTCTTCGGAGACCCCCCCTTGCCTCAAACTCCGACCCCCCCTTGATGAGTTTGCCTCCAAAAACACCCCAAATGAGGGGGACCCCAGGATCGGCCCAGGTCCCTATTTAAAATGTGATTTTTTAGTACTGAAATCGACGGTCCCGGGTGGGCTCTCGTTTTCTGGATTTTTGACCAAAACGGCCCCTCCCAGCAAGTCCCCGGCCTCCCCGGAATACTAAATTACGAAGCCGGGCCTCCCCGGAATACTAAATTACAAAGCCGGGCTTCACCGGAATACTAAATTACGAAGCCGGGCCTCCCCGGAATACTAAATTACGAAGCCGGGCCTCCCCGGAATACTAAATTACGAAGCCGGGCCTCCCCGGAATACTAAATTACGGACCCCAGGATCGGCCCGGGTCCCTATTTAAAATGTGATTTTTTAGTACTGAAATCGACGGTCCCGGGTGGGCTCTCGTTTTCTGGATTTTTGACCAAAACGGCCCCTCCCAGCAAGTCCCCGGCCTCCCCGGAATATTAAATTACGAAGCCGGACCTCCCCGGAATACTAAATTACGAAGCCGGGCTTCACCGGAATATTAAATTACGAAGCCATGCCTCCCCGGAATACTAAATTACGAAGCCGGGCCTCCCCGGAATACTAAATTACGAAGCCGGACCTCCCCGGAATACTAAATTACGAAGCCGGGCCTCCCCGGAATACTAAAATACGAAGCCGGGCCTCCCCGGAATACTAAATTACGAAGCCGGGCCTCCCCGGAATACTAAATTACGAAGCCGGGCCTCCCCGGAATACTAAATTACGAAGCCGGGCCTCCCCGGAATACTAAATTACGAAGCCGGGCCTCCCCGGAATACTAAATTACGAAGCCGGGCCTCCCCGGAATACTAAATTACGAAGCCGGGCCTCCCCGGAATACTAAATTACGAAGCCGGGCCTCGCCCGAATACTAAATTACGAAGCCGGGCCTTCCCAGAGAGGCCCCTGAACCCTAAATCCTAAATCCTAAATCCTAAACGACCAAACCGGGAGCACGACCCCATTAAGGTTTAAATATACATAGGTAGAGAGGGTTTAGGGTTTAGGGTTTAGGGTTTAGGGTTTAGGGTTTAGGGTTTAGGGTTTAAGGTTTAGGGTTTAGGCTTCTTCCCGCCCGCCCCGCTCAAGTAGACTCTCGGTATCCCTGGTATGGCTTGTTGGTCCATACACGATACTGCTGCATCTTGCCACCTCCCAGTTGACAGGGCGACCTAAACCCCTCAAAATCCCCTGAACACTGAACCTCGAAGCCTAAACCCTCAACCCTCAACTCTCAACCCGCAAACCCTCAACCCTAAACCCTAAACCCCCAACCTCGAAGCCTGAACCTCTCAACCCGAAAACCCCAAAGACCCTAAAAGGCGACTGAACAAAGATGTGCCGACTTCTCCGTCACAAGCGACAAGAGCCAGTGAATTTCTGGACAGCTTTGAGGGACGAACTGGGGGCAGGTCTACTGATAAAGTAAAGTTCCTGACCCCGCCATTGCCAATCCCATACCCCAAGCCCTGAAACCCTACGCTCTAAACCCTAAACCCTAAACCCGAAACCCTATACCCTAAACCTCAAAAACAACCGAAGCCCGAAGCCTCAAGCAAGAACCAAGAGCCCGAACATCAATCTCCTGGTAGACACAAACCCTGAAGCCCTCAACCCCCAAAAACGGTAGTTAGCGCTTCAGGCTTAACGGCTTAACAAACCGCAAACCCCAAACTTGCCCTAAACCCTAAACCCTAAACCCTAAACCCTAAACCCTAAACCCTAAACCCTAAACCCTAAACCCTAAACCGGGTTGTTGACGGCTTAAAAGTAAGGGTAAACGAAGGTACTCGGACGCCCGGCGTAGGCTTCGGAGATGAACTTGTTCACGCAGAGCATCTTGCAGACTGGCGACGGGTCCATCCTTCAGTGCGGCATATAGGGTTTAGGGTTTAGGGTTTAGGGTCTAGGGTCTAGGGTTTAGGGTTTAGGGGTGAGAATAATCCTTAGCTTAAGTGCGCTTTTAGGGTTTAGGGTTTAGAGGTAGAGTTTACCTAGCTGAGCATTGTGGGTTTAGGGTTTAGGGTTTAGGGGTGAGAATAATCCTTAGCTTAAGTGCGTTTTTAGGGTTTAGGGTTTAGAGGTAGAGTTTACCTAGCTGAGCATTGTGGGCCACATTTATTGCTTTAGCGTGAGATGCTGGCAGGAATGGGTTTAGGGACCGCAACCCTCAACCCCAAACACACCACCTTCGTGGGCGACTTTCAAGGGGCATCCTGGCTGTAGGCTTTTGCAACTTTGGCATCCAAGTACAGAGCCTCCTCTGCACTAAGCCTCTTGAAACCTCCACATAAGAAAAACAAACATAATATTTTTATATATTATATATATATAGACACATGCATACATGCCTGTGCGCCGTGCGTTCTTGGCCCCTCGCCCCATGGCATCACCCCCGCCCTCCCCTGGTGTACTATCCCCCCTTTCCGGTAAGCCCTAGGCACTAAACTCCAGAAACCCTAAACCCTAAAACCTGAAGCCATGAGCCCTAAACCCTACAACAACCCAAAACCCTGAGCCCTAAGCCCTACACCCTAAAACCCTAAACCCCTAAAACCCTAGGGCCTAAACCCGAGAAGCCCTATATCCCCTAACACCTTTTATAAGACCCTAAACCCAGGCCCGCCAGGGCGGAACCATAGTTCATATATACATATATATATATATATATATATCCATTTATAGAAATATATATATATATATACATATATCTGTATTGATATATGCAAAATATACATACATGCAGGCATAAAAGGTTAAACCGAGAACCCTATAAAGCCGAAACCCCGCACAGCCGAAGCTTGAACCCTCCGTCTCATGGCTGCACTTAGTAGGGTAGTAAAAAATAAAGCTTTTAGCTGCCTTATTAAGAAACCCAATAAACCCAAAAAGGCTAAAGATCTAAAGTTACAGTAAAGCACCGCAAAGTCAAATCCTCCGTCTGTAGAAGCTGAGCTGTGTGCTTGGCCGCCTTCGTCGGGGCGCACGCCCCATCCGGAGCCGTCTCCCTGAAGGGGAACAGGACGGGTCGAAATAGGGCTTGAGGGGTTTAGGGTTTAGGGTTTAGGGTTTAGGGTTTAGGGTTTAGGGTTTAGGGTTTAGGGGGTTAGGGCTTAGGGGTTTACGGCTTGAGATATTCAAGTTTCACGGCTTTGTATGTGTGCGCTGGCAGGGGGAGGCGGGGTACGGGGTAGGGGGGTAGGGTATGAGGTAGGGGGTAACCCTTTCGATCCCTATATTCACCCCTGAACCCATATCCTTAAGCCCTAAACCCTGAGACTCTGAAAATGAATTTGGGGCAGCCTCATTCCCCCCCCACTCCCCACGCCGGGGCAGGGGGGCTTTAAGAGGCTTTGGTTAAGGTTGTTTAAGTTTTTTAGGGTTTAGGGTTTAGGGCTTAAAGGGTTTAGGGGTCTCAGAGATTTTTGAGGTGTGCGCTACGTTCTGGGCAAAGCAGTTCAGGGTCTCGTGGAGTGTCCTATATGGCACCCTATAAACCCCAAACCCTTAACCTAAACCCTAAAACCCCTCATAACGGGGCTTTAATAATTAGAATTGGGCTTTGGGGGGGGTTACTATTATGGTATCTTTATCAAGATTATGAGGGGTTATTACGGTATCTTTACAAAGATCATGAGGGAATGGTATGAACAATTTCCCGAGCCCTAAACCCTAAACCCTAAACCCTAAACCCTAAACCACTGAGGCCCACACAAGCCGATGGCATCGCTGCCCTTCTTCGCACATTTCGCTCCATCCTTGAATCCAAGTCCTCAGAAGGGGTTGAGGGCTTTTTGGTTTAGGGTTTAGGGTTTAGGGTTTAGGGTTCAGGGTTTAGGGTAGCCCAGGAACCATTTTAAAAGATAAGGGCACCCTTTTTGAGGGGGGGTTGGTTACTTTATAACGGAACCTTCTTGAAACAAAAAGAGGGATAAGGATTCAGGGTCTGTAGGGCTTGGAGAAGCCCAAGGAGACAGCGTCGGTCAGGGCGGAAAGTACCGGTTCAGGGCTGAGGCAACCCGGCTTAGGGTTTAGGGTTTAGGGTTTAGGGTTTAGGGTTTAGGGTTTAGGGTTTAGGGTTTAGGGTTTAGGGTTTAGGGTGTAGGGCTTAGGGTTCAGGGTTTAGGGTCGTTCCATGGGTTATCTCTTGGGGCCCCCTGCCCTTACTAAGGACATTGTCAGACAGGGAATCTCCCCCTCCCAAGCCCAATCATCGAAAAGCCCAAATCCTAAACCACAAGCCCAAGACCCCCAAACCCGAAATCCCTAACCCTAAACCGTCTAAGTTCTAAACCGTAAACTCAAAACCCTAAACCCGATTAGGTCCTTGACACACGCAACCCTAAGCCCTAAACCCTCAACGTTAGGGGCACTGAAAAATGGACATGGAGGGGGGCAAGTGTCCTCTCCAACAGCAGGGCACGCCGCCTTCAGCACCTGAGATGTATGGTTAATTCATGTTCAGCGCTGATCAGGCTTATCATGGATTTCCCTACTACCGGCGCGAAAAAAGGCTCAGAGGATGGTTTGTGGCACTTGCTGGCTGCTTACTTGGAGGTTCATTGTACTTATTCGCCACATTGACAACTACACTTTAGGGTTTAGAGTTTAGGGTTTAGGGTTTGGGGTTTGGGGTTTGGGGTTTGGGGTTTGGGGTTTAGAGTTGAGGCTCCAGAACGCAGTTATGACTGTACTTATAACCCGCTTATAAGCCCCTTCATTGCCCTAACATGGCTATACTTGGGTTAGAAGTACAGCTATACTTGCAGGCGATCCCGAGGGCCAGAATCAGAAGCCACACACCCAAGCCCAAACATTCCCAGTTCTGAAGCCCTGAGCCCTGAGCCCTGAGTCCTGAGCCAGCCCTGCGCCCTGAGCCCTGAGCCCTAAGGCCTGAGCCCTAAGCTTTCCGAGCCCGAGCACTGAAGCCTAAGCCCTAAGCCCTAAGCCCTAAAAGTGGGTGCTCCCCGAGTTATAACTCCATAGGGCCCTTAATGAGACTCGTAGCTCTTGTATTTCCAGGGAGGCCCTAAACTTATAAACTTATCAACCCTAAACCCTGACCCCAAACCGTAAAACCTAAACCCTGAGCCCTAGACCCTCAACCCCAAACAGGTTTGGCGATTTGGTCAAGTATGTAACCCGGACATCTCAGCCGTCCGCTTGCCATGCACGCCTCTTGACCTCAAGGGAGGAGCAGACCCTAAACCCTAAACCCTAAACCCTAAACCCTAAACCCTAAACCCTAAACCTCCTGCAGCCGAAGCTGTCAGAAAAAAATCGCTTTGCAGCTTGGGGTCTGGGATGGCCGCTAGACCCTAAAGAACCCGAAGGCCTCATAGCGTCTAGGTTGGGATGTTCCCCCCGAAAACTAACAGCAGGGTTTAGGGTTTAGGGTTTAGGGTTTAGGGTTTAGGGTTTAGGGTTTGGGCTTAATGGGGATTATAATCGGGCGTTACTATCATCCCTAGTAAGGACGGGGAGTACAAGGGGGAACATCCCCCGATGTCTATAAACACTTTGGTGACAGATGGATGGAATGCGGCGCTCTCATTGGGCTGCTGTTGAGGAGCTTAAGGTGAGATGTACGTTGCCACCAGCCCCCTGTCTTTTTGCTACCCAGCCATATTCTCAGACTCCACTTAACAAGGGCCAGATAATTAGGGGGGGACGGATCTTGGACCAGTTTCCAACCCAAACCCTCAACCCTAAATAACCCCGAACCCTAAACCCCAAACACTGGGGGGAGACGGGGGGTGGAGGGGGAGGGGTGTTGGGGGGGGGGGCCGGGGGGGGGCTAGGGGGTGGTGCGGGGCTAACTCAAAACAGAAAATCTGGGAACCGTCCCTAAACCCTAAACCCTAAACCCTGAACCCTGAACCCTCAACCCTAAACCGCAGACACCTAAACCCCTCTCTCTCTTGCCGCGGGTCTCGGAGTATTTCCTGAACAGAGGTTGGTGTTCCACGTTTTGCAGGTGAATCGAGGAATCAGGAAAGGTGTTCATAATAATGTCCTACAAGAAGTAGGTTTAAGGCAAGGTCTAGCCTAAACCCTGAAGCCCAAACCCTAAAACCTAAAGCCTGAACCCCAAACCGTAAACCCTGAACCCTATCCCGAAACCCTAAACTGCCCCTAAACCCTACACCCCAAACCCTAAACCCCAAACCCTAAACCCCAAACCCTAAACCCCAAACCCTGAACCCCAAACCCGAAACCCCAAACCCTAAACCCCAAACCCTAAACCCCAAACCCTAAACCCAAACCCTGAACCCCAAACCCGAAACCCTAAACCCCAAACCCTGAACCCCAAACCCTAAACCCCAAACCCCAAACCCCAAACCCTGGATCAAAGGTATGAATGAACTGTGGGCCGGCGCTGGTCGCAGTCTGACAGGTGGTCTCTGCAAGCGCCTCGGGCCATCCCGCCGTGTGCGCACCATCACAGGGTTTAGGGTTTAGGGTTTAGGGCTTAGGGTTTAGGGCTTAGGGTTTAGGGTTTAGGGTTTTGGGTTTTGGGCTTAGGCTAAATTAGGGTTTAGGGTTTCGGGTTAGGGGGTCTGCTTGGAGGTTCGTGGTGCTTATAACCCAAGTGTAACTGTACCTATAACCCACTTATAAGCCCCTTAAGTGCCCTCCTCACATGGCTATATAGCGGCTATAGTTAGGTTACAAGTACACTATCATCAGGTTAATAAGTACCAACCTCCAAGTAGGCTTGGGGTTTGTAGAGTTTAAGGTTTAGGGTTCGGGCTTTGTGGAGTTTACCAAGGTGTAGTTGGGGGTTTGGGGCTTGTAGGGTTCTGTGCGACATCTTGAAGCCTTCTTGTTTCTGATAAGACACACAAACCGCCAAGAGGACTTAGGCTCAAGGGTTTAGGGTTTGGGGTTCCTACACCCCAAACCTTGAACCCTGAACCCTGAACCCTAAACCCTAAGCCCTGAACCCTAAACCCTAAACCCCAAACCCTAAACCCTTTAAGGGCTGAGGGCTGAAGCTTCTTTCGACAATGGCCAGCGCTGCAACATCGGCTCCCGGAAGCTTCTCCCGAAGCTTCCCGAAGCCTATGTGAGCTAACCCGTGTGTATCCCCAACAAAAAAGTTGGCGGGCGCGGCATTTGAAGCGGCTAATCTTGCCACTTCTAATGCTGCACTGTTAGAAGGTGTGCCACCTTGACAGCCGCTCCACTTGCTACAACCTTAGAGGATGTCTCTTAAATCTACAAATTAGCCGCTTCAAACGATGCACCTTCAGAGCGATGTTCATAACACAATAAACACCAAGTGATTTCAAAAATTTTTTCACATCACTAACTGCTTCACAAGAAACAAAAACAAGCTTGTTTCCAACTGTTTTAGGATTTACAACAAAACAAAACCGTTCAAAGAAATCCAGACAAGACAAACAAACACGATAACAGAAACCTGATTAAATTCAAACAAGTTCAATCAACGATCACTTCAAAAAACAAAGTTGCATTTTTTTATTTTGTCTTCTAGACACCAGACGTTTTTTTGTTTTTGAAAATGTTCTTTACCATTTCAATTTGTCCAAAACTTCTTGTTTTAAATTTCATTTGCATTGTCTGACAGAAAAGAGCATTAATCAATTGTGTCTAAATGTTTTTCATCAGAATTTCTTATTTTTTTTCAAATTGAAAAATCTGTGTCTGTCCTTCACATTGCCTGAAGGGGGCGGGGCGGAGGCCCAAATCGCCCTCTTTTGGTCAATGTGAGGGAGGGAGGGAAATGACCCTGAAGAGGAGGGGGGTTGGGCATGCAGAAACTCTGCCCATTTTTTTACATTTTTTCTAACTGACATGAGAATTCAGATCGCCTGACCTTTTCTCTATTGAAGCGGATTGAGCATTTGCTTCTTTTGATTTGATGCATTTTGATTTGCAGCAATTTTGGATCATGGCAAGAACTGCAATCAGCGCTCGGTGGGAAGCTGGGGGACAAGTGACCATGGGATCTGCAGGAAGAGACAGACGAGTCCGTTCTCAGCCCAAATCTCGGCCGAAAAGTCGTCAGTCCAGGGCTCGGGAAGAAGACTCACCCATTGAAAGTGCAGAACCAAAGGTGAAGCCCAGAAAGCGACCTGCAAGCGCCTTGCAGCAGCATTTTGAAAGTCGTGGATCCAGCTCATCCTTGCCATCAAGACCGTACACGGATCCTCGTCAAGAGAGTCCCGAAAGAAAACGAGGTCGCCAAGCAAATTTGTCCAGATCTTCCTTGTGGACACGCTTTTCACTTGACGGAATTCTTTGTTCGACTCCTGCTGAGCTCTTGGAGATGTGTGTTGACTTGGGCTTGATGCATGATGGTCGACTTGATCCGTGTGAATGGTGCGAAGAGACCAATTGGCGGATTGAAGGAAAGGGAGACCATGCCTCTTACAGGTGCAAGACAAAAAATTGCAGATGCTCAAAGTCTGCATTGACACATGACGCAGATCTCTTCAACAAGAAATTGGCACTTCGATCCTTGGTTGGTGCTCTTTGGCTCTTCTTGTCCCCGATCAATGTCAGTCCGGATCAAGCTGGTCTCATTCTGGGGGTCGATCACCGCACTGTCAGAGACTTGTTTGGGAATTTTCGCAAATGGTTGACGCCCATCATTGACCGCATGAATGAAGAGCTTGTGATGGGTGGTGCTGGGATGGACGTGGAGCTAGATGAGATCAGCTTTAGAAGCAAAGGCTTGGACGACAAGGTTGCTGGGTTTCATCGGCCTTGTTTTGTCCGTTTGTTAAAGTGTTTGTATTGCTTGCGATATCTTCAATTTACACTAAGGTTCTATGGCTCCGTTACATTGCGATCGTTCGTAGAGGAAGTGCGAAAGTCTTCATTCACAAGCTCCCGGACAAGTTGACGGCTTCCGGACAAGGTGGAGGAGGCCCTTTGAGCATCCAGGAGCTGAAGGATACGATCGTGAATTCCGCAGGAGCCAGCCGAATCGCCGTTGGCAGTGTCTGTCACACAGACAGTGCAAAGGCGTACAAGAAGCTGGACTCTGAAGAGCCATTGCCATGTTTGTACAATGGAGCCTTGGGAGGACCTTCTTTTGCTCATTTGAAACTGGCGCACAGCAACGTCCGACACAAGCCGCCCCACCCAGAGTTCACTCGAAAGTTCAAGCTCAAGATCTTTGATGGGCGACAATGGGTGGAAGAGATCAGGGTTGGGGGCACCCAAAAGTTGGATGGGTTCTTTGCAACCTTTCGAAGAGAGGTCGGCAAGCGTCCCATCAACACCACGGGGCCTTCTCCTGCTACGGCTGAGGCAATGGAGACACAACTTCATGAGCGAGTGCGCACCTTTCAGTTTTTGCATTGGTTTTCCTTTACGGATGCTTTTCAAGTCTTTGCGGAAATGCGCAAGCTTGAGCGTGCTTCCGTTGGCTCCGTAACGTGGGCAAGCTTGGCTAGTTTTGGAAAGGGAAAGGCAAAGCCTTCCACTGCCCCTGAAACGAAATCTGCAGAGGAGGTTCCTGCTGTTTTGGTGCCTCCTGCAGAAGAATCGCCTCAGCCGCTTTCACTTTCCTGTGATGAAGAGCACGAGCCAGTGTATTCGGAAGGCGAGGACGTTCAAAGCGAACTTTTCGATCCCGAAGAAGAAGAAGAGCTTATTTTTGACAACAAAGGGATCAGAGTCTTGAACTAGCTAGCAGAAAGCAGAAGCTGTCAGAAGTTTGCCAGAGTTTTGCGCGTACAAAAAGAGCTGTGCGTTTTTGGAGTCGATTCCGGTGCATGGTGAGGCTGGGGAATCCAAGTCAGGTCGGTTCAGATCAAGGCTTCGTTTTTGACGTGGTTGTTTGGCAGTGTTTGGTCTTGTGTTGCCTTCTGTTTCCGTAGACACAGTTTTGGGTGGCTTGTCAGCTTGATGGGTGGGTTTGCTAGGCCAGGGGACAGCTTCTTTAAGGGTGTAACACATCGAGCGGCGTGGCCTGGAATTGCTGCCTTGGAGCGGCGTGTTGGTGGCCGCATTTCCACTTGCGGACTGTGGGTGCCGGTTTGTTAGGCTGCGTACGCCTCCTTTGAAGACGTGACGCCTCGAGCGGCGGACCGCTCTTGCTGCGAGGCCCCTTAAAAAAGGTCGCGGCGCCTCGAGCGGCGCGGCTGACGCCGCGCCGCCCTGCGGGCGGCGCGGCGTTTTGAGCGGTTAAAGTTAACCGCGCGCGACGCCGCGCCCGGCAAAAAGTTCTGAATAGAAAGAACCCACGAGTAGATGACCCCTAAACCCTAAACCCTAGTTTAGCCTAAACACTAAACCCTAAACCCTAAACCCTAGACCCTAAACCCTAAACCCTAAACCGGGCTCTAAGGCTCTCAGATGCTGTTAGATGATCTCTCTGCTGGTTTCTGGTCTAGTAACTAGTAATCCCCCCCAACCCCACCCCCGCCCCTTCCCTCCCCCCCGCGCGCGCGCGCGAACAAGCAACGAGTCGCTGCAAACCTACTTGGAGGTTCATAATACTGTAGAACCCACTTATAAGCCTCTTAAGTGCCCTAATAGGGTTTATGTACGTTAATAAGTAATTGCCATGAACCTCCAAGTAGGTGGTAGTAACCCTAAACCCTAAACCCTAAACCCTAAACCCTGAACCCTGCAAAGTTATGGTAACCCTGAGGAGCTTTTCCCATTTCTGCGCGATCACTGTCCCGGAACAGACCGCAAATATTCCGTATAGCTTTCTGCCTCCGCCAGCCGATTGATAGCAAGTCCCGGGATCAAGAACACGACGTTGAACAGTAGGAGCTTCCTGAATTGAGCCGACCGGAAGCGGGGGGTCCGGCAAGCAGAGGTGCTTGAGAAGTTTTGGAAGCGATGAGGCTCGCCCGGGAAGAGAAGCTCAGCAATGCGTGGCGCCAATTTGTCAAAGAGCAGGGCGAAGCTCGACTGGCTCCTGGCCATACTTGGAGCTTCTGGTAGTTATTAACCAATGAATACAACTGCACTTGTCACCCACTTGTCAGCCCCTTAAGTGCCTTAGTATGGTTACAAGTACACTTATAAGCTCAGCACTGCGACCATGCGGTCTAACCTTTTGGACCCTTGTATACAAACCCGACTCTAACCCGACACCCCAAAACTCTCTAGGCCCTATACATTGCCCAAGCCATTCGTGCTGCTGGATACCCTGAGCCCAAACCCCAAACCCTCAGCCTAAACCCTAAACCCTAAGCCCTAAAACCTAAACCCTAAACGCTAAACGCTAAACCCTAAACCCTAAACCCTAAACCCCAAACCCTTACTCTGCCTGTTTGCCTTCTCTGACCTTGCCTAGGGCTGCCACATAGTTGGGGTCGATGCTGCACGCCTTCGCGCCCTCGGGAGTCGCTTGGAGGAGAGGTAGGGTTTAGGGTTTAGGGTTTAGGGTTTAGGGTTTAGGGTTTAGGGTTTAGGGTTTAGGGTTTAGGGTTTAGGGTTTAGGGTTTAGGGTTTAGAGTTTCGGGTGTAGGGTGCAGGGTTTAGGGTTTAGGGTTCAGGATTTAGGGTTTGGGGTTTGGGGTTTGGGGTTTGGGGCAGGGTTTAGGGCTGGGGCTGGGGTTTGGGGGTTTAGGATTTGGGGGTTTAGGTTAGGGATGCTTAGTGTATCTAGGGGTTTAGGAATTAAGGATGTTCAGGGTTTCAACTTGAGGAATTCTCACTGGGGTAGGTTTGGGAGCCCTATAAAAATTGATTTTTATGGCGTTCATCAGGATTATCTAGGGGATTAAGGACAACAACAATTAAAACTTGCTCAAACCTACCCCTGCTGGATGGCATGTTTGGAATGATTGCAGCTTTTTCGGGGCCTCAGATTTTGCATGCTGTTTGGCTTAGGTTTAGGGTCTAGGGATTCGGGTTTGGAGGTAACTTAAGAACGCACTTAACCGTGTGGGACATGGAGTTGAAGAATTTAGAGGCTTTTTGGATGAGGGCCTCATGACCCTCTACCCAGAAAGGCCAACAATCCTGAACTACGGAATAAACCTTAGACCATACCGGGTTCCCTGCTTAAGCGGTATTGGGCTCTTTGAGCACAGCCCTGAATACCCAAACCCTAAGCCCTAAACCTTAAACCCTAAACCCTAAGCCCTAAACCCTACATACCCAAACCCCCTAAGCAGCGGAACATCGATCCCTGTGGCCGCAGCCTCATTGACATCCGTGAAGGGCGCATAACCACTGGCACAAGTGACCTTCCGAGGCGTGACGTGGGCCACGGTTTAGGGTTTAGGGTTTAGAGGGTTTAGGGTTTAGGGTTCTGCCACTACACCCTAAACTTCCCTAAGCCCAAACCGGGCTTTGACGTCGGGCGTTGATCCACGCGCAGAGTTCTTGCGTTCGAAAGCCAGGAGTCCCTCCCTTCTTCCCTCCCTGGCCGTTCCCTCCCACACAGTTTCCCGATTGTTCCCTTTCGCGCTCCGCCCAGCACACTCCTTCTTCTCTCATTAAACTCTTCGTTCCCGCAGGCTCGTGTAAACACCTGAACATGGTGATCAGTAATTCTCCGTCATGTGATCAGTTTCCAGTCTGCAGGGGGGCAGAGGGGGTGTGGGGGTGGCTCTGCCCACCGAAGCTCCCCCCCCCCCCCACACCCCAGGTAAACGTACCTGCATGGGTCTGTGCCTGGACTCTGTATAGAGTAGCTGGCAGGGCCCTCACTCTCATTTTCATGTCCACTTCATTTCGTGTTGTACCAGTCCTCTGAGTCTGGCACAGCGAGGCAGGACCCTACCTCATGTTTGCATCATCTCATCAAGTTTGCACATGCCATTCCTTGTGTCTGGCCTGTCTGGGAAAAATCTTCATGTCACCTTCATGCCCCAAAACACCCTTGAGATTGCACACGGCATCAGTTCATGCCAAGCCGCCAAAGTGTCTGTGTGTGTGTTTTCGTTTCTCTCTCTCTCTCTCTCTCTCTCTCTCTCTAATCTGTGCCGCATTTGTCGACGCCTTCTACTAGGCACGGTGGCACATAAGGGAAGTCAAGGGAGGCTTCCTCGCGCACATGGCCAAACCTCTCCCCGACCGATCATCCAGTCCACTCTTGACATAAGTGTTGGGGTTCAGGAGAAACTCTACACCCTAAATCCTAAACCCCGAAACCTCATTAACCCTAAACCCTTAAGCCTGATAACCCGAATAAAACCCTAACCCCCATGAACCAACAGCTGCCAAGCCCTACGCCCTAAACCCTAAACCCTAAACCCTAACAACTAAACCCCTATAGCGAGTGCAATGCATGTGCAGTCCTTGCAGTTGCACGTCTGCCCCGCTGTGCAGCCGGCACATTCACTGGCAAGGCAGCAGGACTTTGGCTTTGGAGACTTTAGAAGGTTCAGGGTTTAGGGTTTAGGGCTTAGGGTTTAGGGTTTAGAAGAGCGAGGGTTTCGGGTTCCGTTTAGAATAGTTGCCGTTCGGCTTGGTATAGCATTCCAAGATCGCATCAGTTGGTAAGTCTACGATCCCTCCGGTTGCGGAGTACCAAGCACATTTCTCGGATGAGATGTGCATCCAGAACCCTTTTCTTAGGTTTCAACGCAACCCTAAGCCCTGAACCCTAAACCCTCGGTGATGAATATCCAGGATCTGACGTTGAGAACTCCGACCGCGTCGTCGTCAGCAGGCCAAACGGCAAGTGTGAAAGTTTAGGATTTGGGGTTTAGGGTTTTAGGGTTTAGGGTTTAGGGATTTGGCAGCATGGAAACGGCATTCTCCTCAAAATGTACTTGGAGGTTCATGGGTACTCATAACCAGTTATGAGTCTACTTATAACCTACATGGGGACTTCGGGGGCTTGTAAGTAGAGTTATAATATGAGTAGGGTTATAAGTACCATGAACCTCCAATTAGTACCCAAAACCCACAGCCCTAAAACCAAAATCCT
Source organism: Symbiodinium natans (assembly GCA_905221605.1). NCBI lineage: Eukaryota > Dinophyceae > Suessiales > Symbiodiniaceae > Symbiodinium > Symbiodinium natans. Next base: position 110,800 of record CAJNDS010002665.1, on the reverse strand, counting down.
AAACTCCCAAAAACCCCACTGGCCCAAAGATCAGAAAAGCGTTCATGTCAGTGGGTTGTCACATGCACAAAAACGTTTGCGAGCTGGGGTGTTTCCGACGTGAAGAATAGGCAATTTATGGTTTAGGGTCTGCAGGTTTCTGGCTTTAGGGACTGGCTTTAGGGTTTAGGGTTGCAGGTTTCTGGCTTTAGGAGCTGGCTTTCGGGTTTATAGGGTTTAGGGTTGCAGGTTTATAGAGTTTAGGGTTGCAGGTTCTGGCTTTAGGGACCAGAGGGCCGTGAGTTAAGGGTTTAGATGGGTTTGGCGTCCGCTCGTCCTCACTGCCTGGCATCTGAGCCAACCCTGCACGCCAAGCGCTACAACGCTTCAGCTGCGAAACCGAGGCCCTCACCCTGAACCCTAAATGTTAAGTTGCTCTATGGCCCTAGCCCCAAGCAAGACCCGTTGAAGTTGTTGCTGTTCGCATCTCGTCTGAAAGCTTCAGTTCAGGGAAGCCTCCCGAATCCCAAAAGGATTGAAGGTAGGGGTTTAGGATTGAGGATTGTGGGGTTCAGGGTGCAAGGCTCATCGGGTTGACACCTTAAGGTCTAGGGTACCCTTCATATCTCAGTCGTAAGAAAACGGCGTCTTGTGGTTTTGGGTTCCGGGTTTAAGTTTAGAGTTTAGAGTCCCAAGTGTTTGGACCCTGCGCCCTGAGCCCTCCCACGCAGAGTTGCCTCAATCGCAAGCTGACATCTGCGGGCACAGCTTTGCACCGGGGCGTGGCCTGTGGCCGTCGAGATATCAGGAATCGACCATTCTGGGGCCGCCTGGAGGGTTGGGGTGTGCGGCTTCGGGCTGAGGGCAGCATGGCAATAAGAAGGGCAACCTTTTGGGGTTCGCATAACCCTAAGCCCTAAACCCTAAACCCTAGACCCTAGACCCTAGACCCTAAACCCTAAACCCTAAACCCTAAACCCCAAACCCTAAACCCTTCCCGCAACCCTTAGGGAGCTGGGTTGGGAACAGAGAAGACACCAGGCGGCCTCAACGGGCCGGCACAGTGGCGGCTCCTGACATGAGCTGTAGGCTTGAAACTCAATTGTTGGGGTTTAGGGTTTAGGGTTTGGGGTTTGGGGTTTAGGGTTTAGGGTTTAGGGTTTAGGGTTTAGGCTTTAGGCTTTAGGGTTTAGGGTTTAGGGCTGGGCTTCCGAGATTCTCGGCAGCCCAGAGTATGCAGAGAGGAAAGTTGTGCGGGCCCACATATGATCGCACTCTACCCTGGACCCTAAACCCTAAACCCTAAACCCTAAACCCTAAACCCTCTAAGGCTTTCGGTCTTGGAGGCTTCAGGGCATGGATGATGACGTCGCATCGCTCTATCCAAGAGCCAAAGAGTACTCAGAAAGCAACGGACTTTTAAAATTTTCGCCGATCAGTCGATTTCCTCGCTACGATCCGATCCATCTCTCGCGGTCGGTTTAGGGTTTAGGGTTTAGGGTTTAGGGTTTAGGGTTTAGGGTTTAGGGTTTAGGGTTTAGGGTTTAGGGTTTAGGGTTTAGGGTTTAGGGTTTAGGGTTTAGGGTTTAGGGTTTAGGGTCTCAAAGAAAGTGACAAGGCTTAGGACTTCTGCGACCAACTGCGGTTGGATCGCTCGCACTATGTCATTCCGAACAACAAGTTGTTCTACACAGCAACAAACATAGGCTTTAGGGCTTGTGGTCCTAGGGTTTAGGGCGAATACAAGGGAATCTTCAACTAGAGTATACATTCTTGAGATGGCTGATACGATTGTCCAGGAACGATATGCTAGACCCAGGAGTAACCCAGGACCCTAACAAAAAGGGGAAAAGGGGCCTACTCTGGGTCCGAGTAGCCCTACTTGCAAGCTCTTTTGACTTAGTAAGTCTACGTAGTATCCCCCAGAAAACCTCTTATAATCCCCTTAACCCCCGTACTAACCCTGCTTACTAAATCAACCCTGCAACCCTAAAATCTAAACAAAGAGAATAAAGGCCTACTCTGGGTCCTAGTGTATCGCCATTGGTGGAGTTAGAGCAGGACGAGGTGAGAATGTGCCTGGCGGAAAGCTAGGGGTTCGGGCGACGCCAATCCTAAACGCTAAAGCCCCGAACATCCCCCAAACATCCCCAAACCCTAAACCCTAAACCCTAAACCCTGAACCCTAAATCCTAAACCCTAAACCTTAAACCCTAAACCCTGAATCCTAAACCCTAAACCCTAAACCTTAAACCCTAAACCCCAAACCCGAAACCCTAAACCCTGAACCCTAAACCCTGAAACCCAAACCCGCTCCTCGAAAGTTAGCGCTTCGGCGCTCACTGCCCTGCAGCTCCGGGAGCCTTCGCTGCCACCACCTTGAGGGTTTAGGGTTTAGGGTTTAGGGTTTAGGGTTTAGGGTTTAGGGTTGCGGCTTCAGGGTTTACTAGGATGGTCCTTAACACCGTCTGAAAAATTCTGAAACATGATCCTCTTAAACCCCTAAACCCAATAAGGGAACAGATGGCTTTAGGCTTGAGATGGACTAGGGTTGAGGGTTTAGGGTTGAAATATTAGGGTTTAGGCTTTAGATGGACGAGGGTTGAGGGTTTCGGGTTGAGGTTGAGGGTTTAGGGTTTAGGGTGTAGATGGATTAGGGATTTGGAGCTAAACCCTGAGCCCTGAGCCCTGAACCCTGAACCCCAAACCCTAAACCCTAAACCCTAAACCCTAAACCCTAAACCCTAAACCCTAACTCAAGGTTCAGGGCTTGGGGCTAGAGGGCCGCCCACCTATACGCTCAAAGCCGCGAGCGTGGTCGCACTTCACCTGAGGGCAGCTGGGAAATGGTTTAGGGTTTAGGGTTTAGGGTTTAGGGTTTGAGGGTTTGAGGGTTTGAGGGTTTGAGGGTTTAGGGTTTAGGAGTTTGAGGGTTTGAGGGTTTGAGGGTTTGAGGGTTTAGTGTTTAGGGCTTAGGAATGTTTTAGGGTTCATGAGTTTAGGGCGTAGGAACGCTTAGGGTTTCGGGTGTCGGCTGGGACTTAGGGCTCATGTTTGCGCAGCCCTGCATGGGTCAGGGGCTTGACAGCTGGGAGTAAGACAAGGAGTCTTAGGGGTTGGGCCTAAACCCTAAAACCCTAAACCCTAAACCCTAAACCCTAAACCCTAAACCCCAAACCCCAAACCCTAAACCCTAAACCCGAAAAGAACCCAAGGCCTGAACACGGCGTACCTGAAGGGTCCTATAGGTAGCACTCTCATCCCTAGCACGCAACCCCCACAATAGAACTACCCACCCTGAACCCTAAACCCTAAACCCTGAACCCTGAACCCTAAACCCTGAACCCCAAAGAGCCCAATATGCCGAAAAACTATGGAAGGTACTGTACTTTAATTCATATTACGGGATCACTCATAATTTGATTCTTCCCCTGAACCCTAAACCCTAAACCCTCAACCCTAAAGCCTATAAAGGGGGTATAGAGGGGTCTCTGCATGGTACATGTTGGGGTCTTCAGGCAGCGTACCATTCGGGTTTTAGGGTTTTAGGGTTCTAGGGTTTTAGGGTGTTAGGGTTCTAGGGTTTTAGGGTTTTAGGGATTTAGGGTTTTAGGGTTTTAGGGGTTAGGGTTTAGGGTTTTTTGGTTTAGGGTTCAGGGTTTAGGGAGTAGGGTAAAGTTTAGGGGTTTCGGGCTTAGGGGGTTTTAGGGCTCAAGGGCCTTAGGGACCCTGGAACTCCAACCACTAAACCCTCAGCCAGAAACGAGCTAAACCCTCAACCTGCAAGAACAAAAACCAAAAAGCCCTTAACCTAAAGATCAAAGAAGCTGCAAAACCCCTAAGGGTCCATGTACCTATATGGCATATGCTTGGGCCCTAAAGCTACCATAGGAACCCCTTTAAGGCCAGAGTATCTACCATGTAGGTACATGGACCCTTTGGGAACCAAACTGCGCGTGCGCTGTGGAGCCTTGCACGGGCAGAGCTGGCCGGCAATGCACTTGTCGCAGTCCTGCGCCAGTTCGAGTTTCGGGTTATGGGGCTATTGGGTTTAAGGTTTAGGGCCTTTAGGGTTTAGGGTTTAGAGCCTTTAGGGTTTAGGGTTTAGGGCCTTTAGGGTTTAGGGTTTAGGGTTTAGGGGTATTGGGTTTAGGGTTTAGGGTTATTGGGTTAGGGTTTAGGGTTTAGGGCCTTTAGGGTTTAGGGTTTAGGGTTTGAGGTTTAAGTGGTCTCAGGTCTAGGTCAGGGTTTAGGGTCTAGGGTTCAGGGTCTCGGGCTTCGGTCTGTGTGATTGGTCCTCCGACTGGGCAGTCCTGAGAGGATAAAGGCCTTTGCAAGTCAAAGCTTGACAAGAACAGAGAATCCAGACCCTAAACCCTAAACCCTGAACCCTAAACCCGAAACCGGAAACCCTAAACCCTTAGAAGGGAACCTAAACCCTAGAAAAGGCAGTGAGGGCCTACTCTGGGTCCGCGGAATTCTGTTTCTGGATCGCCAGGGGTTTCTCTCTAGGGTTTATTAGGGTTTAGGGGTTCGGGAATGCAAACAAACAGTTGTCCTTCTTGTTGGTTAATCCGCCTTCAGGTTCAGGGCCTCTGAGAAGACCTAACACCTGAAGGGCACCACCCTAAACCCTAAACCCGAAACCCTAAACCCTAAACCCTAAACACCACAGGGAACAAGGCGCTTCCTTCGTTCGTGGGTCTGGGTGCCCACCGCTAGTGCTCGGTGGCAGCTCTGTGTGTGGTCAGCTCTCAGAACTGACGGTCCCTTGTCTGGGGGCGACCCTAAACCCCCTAAACCCCCCTTAAACCCGAACACCTAATCTCAGTTTGCATCGGGCTCTGCAGTGAAGTTCCGTATAGAGGAGTCTTGGGTAGGAATAGGCCCAGAAGCGTAGGGTTTAGGGTTTAGCACGGCTTAGGGTTTAGGGTTTATTGAGATACTGGCAACTCAGGGTTTGGGTCAGGGGAAGGCTTCGAGGAAAGTTTCGGGGAGTCTCTGCTTTTGGCTCTTGAAGAATCCTAGTCCTAGTTTACAGGGGCTTCAGGGTTTAGGATTTAGAAGGGTAAAGGGTTTTGGGGCTTCGGCTTTCTTTCTTCAGGCTCGGGGTTGTTAAGAGGGCTTAGGGTTTAGGGTTTAGGATTAGGGTTGAGAGGTTTCCTGGGGTTTGGGGTTCTGGCTTTCGCTCGCAGTCCTCCTGCACGATGTCGTTGTGAGAGCGGACCAGGTTAGGCACCTGCAGGCCGGCGCACGGAAAGAAGCTGCTCGGAACCCAAACCGATTCTTTCTAATGAGGGTTTAGGGTTTAGGGTTTCCTGTACAGCCTCCAGGAATTTCACGACAAGGCCTTCTGCCAAAACAAGGGTTTGGGGTTTGGAGTTTAGGGTTCAGGGTTCAGGGTTCAGGGTCCAGAATGAGAGTTCACATTTGACGCCCGGCACGGCTTCTACTTGGAGGTTTATGGTACCTACTAACCAGGTATAACTGGACTGTACTTATCACTTAAGTAGCCCCTTATGTTCCCTAATATGGTTATGATTGTGTTATAAGTACAGTTATAATTGGGTTGTAATAAGTACCATGAACCTCCAAGTATCAGGGGAACAGGAAGGGAACTCACCGTCCTTTCGGGTACCCTCAGTATAAGGCTTCGTAGATCAACAGGAGCCCAGAGCCCGCCTGGTAGAGTAAACCCTAAACCCTCAGCCCTCAACCCTAAACCCTAAACCCTAAACCGCAAACCCTAGGCTCCCAAATTACGGGCCCACACCCCTAAACCCTAAACCCTAAATCCTAAACCCTCAACCCTAAACCCTAAATCCTAAACCCTGGACCCCCAAACCCTAAACCCTAAACCCTAAGCCCGGAGGGAGGCCAGGGCTCCCAACGCAGCGAGGATGACATTCAGGCATCTCCTGCAAGAGATCCCACTGTGAGCTTTCAAGGTTTAGGGTTTAAGGTTTGGCTACGAAAGTGGAAATTATAAGTAGGGTTTAGGGTTTAGGGTTTAGGGTTTAGGGTTTAGGGTTTAGGGTTTAGGGTTTAGGGTTTAGGGTTTAGGGTTTAGGGTTTAGGGTTTAGGGCTTCACCTGAAAGGGGCCCTAACTGGGGTTATCCTACTTAACAGCCCTGTGTAAGAGCCACTTGCTGCTGTCCCCCACTCCCCAGTCGGCTTCAGGGGGCCTGAATGCCATACCATGTACCATGTACGGTCTCTGAAACCTTACACAAACCCTAAACCCTAGACCCTAGACCCTAGGCCCTAAACCCTAAACCCTAAACCCTAAACCCTAGACCCTAGGGTCTAACCCCAAACCCTAAACCTTAAACCCTAAATCCTAACCCTAAACCCCATAACTTTCTGGGGCAGGTATGCAGAGAGCTGTGGGTTGAACTAAACTACTGGGCTTCGGGTTTAGGGTCTTGCGTATACTTGTATGAACAAGAACCATACAAGTACAAAAAACAGTTTAGGGGGTTTAGGGTTTAGGGTTTAGGGTTTAGGGCTTGAAAGGATAATATGTTCACCGCTGGTCATCAGTGTTCACATTATGCAGTTATTCGTGATGGTTTAGGGTGCCCCAACTACCATCGAGAGCCTCTCCCCGCCAAGCGAGGAATCCTTGACCTGGAAACAACTAAACCTGCATTCCGAAAGCTCGAAACAATCAACTCCTCAAGGAATATCGAAACCCCCAACCCCAAACTTCAAGGCATACCTGAACCCTAAATCCTCGAGGGGCTACAGGGCCATAGGGCATTCCTATTCGGATTGGGATTGGGGTTTAGGGCGAAGGGTTCTAAGCCACCATGAACCATAAACCCTAAGCCCTGAACCCTAAACGCTAAAGCCCACTGGTTCTTAGTAGGGAATGAGGGAACGAGGGAATGAGGGCCCTACATATACCCTTTAAGGGACTATGTAGGGCCCTGATTCCCTCATTCCGTACTAAGAACCAGCCAGGAAGTGTCCTCAAACCCTAAACCCTATAAACCCCAAACCCTAGACCCCTGAAGTGTCCTCCCACTTGGGAAAGAGGGACTTCGCACAGGATCATAAACCCTAAGCCCTAAACCCTAAACCCCAAACACTAAACCCCAAACCCTAGAGTCCTCCCACTTGGGAAAGAGGGACTTCGCACAGGATGTGGGCTCGAAGAACATCTTCGGGTCGCCCTTCGCAGCGCACACCTGAGTCCGGAAATCTCAGGGTTTAGGGTTTAGGGTTTAGGGTTTAGGGTTTAGGGTTTAGGGTTTAGGGTTTAGGGTTTAGGGCCAACATTAGCATGCTTCCGAAACTGAGACTCTAGGCCCTAAACCTTGTTAAAACAAGCAGAGCTTAGCAAGCCCTAAACCCTAAACCCTACACCTTAAACAATAAACCCCAAACCCTAAACCCTAAACAACTAAATCCTAAGCCCTAAGCCCTCAACTCTAAACTTGACTCTAAACTCTAAACCCTAAACCCTAACCTAACAAACCCCGTCTGCGCCACTTCTAGCAGCCCCTGCTGGCGGATGATGCAGTGAAAACGTTTGGAGCATTCTAGGGTTTAGGGCTTAGGGTTTAGGGTGTACGTAGGGTATAGGCCCGTTGCTTAAGACCTTAACCCCGAACCCTAAAAACTATTGGAGTCAGCCCTGAGACCTGAACTCGATCCTGCCAAGACTGATGCACGTGGCAAACGGAAAAGCAAGGATGTTTGACTCGGGTTCAGGAACTTTTAGTATGGGGTTTAGGGTTTAGGGTTTAGGGTTTAGGGTTTAGGGTTTAGGGTTTAGGGTCTCGGGCTTGGGGAAACCCGGTGCGCCTTTGACCAGATTGGCACGGGAATGCATGGTGGTTCCTTCTAAATGAGTCTGGCGGCTGAATTTTGAGAAGCTTGTCGCCGCATCTGTCCAAGAAGGATATGCTCATAGAGCGGGAGGATGACCCGGGTGAGAACCCTAAACCCTAAACCCTAAACCCCAAACCTTAACCCTAAACCCTTAAACCCAAACCCTAAACTCTAAACCTTTCCCGGATCCGCCAGTGCCGTGCGCCAAGATATGCACAGCATCCGGGACTGGACCTGAGCGGCGCCACCAGATGCACGCGTCCCTCTTCGGATTTGGGAAAGCTCATCTCGGCGCATGCCATTGGCATGGTCTTGATCTTGGAAGCTCTGCCCATCTAGGCCCTGTGAAGGTTCTTAAACAACAAGACCGAGGCACGAACGGAGCGCTCGCAGGCTCGTTTAGGGTTTGGGGGTTAGGGTTTAGGGTTTAGGGTTTAGGGCTTCAGGCTGCACCCTGGGCCCTGGAGCTTATCAGGTGAAATCGACACGAAACCAACAGAATACCTCGCGGAAATCATGATAAGCCCTAAACCCTAAACCCTAAACCCTAAACCCTAAACCCTAAACCCTAAACCGCAAAGTGCAGCCAGGCTCATGTTAACGACTGCTTCGCGCAACCGAAGCCAATCGGGTGGCTTAGTATCTAGAGGATCTAGGCCAGGGGACCCCAAAGTTCAGGGAACGGCTTAGGGTTTAGGGTTTAGGGTTTAGGGTTTAGGGTGTAGGGTGTAGGGTTTAGGGTTTAGGGTTTAGGGTTTCGGGCCTCAAGCCCTAAACCCTGAAGCCCCTAAACCCGAGACGCTAAACCCTTAAGCCCCAAACCTTACGTCGACTTTGCTCTTCCAAGCTCCGGACCGATCCGCTCACGGCCTTAGTGAGGGTCTGTGCTCAGACTCCAAAAGCTTTTAGGGTTTAGGGTTTAGGGATTGGGGTTAGGGTTTAGGGTTCAGGGTTGAGGGTCGAGGGTTCAGGGTAGTAGGGTTTAGGACCCTGAAAGCCTTCTGGAGCCTCAGCCCTAAAGCTTCGAAGCTCTACTTGGAGGTTCATGGCTACTTGGAGGTTTATGGAACTTATTAACCCAATTACAGCGTACTCATACCCCAATTAGAACCATGTTGGGGCACTTAAGGGGCTTATAAGTGGGTCTAACCCAGGGTGTTCGACCCATGCTCCTTGGAAAGCCCCGCTGTTGCAAGACATCCTCTGTCTGGACCTCTACATCAGCATCATCAGGGCAGTAGCATGGGACAAAGTTCGGAAGCTTGATGTCTAGTCCTAACTCGGCTTGCGTGGAGGTCGTCATAGTTGTCCGGTACCAGCCAAGGCTCTGAACCTGTTCGGAGTGGGAAGAGGGCTCGGTTTTTTCGAGCCATCTCGACCATGCACACGCAAGCTTCATTGCGGAAGAGCCACTACGGCTCTGCGGTTCTGTGGCATGTGCCTTTGAACCCTGCATCACGCCCGAAAGCAATCATCATTCATCGCAACCTGGCGTACGCAATGCTTCAAACGGAGATGATCAAGACCCTACAACCCTAAGAAACCCTACAAAACCCTGTGTACGCCGCACGCCCTACAAACCCAAAAACCCTGCACGCCCTACATTCCATACACATCCTACGAACCTGAACCCTACAACCTACAACCCTCTATATAAAACTAAACCCTAAACCCTAAACCCTAAACCCTAAACCCTAAACCCTAAACCCTATACTTTCAGGGGTGATCTCCCCCACAGGCTCCCGGGCTCGAAGGGAAGCGTCGGCGTAGAGGCCTCAGGAGGGGGGCTGTATCCCTAAACCCTAAACCCTAAACCCTAAAGGGCACTAAAGGGCCCAGAAAGGGCGTACTATGGAGCCCTATAGGGGGCCCTACAGTGGCCCCAAAAGAGGCCCTATCAAGACAAGGGCCTCAAGCTTGCCTCGCAAATCCGAAACGCCCCCCCCTAGATCGGATCTCCGGCCTTGAAGGTGACCGCCCAAACCCTTACAGGGTTTACGTAAGGTTTCCCTAAACCCTATAGGGTACCCTAAACCCTGAACACCCTAAACCCTGAACCCTAAACCCTGAACCCTGAACACCCTAAACCCTAAACCCTAAACCCTAAACCCTAAACCCTAAACCCTAGACCCTAACCCGGTTTTCAAGGGGTTTGGAGGGGTTCGCCAAAGATCTTCGGGGGCTCGGGGGGCCTGGAAGTTGAACCAGCGCTCTCCCGAGAGCTCTTCGGCATTGAAGTTGAAGGTTTGGGGTTAGGGTTTAGGGAATTCAGGTTTAGGGTTTAGGGTTTAGGGTTTAGGGTTTAGGGTTTAGGGTTTAGGGTTTAGGGTTTATTCCATGATCCCCTGAATTTGGGGGCCCTTTAATGGGTACACCTTATATACGCTATTGCACTCCAGGGCCATACTTCAGAACCCTTCAAAATGCCCGAAAACCCCCCGTGACGCAGCTTCCGGCTGGTTCTTCCCCCATGTGACTCCGGTAAGGATGAGGTATGTATAGGGGATACAAGATACCCATCTCCCTAAAAACTCTAACCCGAAATTCGAATCCCTGAGCCCAAACCTTAGTCCCTAAGCCCTAAATCCAGAACACTTTCCCCTCAACCCAGAACCGAAATCTAAACCCTAAACCCTAAACCCTAAACCCTAAACCCTGAACCCTAAACCCTAAACCCTAAACCCTTTTGAGAAAGCGACCTGTCTCGCGGAAGCAGCAGGGCTCGCCCCCCTCGGACAGAAGCAGCGGGCACAGCGCTCGACTTGCCCGGGGTTTAGGGCTTAGGGCTTCAGGGTTTCAGGCTTTCAGGGCTGAGGGTTTAGGTTTTTTTTTTAGGGTTTAGGGTTTAGGGTTTAGGGTTTAGGGTTTAGGGCGGTTTAGGGTTTAGGGTTTAGGGTTTAGGGTTTAGGGTTCAAGATTGACATGAACGCCCCACAGCTTCACAATGAAACCACATGAGAAGCCCTGACCCAGAAGTCGAACCTGGTTCCGCGCGCTTGAAGTTTTGGGATTGGGGAACTGGGGTGTGGGGTTAGGAATTTAGGGTGTGCGTAGGGTTTAGATAGAGTTTTAGGGCTCAGTGCTCCCAGCATGGCCCCTGTGGCGGTCCTTTTAGGAGGCGCTGTACCATATAAGGATGCTAAAAGGAAACCTACTTGGAGATTATGGTACTTATCAACCAGCTTTAACTGTACTTATAACCCACTTACAAGCCTCTCAAGTCCCCTAACATGGTCACATAATTGTGCTGTGTAAGCACAGCTATTTTTGGGTTCGTGAGTACCAAGAGCCTCCAAGTCGTGTAGGGAACTACTCATACGGTTTTCGGTGAAAACTCCCAATCTCGGGGGGTTTTGGGCAGCAGGCGTGGGCGCATACAATCAGCAAGCTGTGTATGGAACATAAAAGACACTTACCGATGACAACAGACACTCACCAATGACAGCGCGAAGCCCTAAAACCTTGTTTCACACCTGAAGGCTCTAACGTAGTAGGGGATTCTAGTAACCACCCTCGAAATGAGTGGGCCCTTTTATGCACCTCATATACTATACAACCCAAGGGCCCATACTTCATAACCTTTCAAAGGCGGTAAGGGACGATATATTGAGACACCATGTAACGGCCTGAGACAAAATGGCAAAATCTACCCCTAGAAAGGCGCAAGATCGGTGCGCCTGCGTGTGACTGAGGCACGCTGCCTCGCTTGCAAGCTCACTGCCTGTGGCTGGGTATTAATAAAGTGTAGGTTTAGGGTTTAGGGTTTAGGGTGGTTTAGGGTATTTGTCGTAGGGTTTCGGGGGCAGTTGTATAGTTGTTAGGGCCTTCGGGTTTAGGGTTTAAGGCTTTGAGCACTTTGTCGCGTAGTTGTATGGGGGCACACTATGGGTGATTATGGAAGCTTCTGCATGAAACTCTCGGCTGTTGGCCTCAGGACTATGACAAAGGTGGTAGTATAGGGGTCGGAAAAACTACGCAGAGTATTCCCTTATGGCCCCTTTAGAATTATAGTAGAAAAAAGATACTCCCAAAAAAACCAATTCTGATTCTTAAGGCCCCTATTACCCTTATGGTCCGTTTAAGACTATACTCATATAACCCTCCCAAAACCCTGTTCGGATTCTTAAGGCCCCTATTACCCTTACTAGGTCCGTTTAAGACTAAACTCATATAACCCTCCCAAAACCCTGTTCGGATTCTTAAGGCCCCTATTGCCCTTATTAGGTCCGTTTAAGACTATACCCATATAACCCTCCCAAAGCCCTGTTCGGATTCTTAAGGCCCCTATAGTATGGCTAGGTTGCCCAGTAACCTAGGATGAAAAAGGGTGCCCTTTTTTGCTTAAAGGGGTTAATAATGGAACCTAAACCTACCAAAAAGGGAACAAGGGTACTACTGGGCATCCTAGATGGGGCAAGTCACTGTGAACTTAGGGTTCAGGGTCCATGGGCGGCGTGTGGGGCGCTTCTGCGGAGGGGCCCTCAACCCTAAGCCGTAAACCCTAAACCCTAAACCCGAGACCCTAAACCCTACACCCTAAACCCTAAACCCTAAACCCTAAACCCCAAACCCTCAACCCTACCTCGCCCTGGGCGGCACGTTGGATGGCTCTGGGGAGGGAACCCTCGCCTCTCCCCTCCCTCACACCATCTGAAAACCTTCTGCAAAAACCACAAGATTTGGGGGTTCAGGGTTTAGGGTTTAGGGGTTAGGGTTTAGGGTTTAGGGTTTAGGGTTTAGGGTTTAGGGTTTAGGGGTCCGTGTCACTGACCGTCATCCGGCGGGTGTGCGACGCCGCCAGCTTGGCGTTGATGAATTTGCTGACCAAGAGAGCTTCGCCTGCCTTGGCGACGACGTCTTTCTTGCTGTAGCACCCTAAGCCCTAAACCCGAAACCCTAAACCCCAAACCCTAAACCCTAAACCCTTCAACCCTTGGCCACCTCGGAAAGGGCACCAAAGGAGTTGCGTCCGCTTCCTTGGCATACTGCCTGCAGATTCGCTTGCAGATCCTTGCAAAGGACCACTTTCTTCTCCTGCACCCCCCCTCGCGTCCATGGGTTGAAGGAAGCAGCCATAGGAAAGAGGAGCTCCTGAAGAGGGCTCCCAAAAAACCAAACATCTTGCGCACCGTTTAGGGTTTAGGGTTTAGGGGGTTTGGGGTTTAGGGTTTAGGGTTTAGGGTAGGGGTGTTTTGCCACCGTCGTCTAGCGCGCTCGAGTTTAGTTTAGGGTTTAGGGGCCGTGGGGCTTAGGGTTTAGGTTTCTCTGTCAAACCACTCAAACCTTCCCGAACCTGACGCCGCCAAACTCGAAAGCACGAAATCACACTCAAACACAAAAACCTAAGGATCTCAACCTCAACCCTGAAATCCCTAAACTAAAGCCTGCAGCCCTTGGTAGCACAGTAACCATATCATAATAAGGGCACCCTTTTTGCGGCTGGCAACTTCATAAGAGCACCGAGAACCCAACAAAGGGCAGAAGTGTACCACTGGGCAAACAAGAAACTGTAAACCCTAAAATCCTAAAATGCCAGAAGAACCCTAAACAAAAACCTTACTACTACCCCACAAAACGCTAAGCAACAACCTAAAAAAAACCTAAAGAACCTTATAAAAGAACCCCGAAAACATCTGTAAAAAAAGAAGCCCGCTAACAAAACCCTAAGAAGCCTTAAACCCAAAAGCAGCCCGCTCTGGGACCCTCAACACTAAACCCCGAACCTCAAACCCTAAACAAAAACATAGCCCTAACACTCGAACCCTAAACCCTAAACCCTATACCCTAAACCCTATAAACCCTAAACCCTTAAGCCCTACTGAACCCCCTCTGGGAGCGAGGCAAACTCCCTCCGGCGGAGGCGTCTCCTCGATGACGCACTTTTTGGGGCCCTCGGGCGCATCGGCCTGCAGCTTTGGGGGGGCCAGGGGAGGGCGGGGGTTAGGGTTCAGGATGGATAGGGTTCAGGGTTTAGGGTTCGGGGTTTAGGGTGTAGGGTTTAGGGCTAGGGTTTAGGGCTTTGGGGGTTGCAGGTTCCGGAGCGCCCGGCCAGACAAAACCGTGGCAAACATCTGAGCAACGACGTGGAGAGACTTTACTTGGAAGTTCACTTTAATTATGAACCAATCATGACTGCCCTTACAACCCACTTGTAAGCCCCTGAAGTGTCCTCATAGGGTTATAAGTACAGTGATGAGTACAGTTGCAACTGGTTCATAAGCGCCAAGTACTTCCCCCTGGAACCATCGTAGCAAACCATATGACCACTTGGATTTCATGTTACGCAAGTCCCTCGCCAACAGTCGGAGCAACAAACAGCCCAAAACCCTAAACCCTAAGCCCTAAGCCCCAAAGCCTAAGCCCTAATCCATCCATCCATCCTAAACCCTAAACGATTCTACCCAGAGGCCCGAATTTAGGGTTTAGGGTTTAGGTTCAGGGTTCAGTGTTCAGGGTTTAGGTTGGGATGTTCCCCCTTGTACTAGCAGGTCTTAATCGGGATTATAATGCCCCCATCATAGTCACTCTTAAGGACTGTTAGTGTAAGGGGGAACATCCCAAGGTGGATATATTATTGGGGAAATAGGGTACTTCTTTCCCTCATCCCTTATGAAGAAAGGAGTCTGCTTCTACTCCGGCTTGAGAGTGTTGAGTGTCCAGAGTTGAAGGGTCTCTTCTCATATATAAGTTAAGGTTTAGGGTTTAGGGTTTAGGGTTGAGGGTTGAGGTTTTAGGGGTTAGGGTTTAGGGTTTAGGGTTTAAGGCTTAAGGTCTAAGGTTCAAGGTTTAAGGTTTACGGTCGAGTGTTTAGGGTTTGGGGCCCAGGGTACTTGGAGGTTCAGGGTGCTTATAACCCCAACCATAACTGCACTGATGAGCCCCCTAGCCTGAGGCCCTAAGTAAGTTAGAGGTAGATTTGTACTTGGGGTTATAAGTGCCCATGAACCTCCAAGCACCCCTAAACCCTAAACCCTAACCCTAAAACCAGCCCCGTCAACCATTGGATCCTGTTACTACCTACCTATCCCACCCTGTCCCGACCCAAAAAAGAGGGCACCAAAAGCACCTGCAAGGGATCCCCCAAACCCTAAACCCTAAACCCTAAACCATAAACCCTAAACCCTATACCCTAAACCCTAAACCCTAAACCCTAAATGCGCTAGAGTGTAACGCGGAGGGGAAGTGCTGGCCTTGATGTTGCCGTGTGTGTACTTGCAGTAGACTGGGCACTCACACCTCGGACGGTCAAGGTCTCAGCACAGGCCCTTGATGCGGTTTAGGGTTTAGGGTTTAGGGCTAGGGGCCTTCATGTCGGAGCCCTGACATACGCCCTGACACATCCCTCTACGACCACACTTCGTCTTAGGGCGATTTTGCTGGGCCCTGGCAAAAGGGGCCATCTTCAGGGCAGCATATATATCGCCACCCATAGGGTTTAGGGTTTAGGGTTTAGGGTTTAGGGTTTAGGGTTTAGGGTTAGGGTTTAGGGCCTAGAGTTTAGACCTAGCAACCTTGCAGGGGACATCGACTTGCACTGAAGGTGCGCTATGCCTGTACCTATGCTGCACTCGGCAACATGAAAAAGCACACTCGTTGCATGAACCCTAAACCCTAAACCCTAAACCCTAAACCCTAAACCCTAAACCCTAAACCCTAAACCCTAAACCCATGCTCTTGGAGAAATAACAGTCTTCTTTTGTTGTCGCGAGCTTCGACTGCAAAACGCGGGCGTTTTGCAAACTTTTACTGGACGCGCCAAATAGGGCCTGCAGCGTCGTAGCTGGACAAGCCTCGAAACCCTATACCCTAAACCCTAAACCCTAAACCCTAAACCCTAAACCCTAAACCCTAAACCCCAAACCCTAAACCCTAAACCCTAAACCCTCAAGCCTTGGCCTCGAGAGACCTTGGTCCCCGACCCATCAGGACCACCTTTGCACTGGCAGTCGACCGACGCGTTCGCCTGGCATGCAAGACATGGAAATCAGCCCCACTTGGAGGTTCATGGCAAGTCTAACCCAGTGTAAGTAATACTTTTAACTAAGCCCCTTAAGTGCCCTAACAGGGTTATTGGGTTATAAGTGCAGTTCTACTCGGGTTAAAAAAAGACCATGAACCTCCAAGCATGCAGGGTTCGGAGTTTGGGCCCGAAATCCTAAACCCGGAACCCTACACCCTAAACCCTACACCCCACAAGGAGGGGCCTCTTAGTTATAGGTAGAATAATAAGGGCCGTATGCCCTATACTATCCTATACTGGGTTAGAAGTATCCTAGCTGAGGTTCTGAGTCCCTTCCCTATAGGTAGTGTAGCAAGGGGGCCCCTTCAGGTAGAACATCGGACCTACCCCCCCTAAACCAACCCTGGACCCTCACCTCAACCCAACCGGAAACCCTACGCGCAATTAAACATGCCCAGGCCGGCAACTTGTGGTAAAGGACAGGCGGGATACTGCCCAGGCTCCCCAGCCTCCGTTTGGGTTTCGGGTTGGGCATAAGGCGTAAGGCTTGCATGCACTCGGGGATGTTTCTCGGAATTTACAATGGAAAGCTCTACACCCTGAACGCTCAGCCCTAAACGCGGGCTGATGCTGCTGCAGGGCTTCAGGGTTTAAGGCTTAAGTGGCTTCTGGTGGACAATAATTTGAGGGCTGAGGCTTGATGGTTTTGAGTTCGAGTGCGTGCAATTTACCCCAACCCCAAAAAACTACGCTCGAACCTAAACCACAAACTCTAAACCCCAAGCACTTGTCTCCCGATACCCCCAAACCCCCTGAACCCCCTAAACCCCCAAGCCCAAAATACCAAACCCCCGCCCCCTCAACCCCCACACCCCCCTCCCCCCCAAGGAACTTCTTTTTTTGTTGGTTTAGGGTTTAGGGTCAGGGTGAGGGTTTAGTGTTTAGGGCCTAGGGCTTCTGATGATTGAATGGTGCCCAGGGGACGGGGCCAAGGATCAACAAAATCTCGGTTCTGAGTAGTTACATGGTCCCTCCTTATATACCCTAGCCTATACGTCCAGGGACCTAGTAGATAGGTTACTAGAACCGCTCGGGTTGGCCATGAACGCCGCGTAGTTCTCCAGGTACGTAGCTGCGCCCATGAAACTATATACCTTAGGGGGGGCCTCCTGTGTTTGAGGCTTTAGGCGATTAGTCGGGGGCCCTAAACCACAAACCCCTGAACCCTAAACGCTAATATCCTACACCCTAAACCCTAAACCCTAAACCCTAAACCCTAAAGCCTAAACCCTAAACCACTTCGGGTTTAAGCTTCAGGGTTTACTTTTTTGAGTCCCTGAGGTCCCTGATCCGGAAAGACGAGGCGGCGGCTTTTGCCGCACGGCACACGGGAGGCGTGCCGAGGCTGAGATCATCCGGCGTGCAGCTGCGTGCCCCCTCGGCACCTAAGCCGAGGACGGAGGGTTTAGGGTTTAGGGTTTAGGGTTTAGGGTTTAGGGTTTCGGGTTTAGGGGTTTAGGGTTTAGGGTTTAGCTTGGGTGTATAGTCTAGGGTGTAAGGTCCAGGGCTCAGTAGCTTAAGAGAAACCTTGCGTGTTCCTTCCCGTAAGGACCCTGGGTAAACCCAAAACCCTAAAATCTAACCCAAAACCGATGTTGCGATTCTCCGAGGAGCTTAGGGTCAGCAAGGCAAACGGAGGCGCACGTCATGGAAACCTCTATACTTTCTTGGGGGCTGCCCGAGTTGTTTACATATGCTAGTTATGTTCACTCAATGGTTCTTCTAGAGGAGTGGGGCAACACAACTCCCCGCAAAATCCCTGAAAGCGTTCTACATACCTAACTCTTACTTTCCTATGTGCCGCTCGGGCCGTAGGTGTCTGGGTAGCCACAAGGCAGGCACCCCACCTCTAAGCCCCTCCCCACGGTTTTGAGAAGTAGTAAGATAATTCTTCTCATCCCCACTACTTCCCTTTGCACTCGAAGCCCGAAACCCTTGAACCCGAAATCCTAGCCGTTCACGGCCTGTGACCCGGCCTCCTCCATGGCGGGGGAAGCCATCTTGGCACTGAACGGTGCAGATGCAGTCCTCCCGCACGGTCCAAAACTCAAACCCTAGCCATTCAAGCTGTGGTTTTCCTTATAAGCCCTAAACTCAATAAACGCCAGGCCCGAAACCCTCAAGCCTGTCTAGAACCTCAACGCAATGAACTGATGCACCCAATCAAGAAGCTGAAACCGAAAGGATCGGGGTTTAGGGTTAAGGGAGTGTAAGTTTAAGGGTTTAAGGTTTGGGGCTTTCGGGATTTGGGGGTGGAGTCCGTCAGATGGGGGCTTAGGGTTCATTCATGGTTTGCCAGGGGTTTTCTGAAGTATCGTCCCTAAACCCTCAACCCTAAACCCTAAACCCTAAACCCTGAACCCTGAACCCTGAGCCCTGAACTCCTGAACCCTAAACCCTAAACCCTTGTTGGGCCCGTTGCTGAATCCCGGTGCTGGCTCGGCACCGCTCCACCCGCTCAGAGCGTTTTTTGTTGGGCTGTTTCGGGTTTGTTTTCGGTTTCTGGGGTTGTTTTTTACGGCATTAGCTTTGTTACGGGTTTTCTTAAGGTTTTTAGGGCATTTTAGGGTTTTGAGGTTCTTAGGGCTTTGAGGGTTTGTTGGGTTTTCGGTTCTCAAGGCTTTGAGGGCTTTTTTGTGTTTGTTGTTTGGGCTTTTTGGGGTTTAGGGCCTAGGGGTAGGATGTCAGGTTCCTCGCCGGCAACCGTGAAGATGTTGCTGTAAAATCCAAAGTGCTTCAAAACCATCTAAAATTCTAAAACCTTCTAAAACCCAGGACCCTAGGATCCCAACAAAGCCCAAAGCCCTGAAACCCTTACGGCAAAACAGAACCCCTACCCCCCGCCCCCCCTTCCCGAAAATGACCTGAACCTTTCTCACAATTTAACAAACCGAACCCCGGCAAACTCTAAACCACAGAACCCTAAACCCCTAACCGTAAAAGCCTGAAGCTTTCTCACAACAAGTATTAAACTCCCAAAACCCTAATTCACGCAAAAAAAGCCCTCCTGCCCAGCGATGCAAGTCTCGCAGCTTGGATCGATGATCAAGTGGGGTCTGCCCCTGCACGATGAGACGGTGTCTAGGGTCTTAGGGCTTTAGGGTTCTTAGGTTTTTTTGTATTGCTTTAGGGTTTCTGGGTTCTTAGGGCTTTCTGGCTTTTTTTTAGGGTTTCAGGTTCTTAGGGCATTTAGGGTTTTTGGTTTTGTTAAGGGTTGTTGGGTTCTCAGGCTTTTAGGGTTGTTAGGTTTTTGTTTACGGTTTTAAGGCTTTTAGGGTTTTAGGTTTTTAGGATATAGGGCTAAGGGGTTGGGAGTGCAGGAGCTAAATATTATACATGTACATCTCGGCAAGACCTTCCGGTTCTTCCTTATAAGCTCTGTTGGGCATGGCCTGCGTGGTCTACGGAGCACTTAGCTTCAGGATTTGCTTTTGCCCACAATGCTTCCCTCTTGGGTGGGGGGGGTGAGGGGGTAAGGGGTGAGATGGGGGGCTGGGGTTGAACCCTAAACCCTAAACCCTAAACCCCAAACTGTAAACCTTGAACCCTACACCCAAGATACATAAGGATTGCTGACCCTAAACCCTAAACCCTACACCCTAAACCCTAAACCCTAAACCCTAAAATCCGCTACTCCGACCCCTTTGGCACGCGAGCCCTTTGCCCTAAGACCGCAAGCTCCTGGACCGCAAAATACTTTGGTCGCCAAACCCTAGGTAAGGGTTTGGGGTTTAGGGTTTAGGGTTTAGGGTTTAGGGTTTAGGGTTTAGGGTTTAGGGTTTAGGGTTTAGGGTTTAGGGTTTAGGGTTTAGGGTTTAGTGTTTAAGGTTTAGAGTTTAGGGTTTAGGGTTTAGGGTTTAGGGTCTAGGGTTTAGGGTTTGGGGTTTAGGGCGTAGGGTTTAGGGTTAGGGGTTCAGGACTTAGGGTTTAAAGTTTGTTGCTTGGGCTTAGGGAAGCCCCGCCTCAGCATGTCCATAGTACACAGCGGTGTGCACGTTGGTAGAGGATCCCACCTGAGTCTCAACCTAAACCCTCAACCCTCAACCCTAAACCCTAAACCCTAAACTGGTTCGGAGCTTGGGGCATCTGGGTTCACTCTGAACCCTAAACCCTGAACCCTGAACCCTAAACCCTAAACCCTAAACCCTGAACCCTCAACCCTAAACCCTAAACCCTGAACCCTAAACCCGATACCCTGAACCCTAAACCCTATCCTAATTAAACTCGAAGAACCAAACAGGGTACCATAAAGGCAACCTGGAACCCCCCCCCCCCCTCCCCCCCGAGGGAGGAAAAACGGACTGAAACGTATCACTCGAGACTCCAAACCTGCTTTTTCGTCGTCGGGAAGGAGGGGGTTCGGTCCCTTACATACCCTCATCCATTTGTAGAGAGAGACAGAGAGAGAAATACATATATATATATATACATAAATATAAATATGAATATGAATATATATATATATATATATATGTAGGGGGTGGGGGGGGGGGCTTTTAGGGTTCCTAATTCCCTGAACCCTTCACCCTGATTAAACCTAAACCCTAACCGGTGGGTTCACTTCATGCGAGGCACTCGGTGAAGGTCACCGGCGCGCAGGAGTTCGGGATGGAATGCTGACCTGGGCTCGCGAAAGGCCTACAGGTTTACGGTTTAGGGTTTAGGGCTTAGGGTTGAGGGCTTAGAGCCCCCCCCAAGTATCTTGGGGTAGTTACATCCCTTAGTATGGGCCCTTAACAAGGTGACCCCTTATGTACTGTACCCCTTTTTGTACAACCCAAGGGCCCATACTTCAGAACCCTTAGAAGGAGGCAAGGGACCATATTGAGGGCCCGTCGAACTACCCTTAGAAAGCACCAACCCTCAACCCTCAACCCTCAACCCTAAGCCCAAACCCTAAACCCTAAACCCTAAACCCTAAACCCTAAACCCTAAACCCTATACCCTATACCCCTTTATAAGGGCCTAAGTACCTCAATGGGGGGTATGCAGGGCATCCTCCTGGGGCACTTGGAGGGGTCGAGGTAGGGGAGTAAAGGTTACAGAGGGTTGGGTCTTTAAAGAGGGTGTTGGGGGTCGAGTCTAGGGATCCCTAGGGTTTAGGGTTTAGGGCTTAGGGTTTAGGGTTTAGGGTTTAGCGTTTAGGGTTTAGGAAACCCTAAACCCTAAACGCCAGACGCTAAACGCTAAGCCCTCACCCCGAAGTCTTCTGAACCAGAAAGCCCAGAATCCGCCACCGAGTGGTTAGTAAGTACCATGAACCTCCATGTAGAAGTTCGAGAGATTGCTGGTTAAGAGCAGTACACTATCCAGCGCACGGTCAGGGAAAAGCGCAAAAGAAACACGCATCGCAGAACGACACAGCTTCTCTTTGCTGAGGCAAACACCCCAAACCCCTGAACCCTAACCCCGAGCCCGGAGGGTTTACACACCAGGGACGCAGGGGATATACGCTTACATGGGGTGTACCCCATGCAGAAGTTCGGAATTTGGAAAACCGTCCACTTGAAAAGAACCCAAACCCCCCTTAAATACCCAAAACCTCCAGAACCTGTAGCGGGGCCCTCTTTTTCTGCGTAGTCAAATCGATGAGGTCCGAAAGACGGATGCGGTCCTTCAGTTGAGGCTTTCGTGTTTAGGCCCCTACATCCTAGACCCCCCCCGAACACCAAACCCTGTCTTTAAGTTTAGGCCTTTCGTATACTAAACACACTTAAGGGGATCGGCATTAAATTGTCACTAGGCTTTAAGGGTTTAGGGTTTTCTCGATTTCAGTGCGAGGACTACCCTAAACCCAAAAATAGCGCTTGCAGGGTTTATGGGGGTGTACAGGGCTCTTCAGGTTTGTAGGGTCTCTAGGGCTTAGACGGCTTGCAGAGATTGTCAAGTTCAGGGGTTTATACAAGGCTTAGGCGGATTTTAAGGCTTTAACTAGGGGATTAAGGGTTTAGGGTTTACATTTTAGTGCTTCAGAGCTCCAGGGTCTATGGTTTAGCGGCTAACCCCAACCAACCCTAAACCGCCAACGCCAAACCCTACACCCTTCACCCTAACCCTACACCTCTCTTGGAAGGTTTCCGAAGAGTCATGGGCGGTTTGGGGGCCTCAGAATGTTGAGCCTCTAACCCCTAAATTTGCAGCTCCAAATTGCCCTACGCCCAAATCCCAAAATCCTATGTTGCCTAGGGTTCCGGGTTTGGGGTTCAGGGTTTAAGGTTTAAGGGTTGAAGGTTTAGGATTCTAGCTCCAACTTAAGCCCCAAGCTCGAAACCTAAACCCTGAACCCTAAACCACACTAAAACTCTGCTACTTGGAGGCTCATGGTACTTATCGAATTAAGGTTTAGGGTGTAGGATTTAGGGCTAGGGTTTAGGGATATAACCCAGCTATAACTGCACTTACAACCCACTTATCAGGCCCCCTTAAGTGCCCTAGCTTGGTTTTCATCGGGTTGTAAGTACGGTTCACATTTGAATTAATAGGTACCATGAACCTCCAAGTACTAAAGCTTTGCTAGCCGTCAGCTCTGGCCGCCAGCACCCTGCGGCACGCCTTTCACGAAGTCCATAAGGAAACTTTGCCTGACCCAGAGATCCAGGAGGGACCCTTATCGGGGACCTTAGGGGGTTTAGGGTTTAAGGGCTTTAAGGGCGTTAAGGGTTTTAAGGGTTTAAGGGGTTTAAGGGTTTAAGGGGTTTAAGGGTTTAAGGGTTTAAGGTTTAAGGGGTTTAAGGGTTTTAAGGGTTTAAGGGTTTAAGGGATTAAGGGTTTAAGGGTTTAAGGGTTTAGGTTTGGGGTCAAGGCTCCGAGGGCTGCTGAGGGTTAAGGACGTTAGGGGCACCTGGAGGATCATGGTACTTATTAACCACTTATAACTGTACGGGGTTTAGGGTTTAGGGTTTAGGGTTTAGGGCTTAGGGCTTAGGGTTTAGGGTTGAGGGTTTAGCTTATAAGCCCCTGAAGTGCCCTAATATGGCTCTAAGTACCGTTATAAGTACAGTTGTAGTTGGTTAATAAGTACCATGAACCCCCAAGTATGGGGGGGCTTACGAACTCTCAGTTCATCCTCGCGCCTTCTACCTCTCTACCAGGGAACTTAGGGGGGTTTAGGGTTTAGGGTTTAGGGTTTAGGGTTAGGGTTTAGGGTTTAGGGTTTAGGGTTTAGGGTTTAGGGTTTAGGGTTTAGGGTTTAGGGTTTAGGGCCCTTCATTGAGGGTCTCGTTTCGAATCAAATCCTAGGTTATGCGGGCTCCTAAACTCCCCAAAAGGAAGGAAGTAAGGGCACTCAAAGCTTCTTCTTCCCCAACCCTAAACCCTAAACCCTAAACCCTAAACCCTAAACCCTAAACCCCAAACCCCAAACCCCAAACCCTAAACCCTAAACCCTAAACCCTAAACCCTAAACCCTAAACCCTGCACCGCCTGGTCCGAAAGCCGCGCGCGGGCTGATCACTTACCAGGGACTGTGTGCCGGTCATCAATGGCGAGGCCATGTCCTGGGGCGCAGTTGGGGGTTTAGGGTTTAGGGTTTAGGGTTTAGGGTTTAGGGTTTAGGGTCTTGTGTGTGCCTGCAGGGTTTAAGGGGGATTTAGGGTTGAAGGTTTGGAGGAAGCGTCGCCCGCACTGGCTTCCACAGCTCATTGAGGCGAGATTAAACTTGCCTCAAGGCTTGTTTGTAGTTCTAAGGTTTAGGGTTTTTTAGGTGGTATACTGGGGTTCCCTATAACTAAACCGAAAAGTAACTACCTTAGAGCCTCCAGGTAATTACCAGCCACGCAGAACACGTGTCGCACCAACAAGCATAGACGCCTCTGAGAAGAAGTCTGCGCCCACCCTCCTCGCCATCATGCTAGATGATCCTCGTCAGCACCCCCTAGGCAAAAACAACAATGCAAGCTCTTTTTCATTGACGCCTACTCAGTGTTACTCACAGCAATAGAGATTCTCGGAATCGCAACTCTAAGCCCTAAACCCTGAACCAAACACTTTCAATGAAAGTGACGGGCAAGGAATAGGCGCGCTTGAAGACCTCCTCCTCTTGTCGCCTGCGCGTGTGGGTCCAGGATTTAGAGTAGGGTTTAGGGTTTAGGGTTTAGGGTTTAGGGTTTAGGGGGTACCAGAATCCCTAATTACTAGGGACTGTTAATATACAGGGGAACGTTTAGGTCTTCCATGAGAAAACGAACTTGAATTTTATTGTAGGCTCCAAGAGGCGTTCAAACACAAACTCTCAGAGTATGGTGGCTCTTGGGCTATTCAGGTAGGGCTTTGGGTCTTGCAGGCCCCCCCGCCCCACCCTCAAAACAACACTCAACCCTAACCCTGGACCCTATAAACCCTAGCTAAAGGCTGTTGTGTCGTACCTTCTTCGGGTGGTAGACTAGTGAATCCCCGTATGACTAAGCCAAAAAGGAACTACATGAAAGCCTTCAGGTAAACCCTAGGCCCGGACCCCAAACCCCAAACCCCAAACCCTAAACCCTGAACCCTGAACCCTGAACCCTGAACCCTGAACCCTAAACCCTAAACCCTAAACCCTAAAGCCTAAACCCTCAGCCAGCTTGAGTCGAGCCTGTAGTCCCTTATCCGCCGGATTCGCTGCACGGCCCGCTCCCCGCCGAACTCGGCGAGACCACCTTTGGAAGCATTGAAGGGGTTTAGGGTTTAGGGTTTAGGGTTTAGGGTTTAGGGTTTAGGGTTTAGGGGTTGTGGGGCACAGGGTTTAGGGTTTAGGGTTTAGGGTTTAGGGTTCAGGGTCCAGGGTTGAGGGTGTAGTTCGGGACGCTCCTGGGCGTGCTCGTCTGCCATATACTCCTAAACCTTTCCTGACAGGCCTTGTTCATGTTCGTGCCTGTGCCCTATTCCAAAAGTTCTAGGTTTGGGCTGGAACCCTACTCTGGAACATTTATAAAGTTGCGTAAACATGACAGAATGCAATTAAAGAATTTCCAAACAAACCTTCACCGAACTTCCCTCCTAATGAAGAATGTCCCTTAAGAAGTGCCAATGACACTGACGAACTTGCCAAAATGATATCCCAACACACTATTCCAAAAACTAATCTCTAAATGCTTAATTCCTAAGCATTGTTGGCGAAGGTGATTCCTAAACGTTCAAAAGTTTACCTAACCAGTTTACCTAACCACCGCATACTTGCCCTAAGGACTGAAGCACGTCCCTAACCATTAAAGAACTTCCTTGGTCCATTACGGAACCTCTCGAAGAAATTCTCGAAACAAGTGAGACTAAACCCTATTCCTGAACATAATTCGTTTAAGGCTTACGTCAATGACTGAGGCCGAAACCCCATTCCAAAGATCCTATATACACATCGGAGAGTATTCCCTAAACTGAGCAAAAACACATGCCATTAAAGAGCATCCAACACCCCCCCCCCCCCCCCCCAACCCCCCAACGTTACCCCTCACACTTCCCCCCCACCACGCCCCTCCGCCACCCTGCCCCTAAACCACCTGGTTCTTAGTGGAATGAGGGAATCAGGGCCCTACATATACCCTTTAGGGGAGTATATAGTAGTATGTATGGTACCTATGGTACCCTCATTCCCTCATTCTCTACTAAGAACCAGTTCTTTAAAGCTTCTTGGCAAGGCAACACGAGTGGGTCATTGCAGCCCCTGGAGGGTCGAAGAAGAAAGCTGAACCGTTATTGGGAAACCCCCATGCAACCCTAAACCCTAAATCCTAAATCCTAAACCCTAAACCCTAAACCCTAAACCCTAAACCCTACGAAGAGGCCCACCAGAACAATTCTTAAGTTCTGCGGCCTGACAAAAAGCCAAGGAGGAAGATGCCGGCCGCCGCGCCTGTAGTTAGGATTAGTCCTGCGGGCTCTTTAGGGTTTAGGGTTTAGGGTTAGTCCAGCGGGCTCTAATGTAGTTCCACTTCTACAAGGAGGGGCCCCCTAGTTATAAGTAGAATTATAAGAGCCCCGAATTGGGTTAGAAGGATCCTAAATTAGGTTCTAAGTCCCTTAACTACAGTTGGTATGGCAAGGGGGGCCCTCCTTGTACGGGATTCTGGTATACGGGGGGGGGGTTCGAAAATCAGGGGCCCTTAGAAGAGACCTCACAATCGTAACATTCACTTGTCATAAGGACCCAAATAAAGTACCTCAGTACCTCCGATTTCAAAAACACCCACATCAACCTGAAAAAGGTACCACCCCAGGAGCCTTCGCCGGTGAGCTTTATGGGGCTTAGAGCACCCTACACCCTAAACCCTAAACCCGAAACCCTAAACCTTAGAGCTATGGTTTCGGGGGCACCGAGGGTTCAGGGTTAAGAACTTACACCTTGCGAGTTAGGAGTCGTTTTGGGCGACGGGTTTAGGGTCCAGGGTTCAGGGTGTGGGTTTAGGATCTAGGGCTTCAGGTTTCAGGCTCAGGGGCCTGGACTCTGAATCATCTAGGTCTTCGGTTTAAGGATGTTTGTCTGTCGGCTCGACTTGATCCAGCCCACGTGATACCCAAAGAGCCCAATGCGCCTTAATTAAGGAATATACCGAAAGAATTACAGCGGACTCCTTGTTATGATTTAAGGTGCCTTCCTTAGTTGAGGGTATTGGGGTCTTTTGGCAACAGGGACCCTCGGTGTGAGCTCCACCTACTTGGAGGTTCATGGGTACTTATAACCACAGTTATAAGTCTACTTATAACCTACTTAGGGGGCTTAAGGGGCTTATAAGTAGAGTTATAATTAAGGTTATAAGTACCATGAACCTCCAAGTAGAAGTTTCTGAAAGTCTTTTTTTGGGGTTTCGGGTCGATGGTTTAGGGTTGGCCTCCTAAACACCCTCCCGTCATACACCTCCCCCCCGGGACAATTCTGTGGACGAGTAGAGGGAATGAAGCCTAAGCCCCACGGCCCACAACTTGGCCCACAACCCTAAATTCTAAACCCTGAACCCGAAAGCCCTCCAGTCTTGCCCAGTGCGCCGGTAATGGATGGGAGCACAACCCATGGCGACTGGTGCGCCAAAGACTTCATGAGATCTTTGTAGGTGTACCTTTTCATGCTTAGGGTTTAGGGTTTAGGGTGCTTAGGGTTTAAGTTAGTGTTCAGGGTTGAAGGGTTTAGTGTTTAGGGTTCAGGGTTGAGGGGTTTACGGTGCAGGGGGTTACGTTTCAGGAGTTTAGGGTTTAGGGATTCAGGCTTCATTGGGATTAGGGTTTGTGGGGTTCTGGAGGCCTTTAGGTCGAGAAAGCTCCATAGATGGGGTTTACGGCTTAGGGTTTAGGGTTTAGGGTTGGGAAGATGTCTCTCGCGAAGATCCCTTGCTTGTGGTTTGAGGTGCGCCAACACAGCCCGCAGCTTGTTGATCAATGCCTACTCGTCGTTTCTGGCGCTTCAGTAACCGTGTAGGTCCCAAAACCTAAACCCTTAACTCTTAACCCTTAACCCTAAGACCCTGAGACCCTCGGGGGCGTTTGTAGAGGGCTTTGGCACCCGGTTTTTTTTAAAGGGTTCTTAAGGGGGGTATGTAACCCAAGGTTTTCCCCAAGGTTCCCTAGGTACCTACCCCCTAAACCCTAAACCCTAAACCCTAAGAACCCTACAATATTTGGTTTCATTGAACTTCGATTGAAATGAGGCGACGGCCATGGTTTTAGTGTTGAGGGTCACCCTGGAAGGCCCCAAAAAGGTACTGGTTTTGGAGTGGTGGCCTGTGAAAGCTCACAGCGAGGGGAATATTGTGGGACTGCATGGGAAACATGTGCCTTGGCGTGATATGCCGCGCCCCTACTACTGTGCGGCGAGACGCCCTACACCCTAAATCCTAAACCCCGAAAAACCTAAACCCAACTCCACGCCCCATAAAACCTAAACCCTAAACCCTAAACCCCGAACCCTGAACCCTAAACCCTAAAGCCTAAACTCTAAACCCGAAACCCTAAACCCTAAACCCTAAACCCGAAACCCAAGTCCAAGAAACTCTTGAGGGCACAGGATTCCAGGCACCCAGGGCTTTGAGGACTCGATGGGGTTTAGGGTTTAGGGTTTAGGGTTTAGGGTGTAGGGTTTAGGGTTCAGCGCTACCCTGCACAAATCTGAACCCTAAACCGACAGGGCACGGACAATTTGGGCTGCTGGTGCACGGACAATTTGGGCTGCTGGTGCAGGGGTCCTAGACCCAACAAACACCCTAAAACTTCAGGAGGGTTTCAGGGTTTAGGATTTAGGGTTTAGGGTTTCGGGTTTAGGGATTAGGGTTTAGGGTTAAGGGTTGGTGGGAATGCCCCATACCTACATTTCTGCACAATCCCTTTAGCAACAGTAGGTGTGGGGTTCAGAGTTTGAGGCTTCAACTTGTTCCCCTCCGCCACTGACACAAACCGCCCGCGTTTCTCTAAACCCTAAACCCTAAGTCCGAATGCCTAAAACACTGAACCCACAATCCAAACCTAAACCCTAGAGCCAAAACCCCGAAAAAAGCCTGCCCCTGTCACACTTTGAAGGGCCGCAAATTAGAAGAGGGGGTTTCGGGCTTTAGGTTTTTTTTTTTTTTTTTTTTTTTTTTGGGGGGGGGGGGGGTAGTGTTTAGGGTTTAGGGTTAGGGTCTATGGTCTAAAGTGTAGAAATGTTCAGAAGTTTAGGGTTTTGGGTTGCGAAATCATGGGTTTAAGGTGAAACAGACACCCTAAACCCTAAACCCGAAACATAAACCGTAAACCCGTGCTTAGGGCAGGCATGGAGGTGGAAGATTCGGGCAGTAGCTTGCGAAGTGCAAATGCCCGTCAATGCATATGCCTTGACATAAAACCCATCAATCACCCTTGGGTTTAGGGTTAATCTGGGGATTTGGGGTTTAGGGTTTAAGGCTTAAAGCCGCATCCGAAAACCCAAAACCCTTGGGCGAGTTGCGCCGCATCCGTGTTGGGCATCAGCTCACCAACCTTCTCGAACTTCTTGATGTTAGGATCATAGAGGTACCTGGATAAAAGGTTTCTCGTTAGGGTTTAGGGCTTAGGGCTTTGGATTTAGCCTCTCGTCAACACAAGCCCTGAAAACCCTAAGACTCCTGAAACCTTGTGTCTCGAAATTTAAACCTTCAAACCCTGAAGCCCTAAACCCGAAGAACCTGAAAACCCTACGGCCCTGACCCCCAAGACTCCTAAACCCCCTTAAGCCATACGTCGCCACGCTTAACAGTCGCCCCCAAACCCTGGACACAAAACCCTAAGCCCTTAACTCGCACACCGGACTATCCTCCAAACCCTGTGCCCTCAGCCCTCAACCCTAAAGCCCTCGACCCTAACCTACACCCTAACCGCGAAGCCCTCGACCTGCAACCACCCCAAATCCTTCTTGGAGGTTCCTGGGTAGTTATAACCCCAGTTACAAGTTACAAGTCTACTCTATCACCTAAACTTAGAGGAATTTGGGTGTGGCTGATAAGCGCAATTCGACCTGAGGTTACATATTAGTACCACGAACCTCCAAGTAGGGCCCCTCGACACCCTGAACCCTAAACCCTAAACCCCAAACCCTAAACCCTAAACCGGAATCCTAAGCCCCAGCCAGAGGCAGGAAGCCGAAACCAAAACTGTCCTAATGTTAGGGACTCTAAGCCGAAACCCCAAAAAACCAACACCCTTAAAACCCAAAACCCTAAAACCTAAACCCTAAACCCTAAACCCTAAACCCGAAGTCCGCAACGGCTCTAAGCTCATGCCCAAGCACTGGAAGGCTGGCAGCTTGCTCTTTCCTGGCTCCCAGAAGTGGGCCAAAATGCTCCTGGAGAGAGCTTCAAGGGGGGGGGGGGGGGGGGGGGAGGGGAGTAGGGTTTTAGGAGCCCTAAACCCTAAACCCTAAACCCTAAACCCTAAACCCCAAAGCCCTAGGCCCTAGGAGCCCTAAAACCTAGGAGCCCTTAACCCTAGGAGCCCTAAACCCTCAGCCCGACAACGAACCAAGAGAGCCCTGTACCCCTTAA
Organism: Symbiodinium natans; assembly: GCA_905221605.1. Classification (NCBI taxonomy): domain Eukaryota; class Dinophyceae; order Suessiales; family Symbiodiniaceae; genus Symbiodinium; species Symbiodinium natans. The sequence goes on along the minus strand of CAJNDS010002665.1, from coordinate 81,006 downwards.
TTACAGGAGAATACCTTACACGACATATCCAGGAACTCCAATACTACCCCTTCATTGGAATATTCCTTAAAATGTCGAAGGGTTCTTTACATGGTTTAAGGAAGGAGGATTGGAGTCTCTGGGTAGGGACCCTTGCAGTAATTTAGCTAAGGCCTCTGCCTTAATTTAAGGGCGTGTAGAGGGCTCTTTGGGAATATTCGGGTAGCCGAGGCGAGAGGGAAGATACGGCCATAGGGTGACCAAAATCGGGGGCCACCAAACCCCTACACCCTAAATTCCTAAACCCTAAACCCTGGTCCAAGGCTCGACTGCGGCGGACCACCCTGTGGGCCTTCGATGGACACCTGCAGAGCTGTGTCACGCTCCCCTAGGCCCCCAAATCAAAGGGTTTAGGGTTAGGGTTGGGGGTTTAGGGTTTAGGGTTTAGCGTTTAGGTTTAAAGGGTCTGGGGCTTTGGGTCCCACCTGTCGCTCCATTACCTTGAAATTTTAGTCGTGGTGGTGGTGGTGGAGGTGGAGGTGGAGGTGGTGGTGGTGCTGGTGGTGGTGCTGGTGGTGGTGGTGGTGGTGGTGGTGGTGGTCGTGGTGGTGTTGTTGGTGGTGGTGCTGCTGCTGCTGCTGGTGGTGGTGGTGCTGCTGCTGCTGCTGCTGGCGGGCGTGCTGCTGGTGGAGGTGGTGGAGGTGGTGGTGGTGCTGGTGGTAGTGGTGGTGGTGGGTACAACCCATAGGGCTGTAGGTAAATCATCGAGTCGAGGTAAGGCCCAAAACTCCAACATTTTCCCCAAACCCGCGCCGGAGAAAATGAACCCTGAAAATCACGTGGTCCACCATCAGTTTAGTCGTACTTGGGGGGTCCGAATAAGTACGAATAGTTTTCCCTCATGGTCCCTTTCTAATTACACTAGAATAATAACCCCCCCCCCCCCCCCCAAACCCTATTCCAATTATTAAGGCCTACCCTAAACCCTAATTAAACCCCTAGCCCTAGAGCCTAAACCCTAAGCCCTTTTTTAAAAAAGAGAACTGAGCCCGAGGTGCATCGATAAGCCCTAAACCAGCCTGCGCCCCAAATCGCTCCCCATGCCCTCCAAACTAAACCCCAAATGATGACCCCGTACCCTCGACCCCAAATCACCTAAACCCTGAACCCTAAACCCTAAGCTCTAAACCCTGAACCCTAGCCCTAAACCCTAAACCCTAAACCCGAAACCCTAAACCCTAAACCCAAACCCTAAACCCGAAACCCGAAACCCGAAACCTCGGTCCACCTTGTAGGGCAGCCGCCCCGTCTCGGCGATGTGCCGCACGAAGAGCCCCGTCTTGTTGATTGCGTAGGCACCTTCCCAGTAACTCTAAACCCTAAACCCTACACCCTGATATTTTAGGGTTTTGGGGTTTGAGGGCTTGAGGCTCAAAACCCCCGGCGGCGTTGAGTGAGGGTCCATGCTGGGGCGCAGGCTGTCGGGTCTAACCCTGAACTCCCCTAAGCTCTAAAACCCTAAGCCCTAATTAAACCCTAAACTCTAAACCCTAAACCCTGAACCCTAAACCCCATATATCCAACCTGGGGGCTCAGGCTTTATGTTGGCTTCAGGGCTTCAGGGTTTCAGGGTCTTAGGGTCTTAGGGTTTTAGGGTTGTACAGTACGGTTTTCGGGTTTTAGGGTTGTACGGTTTTAGGGTTGTACGGTTTTAGGGTGTAGAGTTGTAGGGTTGTAGGGTTTTAGGGTTTTGGGGTACCGATCGTCGTACTTGGAATTCTGGTCCAACCCCAGGCCCGCGGCCCAAATTGCCAGAACTCCACCTCCCTAAATCCTGAACCCTAAATCCTGCATCCTAAACCCTAAACCCTAAATCTGAACCCTAAACCTCCTTGCAGCAACAAACACGGGATCCAACCAACTCGATGCAAGTCGACCCCGACCCCCATGTAAGTGGTCCTGTGCACAAGGAAGCCATGCCCTGCATGCCAGAAGGTACCAAGAATCGGCACCATAATTTTGAACAGTCCCTAAACCCTACACCCTACACCCCCTAGTAGCAATAGCATCCAAACCGAACTTATGGACCATTTTGGGAGTACAGTTTCAATCTCTCCTCTTCCCTTCAGGGTACTTTGGTCGGCTGATATTAACTGGAATAAGAAGCCTGGTTGCAGATCAGAACTCGTAAGCTTGGAAACGGCTGTGCTGATAGCATGGAGCTCTTGACAAGCAGGCAAAACCACACGCAAGGAAACACTCCCTGCCGCGTCGTGCCGTTAGCCCCTAATTCCCCTAAGCCCTAAGCCCGAAACCCTAAGCCCTAGCCCTAAGGCCTAAGCCGCCCTCAGCCCTGAAACCCTAAACCCTAAACCCTAAACCCTAAAACCTAAACCCTAAACCCTAAACCCTAGCCCTAAACCCTAAACCCAACCCCCCCCCCAACCCCCGCCTTGCCAAAGCTCGACACCGCTGCCACAGCCTTCCGAGTACATCGGAAACCTGTCAAGGGCAGAAGAAGCAAATGCAAATCGCTACTTCGGGTTTAGGGTTTAGGGTTTAGGGTTTAGGGTTTAGGGTTTAGGGTTCAGGCTTCAGGGTCCCTAAACCCTACATCCTGAAGCCTAGAAACCCTAACCTAAACCAATTACGGGGTGTAGGGATGCAAGAACGGGATTAAGGGCTTAAGGGCTCCAAGGCTGCAAGGGCTTAAGTGCTTCAGGGAAGGGTTTAGGGTTTAGGGTTTAGGGTTTAGGGTTTAGGGTTTAGGGTTTAGGGTTTAGGGTTTAGGGTTTAGGGTTTAGGGTTTAGGGTTTAGGGTTTAGGGTTTAGGGTTTAGGGTTTAGGGTTTAGGGTTTAGGGTTTAGGTGTTAGGGTTTAGGGTTTAGGGTTTAGGGTTTAGGGTTTAGGGTTTAGGGTTTAGGGTTTAGGGTTTAGGGTTTAGGGTTTAGGGTTTAGGGTTTAGGGTTTAGGGTTTAGGGTTTAGAGTTTAGGGTTTAGAGTTTAGGGTTTAGGGTGTAGGGTTTGAGGGTATGAGAGAGCTTAAGGGCTCGAAGGGTAACTGTGCAAACATTGCCACACACAATGCCCTTGTGAATTCAGGGTCTCGCGCACCCTAAGTTCGTAAACCCTGTACTTGGAGGTTCATAACCCCATAGGGTTAAGGGTTTAAGGTTTGGGTTCAGGGTTTAGTAAGTAGGTATCTAATAGAACTACAAGCAGGATAACTCAAACTAGGGGTCCCTTTTAGGGTACAGAACTTATACGGCTACTTACTATCTACATACTAAGTCCCCCGACCCTCCAAGTAAGACCTCCAAGTGCGTATGTTATAAGTAGACGTACAATTGGGGTAACGGTTACAAAGTACCCATGAACCCTGAACCTAAAACTAAACCCTAAACCCTAAACCCTAAACCCTAAACCCAGTATCCCAGTTCATCCGAGGCTCACGTGCCACATGGCGTGGTACACGTCCAGGATGACGTCGACCCCCGCCTGGGCAGCGATCTGGGCGACCTCGGTTAGGGTTTAGGGTTTAGGGTTGAGGGTTGAGGGTTTAGGGTTTAGGGTTTAGGGTTTTCTGGTTGCCCTTAGTCATAGTCTTCACGCTTGCCACAGCCTAGCAGCCGTTCCAAACCAACAGACAGGGAGAGAGAGAGAGAGAGAGAGAGCAACACCAGTGCTGAGTTCAAAGCGTAGTGTGTGATTTTAAGGCTTAGGGTCCAGCACGCTCAAACTTGGAAGGTTCCCCCTGATACCAAAGTCCTTAACGGGGATTGCAGTACCCCCTATCAGAGTCCCTATTCAGGACTGTTGGTAGAAAAGGGAACATCCCAACCCTTGCCCCTAAAATTGAAAGGTCATCCCCACAGAGCAACCTCACACACAACGACAAGCAACCTTATGCCCCGGCTAAGCTCTTATCCCGAAATCCCAACAAACTTTACACCCTAAACCGCAAACCTGGCCATCTCAAGAGCCTAAAAACACCCTAAACTAGACCACAAATACAGTACATAAACCCAAGCCCTGCACCTTCACCCTAAACCCTAAACCCCTAAACTCCGAACCCAGAGCCCTAAAGCTTAAGAACAGCTGCGTGGACAGAGTCTCCCAGGATGGACTCAGATGCGCCGACGTTGAAGAAAAGTGGGGGCACGTGACCTGCCGTGGCTTGCACCGCAGGGATTGGGGTTCTAGGGTCTAGGGTCTAGGGTCTAGGGTCTAGGGTCTAGGGTCTAGGGTTTAGGGTTTAGGGTTTAGGGTTTAGGGTTTAGGGTTTAGGGTTTAGGGTTTAGGGTTTAGGGTTTAGGGTTTAGGGTTTAGGGTTGCAGTTCAGGGCTTGGGGCTTAGGGATTTGCTTGTCTTTGGTCTCGCTCCGCATCGCAGGCTTAGATGTGCCTTCCGCCAGCAGCTGGGATCTGTTTGAGCAGTAGCCCTAAACCCCAAACCCTAAACCCTAAACCCTAAACCCCAAACCCCAAACTGCCTGTGAATTCGGTGACCTCCGCAAAGAAGGGGGAGGCGATGGGATCCGTTTGGAGCTCGTCCAGTCCTCGGGATGCCGGGTTTAGGGTTTAGGGCTTTAAGGTCCTAGACTATCCCTTGAGTGCTATGTCAAAACATAATGCTACCACACATACATATACATATACATATATACATATACATATATATATATATGTATAAGTATACCTCCCTAAACCCTACGCCCTAAACCCTAAACCCTACTTTATGCTATACATACATATCTACATAACTATACATAACTATATGTACGTATGTATATATATATGTATATGCATATGTATATGTATATGTATATGTATATATATATATATATGTATATATATATGTATATATATTCATAGAAAACTAACATATGTATATACGCAGGGAAAAATTTCAGAGACGCTTCGATCACCAGGTGGAAGCCCCTTTGACTTTGCAAGTAAGGTTAGCAAGTTGGGCTTTGGGGATTACTAAGGAGTTTAGGGTTTAGGGTTTAAGGTTTAGAGTTGGGTTATGGGGTTTAGGGTTTAGGGTTTAGGGTTTAGGGTTCAGGGTTTAGGGCTGGTTTCAAGCGGACAGTACATAGACTTGCTAAGTTAAAAAAGGGCTTCCGGGCAAGGGGATGCTTCAGGTTTGAGGGTTTAGGGCTTAGGGCTTGGGGAGGGTGCAGCGCAGTCTATGTTAGGGCTTGCGGATTGGGAGGTTTGGTATCCATAAGCCCCAAACTCCGTGATTCAGGAAGACCCAAGAAGGGTTTAGGGTTTAGGGTTTAGGGTTTAGGGTTTAGGGTTTAGCTCCTGAACCCTGAGCCTCTGAGCCCCTTCGAAGGTTTTAAGCCCTCCGGGTTTGGGCCACCCTGAACCAGGAACCCTTCGACCCCAAAAACCTTAGCCGAAATTGCCCTCCGAACCCTAAACCCTAAACCCTAAACCCTAAACCCTAAACCCTAAACCCTAAACCGGAGAGTGATCCTGGTTGCCGGGGCACCGCCAAGATACTCCACGGCATTGCCCTCGAACGCGTCCGCGTTCTCGGGCGTAATCTGCTGGAACAGGATGTCGCCCGTGTACATCTGCAGCTGGGTGTGGTCCTGCTCAGGGGCCACATAATTATGCCGACGAGAAACTAGATAGCCCCAGAAGTTGGAATCCTACGCCCATTAGAACACTAGTCCCTAAACCCTAAACCCTAGACCCTAAACCCTAAACCCTAGACCCTAAACCCTCAACCACGGGCCCTAAGCCGTAAACACTAAACGCAGGCTCCTTGAACCTCCCGGAGTTCTCGATCCTGGAGAAGGCGTTGGTGTAGTACTCCGGGGTGTTGCACATGAGGTTCGTCCTGCTTTCGAGTTTGGGGTTTAGGGTTTAAAATTTAGGGTTTGGGGTTTGGGGTTTAGGGTTTGGGGTTTAGGGTTTAGGGTTTCGCCGAGCAAAGGAAGGCCAGTTAGAGGTGGGTTTTTGGTACATCTTCTCCTAGAATAGACGGCATCTTAGGCTAGCTACATGGTCCCTTCATATCGGCTCTTAAAGGGGGACCCCTTATATACCCCTAAACAGTACCCTACACAACCAAAGAGCCCATACTTCAGAACCCTTTAAAGGAGGTCAGGGACCATATTGAGGGGCCATGAAACTACCCTTAAGAAGGTTTGTGTAAGCCAAACAGTCGAGGGTTGATACAATCCTCTTGTAATGACTAGGGTTCTTACTTCCTACATGGGGGCTTCCGAAAGTTTGGGTACCTTATTGGGGTGCTGAATATAAGGGAATCCTACTACTTGGGGGGGGGGGGGGGGGCGGGGGCTGTTATAGAAGTCCCTTCTCTTCGTAAACCCCCACATAAGCCTCTTAGAATACAGGGGTTTGTAGAAGTCTCCTGGATGACTCTTTCTAAGGGAATCATGGGCTTGCATGCTAGTCGGCTTAAGTGCCCCCAAGTATGCCTTAATTATGGGGGCAAGCTAGGGGGGTGGGTGGGGGGGGGGGTTAGTATAGTATAGAAGGGGGTAGTAGGGGAACCCGTAGACCCCTAAACCCTAACCCTGTGAGGGGGGGTAGTAGGGGAACCCATGAGGGAAGCTGGGAGGTTGTGGGAGTTTAGGCGCTCGATTTATTGAAGGCAGGTCATAGAGTTGACACTAGAAAGACCAAGTGCGAGTACTTGATGTTTTAGGGTTTAGGCTTTAGGGGTCCAAAGGTTTTCAACTGCTGTGAGGATTACTGTGCGTGCGGGTTCTTCTTGAGTTGCCCCTTGCTTCCCGGACACATCTTCCATAAACACCACGGCCGTTCCAGAAATATTCAAAACCTGCAGACCCATGCCCTAAACCCTAAACCGTAAACCCTAAACCCTAAGCCTTGAAACCGAAGGTTGGATGTATGACTGCACGGGTCCAGGGGCTATAGAAGAAGGCCCCGTCCAGTGGGCGCTTGAGGAGGTGTGGCCTTAATGCACGGTTTAGGGTTGAGGGTTTAGGGTTTAGGTGTTGGGGTTTAGGGTTTAGGGTTTAGGCTTTAGGGTTTAGGGTTTAGGGTTTAGGGTTTAGGGTTTAGGGTTGCAGGGTTTAGGGTTTAGGGTTTAGGGTTTAGGGTTTGGGGTACCCCTGAACCCCCCCCAGAAACCTAAACCCTCAACCCGAAAACCCTAAACCCGAACCCTAAACCCTCAACCCCGAAGCTCTAAACCCTCAACCCCGAAGCTCTAAACCCGAAATCCTAAACCAAGCCCCCCCCTCCCCCCCCTCCCCCCCCCTCCCTCCCCCCCTCCCCTCCCTCCCTCCCCCCCCTCCCTCCCTCCCCCCCCTCCCTCCCCTCCCCCCCTCCCCCCCCCCCTCCTCCCTCCCTCCCCCCCCTCCCCCCCCCCCCCTCCCCTCCCCTCCCCCCCCCTCCCTCCCCTCCCTCCCCCCCCCTCCCTCCTCCCCCCCCCTCCCTCCCCCCCCTCCCCCCCTCCCTCCCCCCCCCCTCCCCCCCCCCCCCCCCCCACCCTCCTCCCCCCCCCCTCCCCCTCCTCCCGCCCCCCTCCCTCCCCCCCCTCCCTCCCCCCCTCCCTCCCCCCCTCCCTCCCCCCCCCCCCCTCCCCCCCTCCCTCCCCCCCTCCCCCCCCCTCCCCCCCCCCCCCCCTCCCCCCCCTCCCCCCCCCCTCCCCCCCCCCCCCCCCCCCCCCCCCTCCCCCCCCTCCCACCCCCCCCCCCCCCTCCCCCCCTCCCCCCCCCCCCCCCCCCCTCCCTCCCCCCCCCCCCCCCCCCCCCTCCCCCCCCCCCCCTCCCCCCCCCCTCCCCCCCCCCCCCCCCCCCCCCCTCCCCCCCCTCCCCCCCCCTCCCCCCCCCTCCCCCCCCCCTCCCCCCCCCCCCCCACCCCCCCCCTCCCCCCTCCCCCCCCTCCCCCCCCCCCCCCCCCCCCCCCCCCCCTCCCCCCTCCCCCCCCCTCCCCCCCCCTCCCCCCCCTCCCCCCCTCCCCCCCCTCCCCCCCCCTCCTCCCCCCCTCCCTCCCTCCCCCCCCCCCCCCCCCCTCCCCCTCCCCCCCCCTCCCCCCCCCCCCCCCCCCCCCCCCCCTCCCCGCCCCCCCCCCCCCTCCCTCCTCCCCTCCCCCCCTCCCTCCCTCCCCCTCCCTCCCCCCCCCCTCCCCCCCCTCCCCCCCCTCCCTCCCCCCTCCCATCCCCCCCTCCCTCCCCCCCCCCTCCCCCCCCCCTCCCCCCCCCCCCCCCCCCCTCCCCCCCCCCCCACCCCTCTCCTCCCCCCCCCCCCCCCCCTCCCCCCCCCCTCCCCCCCCCCCTCCCCCCCCCCCCCCCCCCCCCCCCCCCCCCCCTCCCCCCCCCTCCCCCCCCCTCCCCCCCCCCCCCCCCCTCCCCCCCCCTTCCCCCCCCCCTCCCCCCCCCTCCCCCTCCCCCCCCCCCTCCCCCCCTCCCCCCCCCTCCTCCCCCCCCCTCCCCCCCCTCCCCCCCCCTCCCCCCCCCCATCCCCCCCCCCCTCCTCCCCTCCCCCCCCTCCCCCCCCCTCCCCCCCCCCCTCCCCCCCCCCCCCCCCCCCCCCCCCCCCTCCCCCCCCTCCCCCCCCCCCCCCCCTCCCCCCCTCCCCCCCCTCCCCCCCCCTCCCCCCCCCCCCCCCTCCCCCCCCCCCCCCCCCCCTCCCCCCCCCTCCCCCCCCCTCCCCCCCCCCCCCCCCCCCTCCCCCCCCCCCCCCCCCCCTCCCCCCCTCCCCTCCCCCCCCCCCCCCCCTCCCCCCCTCCCCCCCCCCCCCCCCCCCCCCCTCCCCCCCCCCCCCCCCCCCCCCCCCCCTCCCCAAAGCCTGGTTCGCTTTTCAGGGTTTGCTCCACAACCGCTCCTCCCCCTCCTCTCCTCCCCTCTCCCCCCCCCACTGCAAAGCCCTGCTTAGTTTCGGAGTTTCGGCAAACCCTAAACCCTAAACCCCAAACCCCAAACCCTAAACCCTAAACCCTACACCCGCTTCAGTTCAGAGCTTGACCCGGAGTTGCCTCCGCAAGGATTCAAGGCGAAAGGGTTCTCAGATTGGAATCTACTTCGGGTTGGGTGCTAGTTTACCCAAACTCTGAACCCAGTTTAGGGTTTTAGGGTTTAGGGTGCCTCACCCCTAACCCTAAACCCAATACAACGTACACCTTCTAACTTCGACCCGCAAGCTCTCAGATGGGCGGCTTCTTGGAGAGTGTCAGCACCAGGGACAAGGTGGTCCCGCCGCCGGAACTGTCACCTCCCACGAACAGCGGCGGCCGCTCTGTGCAGCCTGGCGCTTTTGACGGGTGTAGGGTTGAGGGTAGTTTAGGGTTTAGGGTTTAGCGTTTGGGGTGTAGAGTTTAGGGTTTGGGGTTTAGGGTTTAGGGCTTGGGTTTAGCGTTTGGGGTGTAGGGTTTAGGGTTTAGGGTCTAGCGTTTGGGGTGTAGGGTTTAGGGTTTAGGGTTTAGGGTTTAGGGTTTAGCGTTTGGGGTGTAGGGTCTAGGGATTTGAGGTCGAAGGGAGGAGACGGGACATGACTGGCTCCTGAGACGATCAGGAGCTCGATGCTGTCTCAAATGCAGCGGTCCTCCCTAAGCAAGGTGAATATATCCAGCAGTTCTGATACAGGAAACTCTGTTCCATAAGCCCTAAACCCTAAACCCTAGGCCCTAAACCCTAAACCCTAAACCCGAAACCCTAAACCCTAAACCCTAAACCCTAAACCCTCAACCAGACAGGTTCTAGGGTGGGCAGAGGAGGAACCCTAAACCTAAAAACCCTTTGGAGGTTCATGGGCACTTATAACCACAGTTATAAGTCCGCCTATAATCTACTTAGGGTTTTTGGCTTAGGGTCTGGGATTTTACTTTATAAACTACTTAGGCACTTAGGGGGCTTAGAAGTAGAGTTCTGATTCGGGCCTAAACCCTAAACCCTAAACCCTAAACCCTCAACCCTCAACCCTCAACCCTAAACCCTAAACCCTAAACCCTAAACCCTCCGTTTGAAGACTTGCGTACCTAACCTCAGGTCCGCACTGCCTGAACTGTGAGGATCATGCGAAGGCAACTCCGAAGCCCGAAGCCCTGAGGTCTAGGGGTTTACCCTAAACCCTAAACCCTAAACCCTAAACCCTAAACCCTAAACCCTAAACCCTAAACCCTAGATTCGATCCTAAACTCTAAACCCTAACCCCTCAACCCTAAACCCTGAACCTCAAACCCAAGCCCCCCCCCAGCCCCCCCGCCCCACCCCCTTTAAAGCCATCAGCGCAGGATGCCTTCATGTGGACCATGGGTTTCTAGCCACTGCCTGGGACAAAAGGGTTTTAGGGGTTTAGGTTTAGGGTTTTGGAGTTTAGGGAGGACATTTCGAGGTCGAGGATGGTTTAGGGTTTGGGGTTGAAGGCTTCGTCGGGGTTTGGGGTGGTTCAGGTTTGGGGTTTAGGGTTTAGGGTTTAGGGTTTGGGGTTTAGGGTTTGGGGTTTAGGAGGGTTTAGGGTGCTAGGATTTATGATTCCGGGTCTGGGGCTTAAGGCTTAGGATTTAGGAGCTGCCAATGTAGACTTCGAACAACTCTGCGGCGCAGAGTGGGCAGAGTGGGGTGGTGGGGGCCGGGGGGGGGGGGGGGGGTGGTGAACTGTGCTTGAGAGATCCCCACAAACGTAAGCGAATCACCTCACTAAACTGAGGCAAATGGCAAGGCAGTGATGGACCACTGCAAAATGCTGGTGTAGTTTCCTGGGCTCGCAAGTTGCCAAGGGCTTGATGTTGGAGTAGCTTGGGGAGGGTTCTGTTCTGGCGCACTGCAATGCGCTAAAGCCGAAACTTGAAACGCGAGTGGCCACACCCCACCCACCCCCCCCCCAAACCCCAAACCCCAAACCCTAAACCCCAAACCCCTAAACCCCTAACCCCTAAACTCCTAAACCCCTAAACCCTAACCCTAAACCCCGAAACCCCGAACGTGGACCCCGAGGGGCCAGCTGGCACTAAGGGGTAGTCGGTCAGCATGACGACCGCGCCCGTGACCTGTTCAGGGCCATAAGGCTTATGGTGGTTTAGGGTTTAGGGTTTTGGGGTTTAGGGTTTGGGGTTTAGGGTTTAGGGTTTGGGGTTTAGGGCTAGGGCTTCTGAGAGTTCAGGGTTTAGGGCTAGGGCTTATGGGGTTCAGGGTTAGGCTAGGATGAGGCCTCGTTGTATAGGGTGCAGGGGTTTAAGGTTCCAGGGTGCAGGGTTGTAGCGTAGATGAGGATTAGGGCTTCACCCGAACAAAACCGGTAGATTTTTCCAGGGCTTATGGGAGCGCACACAGGCACTGGAAATTAAGTAAAGAAACCTCTCAGGCCAATGCATGCGCAGTTCGCTAACGCATGGTACCCCATACTCACGGGCCCAAATCAGTAAAGGTATCCAGAACCGGCGCTCCTTTAGAGCCCCCCAAACCCGAAATCTACACCGGTGCTGGTCTAGCGGTAGACCCTAAACCCTACAGTATGGTTTTTAGGGCTTTTAGGGCTTTCCCTTTCCAGGGTTTAGGCCTACCCTAAACCCCAAACCCCAAACCCTAAACCGTAAACCCTAAACCCTAAACCCTAAGCCCTAAACCCTAAACCCTAAACCCCTCGAGGCCTTGGACAACTTGGAGCCTAATTGCGCGTAGGAGTCGGTGTCTGGGGAGCCAAACATCCAGCTGCCACCGTGTGTGTAGAGGATCCTTCTCTGTCAGGGTTTAGGGTTTAGGGTTTAGGGTTTAGGGTTTAGGGTTTGGGGTTTGGGGTTTAGGGTTTAGGGTTTAGGGTTTGGGGTTTAAGGATCCTTCGTTCAGGGAACCTTCGGGGTCGGGGGCTTTGGGGCTTAGCGCTTCGTGGTCTAGACTCTTTAGGCCTAATGTCAGCTCGCGCAATGTAGGGGTTTAGGGCTTAAGGACAAAAACGAACCCTAAACCCTAAACCCTAAACCCTAAACCCTGAACCCTAAACCCTATGAAGGTTATCTGCATGAACTCGTGGGTGCCGCTCCCAAAGGTAACGCCAATTTTCGGAAACACCTATATGATATAGGGGCCTTAATAATTAGGATAGTTTTTTTTTGTTTTTTAAGTGTGGGGGGGGGGGGGGGGATGGTTTATAGTAAAGTTATTTGGGGGCCATGAGGGAATACTATGAGAAATTTTTCCGACCCCTCTAGTGGATGGCCGTCAGTTCTGTTCCAGAATACCATGCCTTCGGGGGTGGCACCATAGAGACTTCGGAAAGTGTGGGGTTTGGGGTTTGGGGCGGATTGGCCTACAACGTTAGCCCTCACAACCGTTGGCTCTTACCCCCCCCCCCCAAACAAAATCCTCTCCTCTTAGAACTCAGACGAAAATGGGTACTAGAAGGTTCATGGTACTTACTAACCAATTATAACTGTACTTATAACCCTACTTATAATACCCCTAAAGGGCCTTATAGGGGTCATCCCAATTATAAGTAGGGTTATAAGCCCAGTTATAATTGGTTAGTAAGTACCATGAACCATCAAGTAGGGTTTGTACACCCATGCGTATTCGTAGAGAGAATGAGCTCGAAGCTCTGTTCAGGGCAACATGTATAGATACGGAACATCCCAAGGTTCATTGTTTAGGGTTTAGGGTTTAGGGTTTAGGGTTCAGGGTTGAGGGTTTAGGGTTTAGGGAGTAGGGTCCAAAGGGTTTAGGAATTCAGGGTTTAGGGCTTACAGTTTAAGGTTTAGGCTTCGAGGTTTAAGGTTTAAAGGGCTTTCGGGCTCGTCTCCTGGGTGTAGAGCAGGTCGCCCCGTCCGGAATCCACAGGACATCATTCCCTGAGCGCTCCCTCAACTAGTTCATGGTTGGGATAGTAGTAAACATTTAAACTGATGTTTCTTATTGGGATATAGTACTCTTAAACATGCAAAATGTTACCCCACTGTGGCAAAGTCAAGACCTGAAGATCTACTGGTTCCTAGGCTGCTACAGAAACCTTATAGCATTCTTCACTGCAAAAAAAATCGCCTCGGCTTCCTGCCGAGAAGCGTCTGAAGCAGACCCGGATCGGGCCTCCTTCCCTCTTAACCCTTTCTCCCATGCAAAATTTTGTGACGCCGGTGACCCCCCCCCCCCCGCCCCGCTCTGTGGGACCCCCCCTCCCTCTCGCTCGGCAGTTTTTTTTGTCTTCTGTTGCAAACCGAGCCGTGTAGTCCCGCCTGTCAACGATCCCCACAACCACCCCAAACACGAAAACCCCACCCCCCCCCCCCCCCCCCCCCCACCCCTGCTGCGCTGCAACCCCCCAACCCCCCTGGCAGAAATCCTCTTTCCTCCTTTCCTGGGGCCGGCCCCGCTGCCGAGGCGGCGCGCGCAAGCGTTTACAATTACCCCTAAACCCTAAACCCTGTACCCTAGGATTTGCGCTCTTAATATGCAACCTCTTGTGGTGGTATGGGATTCTTGCGCAACCCATGTTCTTACTTCTCCAATAACCGAGGAACGCAAAAGGTTAAACTTTGATCGTCCCACGAGTTAAACGAAACCTTGACATCTTCAAGTTCAACCTTTTTAGGGTTTAGGGTTTAGGGCTTAGGGTTTAGGGTTTATGGTCGCTGGGTCACCCCAAGGATCGCTGTACCTACATGGTAAAGGCTTGGCCCCTATAACGGGCTTCCTATATAGGAGCTTTTGCGGCCAATTATATATATATATATACTTAGTATCCCAGTAACCATACTATAATAAGGGCACACTTTTTTGGGATGGTTACTTTATAAGAGAACCCATAACCAAAGAAGAGGGTAAAGAGTACCACTCGGCTACCAAGTATACCAAAGAGGCACATGGGTCCTTCGGGTAAGCGCTTGAAAGAGAATCGATGCGGAGCTCTTAAGGCAGACTTCCGTTTTGAGGGTGAAACCCTAAAGCAACAAAGAAGGAAAGGGAGTCCGGGTTAGGGGTTTCTAAAGCCTAAACCCTAAACCCTATAAACCCTATAAACCCTATAAACCCTATAAACCCTATAAACCCTATAAACCCTATAAACCCTATAAACCCTATAAACCCTATAAACCCTATAAACCCTATAAACCCTATAAACCCTATAAACCCTATAAACCCTAAACCCCTAAACCCCAAACCCTATACCCTACCCAAACAAGGGTTCAGTTTAGGGTTTTTAGCCTGGTCCTAATCAGTGAAACCTAAGGGAAGGTTTCTGCTGTCAGCAACATAACCCAGCAGTTCTGCGAGGCTGTCAGGACTTGAGGGTTAGTGTCCAGAAGTGGTTTGGGGCTTATGGTATGCTGCGTTCACCGGACATGAAAAACAACGCGGTCCAGTTCTTAAACAAGTTTTGGGGTACTCGAGACACAGAGGTCAGTTTATATCGGCTCCCCGAAAGGGGGCCAGAGGCCAACTATCATGATTCTCTGCAAGATGGGGAGGGGGTGTGGTAGGTAGACATCCATTAAGTTTAGGGTTTCAACCCGAAACCCTAAAACGCCCTCAAGTCCCTCAAGGATATCGCAAACCCTACCTACCTAGGAATAAAAAGGGTACCGCCAGGGTAACCTTTTTGGTCTTAAGGGGATTATAAGGGAAGCCAACCCCCAAAAAAGAAATAAGGGCCTACTCCCGGTCCTAAGTAGATACGATGGCCCATCTCAGGAAAGGCACCGCGCTTCCCGACCAGCGTGTCGTAACAGTTGATGTCGCTGCAGTTCCAAAACATACCCGGTCTTTGGATTTGCCTTAGTTGAGGGTTTAGGGTTTAAGGTTTAGGGTTAGTTCCATTGCCCGTACTTGGAAGCTCTTTCGATTTAGTACTTAGTATCCCCTAGAAACCCTCGTAGAACCCCACTAAGTCAACAAAAAGCTTCCAAGTAGCCCTAAACCCTAAACCCTGAACCCTGAACCCCACACCCTCAGCCCTAAACCCCAAACCCTAAACCCTAAACCCTGAGCCAAATCCTGAACCACAAACCTTAACCCCCAAGCTGGCAACTGAAAGCCATGACTTCCTCGGGTTGACTTGGGGGCTTAGGGTTTAGGGTTTAGGGTTTAGGGTTTAGGGTTTAGGGTTTAGGGTTTAGGGCCACAACACCTTCACCATGAGGGTTCCGGAAAATGGTTTAGGAAGCTTAGTTCAGGATTTCGGAAGTTTGGGGCTTAGGGCTTAGGAAGTTTAGGGTGTACTGTATAGGGTTTAAGGTTCAAGGTTTAGGAAGTTCGGGGTTTCGGGTTTACGGCCGTAGGGTGCTTGGAAGCTCTTTTGACCTTAGTATCCCCTAGAAACCCTCGTCTTAAAATCCCCATAACGGACCTTACTAACCCTACTCACTACGTCACAAAAGCTTCCAAGTAGCCCTAAACCCTACACCCTAAACCCTAAACCATTACTAAGCCAAAAAGAGCTTCCAAGTAGTTGCTCCCCAAGAAGCTTCCGCGACACGCCTGAGGCAATCTGCTCATCCATGCAGCAGGAGGTGTTGCGCACAATCCTCTTCAGGGCCAGGGCCCCTCCTAAACCCTAAACCCTAAACCCTAAACCCTAAACCCCAAACCCTAAACCCTCTCGGTCACTCCTCCCATAGCAGCACGATGTCGCCGTATCCAGAAGATGAAGCTCAGAGTGTCCCGTCTCGCGGCACTGTCAGGGCGGGAGGCTCAGGGTTCAGGGTTTAGGGTTTAGGGTTGAGGCTTTAGGCTTTAGGCTTTAGGGGTTAGGATTTCGGGTTTAGGGTTTAGGATTTCGGGTTAAGGGTTTAGGATTTAGGGTTTAGGATTCAGGATTTGGAGCTTGGGATGTAGGGTTTAGGGTTCAGGGTTTAGGGTTTGAGGGTTAGAGGGTTTTAGGACGTAGTTAGAGCATAGGGCTCGCGTCGGGTTGAGTGTCGCGGTGTTCCAGTTCGTAGCTTGCAATGTGAACAGGTTCGGCTTAGGCTTTACGATGTAAGGGTTTGGGCCAAAATGAGAATAATCGAAACCACTAGCTGGGGTCCCCCAACCCTAAGCCCTAAACCCCAAACCCTAACCCCTAAACCTAACACTAAACCCTGTACCCTAAACCCTAAACCCTCAACCCTGAACCCTGAACCCTGCCTCCTGTTCGTCGGACCTCGGGGCAAATGCTATGCAAACCCTTCTTGTGCTGGAAGGTCAGTGTTAGGGCGTTTAGGGTTAAGGGTTTCGGACTTAGGGTTCATGGCTTAGGGCTTAGGGTTTAGAGTTTTCTCTGGGTGGGACGGGAAAGATTTAACCTATACTTTGAACCATGGCACAAGAGGTACCCCTAAACCCTGAGCCCTCAACCCCAAACCCTAAACCCAAAACCCTGAACCCTAAACCATAAACCCTGAACCCTGAACCCTGAACCCTAAACCCTAAACCCTGAACCCTGAACCATAAACCCTGAACCCTAAACCCTGAACCCTGAACGCAGAACCCAGAACCCTGAACCCTGAACCGAACACTCAGGTTACCAGCTCACCAGCTCTATAAGACCTCTCACATCCCCAAGGCCCTCTGCGGTTTGGGGGTTTAGGGTTTAGGGTTACGGTTTAGGGTTTCAGGGTTTCAGGGTTTCATGGTTCAGGGTTTAGGGTTTAGGGCTTGGGGTTTAGGGTTTAGGGGAGTCGAGGAGCTGCTTGGAAGCATGCGAGAGGAAGTTGATGGGCCAGCCTTCCAAGCAACAGAGGTTTAGGGTTTAGGGTTTAGGGTATAATTAGGGTTTAGGGTTTAGGGTTAGGGTTTAGGTTTAGAGTTTAGGGTATAAATTAGGGTTTAGGGTAGAATTAGGGTTTAGGGTTGAGAGTCTAGGATTTGGGGTTTAGGATCTGGAGGGGGGGGGGGGGGGGTGGCTGGTCATTCTTTGACTTCTTGCAGATCGACGAGTCGTTGTATACCTGTATATATATATATATGCTTACGTTCAGAGTGAATTCATATATATATATATATGTGACCATATATATATATATACATATACATACATATATATATATATATATATACACATAGACGAGTCGTTGTATACCTTATTTTACATACACTTATGTTCAGAATGATTTCAAATATACATATAAACATATATACATACATACAGACATAGATATATGTATATGTATATATATAGTAGTGCAAGTGCAGGGATTTCCCCACATAGGGCGCCCCCAAATATACCCCGCCCTCAAACCTTCTTACAGGAACCTCCTAAACCCCACACCCTGTTGTCGAAAACCTCCCACCCCAAACCCTAAACCCTAAACCCTAAACCCTAAACCCTAAACCGTAAACCCTAAACCCTAAACCCTAAACCCACACAAGAAGGGGGCGCGGACAATTCCCGGCCTGCCGGTTCTGGTCGCCGCTTTGTGGGCCGCCGGCTCCGCCAGAGACTGGCCTGGGACTCAGAACGCCCAAGATTTATGAACATTTGCATTATACATAGGGTTTAGGGTTTAGGGTTTAGGGTTTAGGGTTTAGGGTTTAGGGTTTAACTGATGAAACACTTGAATATGCACGAAGGTATATTCCCTGAGGCAAACTGGGCTCGCTGGGCTCTAGTTTGTTTAAGGTTTTAGGGCTCAGGGTTTGGGGTTTAGGGCCACCGCGTTTCAGGGTTTAGGTTTTAGGGTTTAGGGTTCAGGGTTTTGGGGTTCTAGGATTCAGGACTGAGGATTTTCTAGTAGGGTTTAGGATTCGAGGCGGTTTAGGATTCGAGGCTTAACCGTATGGCTTGGGGTCAAAAGGGTTGGGCCCGGCTTAAGAACCCCAGCTGTGCAACCCAACAGCCGGCAAGAAAACATGTTCAGGGACCCCTAAACCCTAAACCCTAAACCCTAAACCCTACACCCTACACCCTACACCCTAAACCCTAAACCCTAAACCCCTAAACCCTAAACCCTAAACCCTAAACCCTAAGCCAGTGAGGACAAGTTCGGGCGAGGCGGGCGTAAGCACGCGACTCCCGCTGCCAAGGATTTCCGTTCCGGCATTCCGTTCCGTCCCCGGCGTTCCCTTCCGTTACAGTGCTTCTCCCTGCTGGCTCCTCATAGCATTTTAGGGTTTAGGGTTTAGGGTTTAGGGTTTAGGGTTTAGGGTTTAGGGTTTAGGGTTTAGGGTTTGGGCTCCGGAGTCTCAATTCGCCCTCCACCTCTGCAGATGTAAAAACCCTAAACCCTTCGGCTGTTGGGAAGAGCCGACGTGATGTTAATACAACTTGGAGGTTCAGGGGTACTTATAACCACACTTCTAAGTCCTAAGTCTACTTGTAAGCTGCTTAGGGGGACTGAGGGGGCTTATAAGTATAGTTATACTTAGTGTTACACCCTGAACCTCCAAGTCGCGCGACCCAACTTCTCGAAGTGTCTTAAAAGGCTTCAATACTCGGCAAGATCACAATGATGTGGTTCCTCCCCCCCCTTCCCCACACATGTTAAAAGTTCTTCGGGTTATCCGAAGATAGCAGGTCAGGCAGCAATCTCAAGCTGATCCTCAACTACAACCCTGTAGTTTCGAGCATAGCTCCCAGACACACTGTCCCTGCCCTCCCCCCCCCCCCCCCCCCCCCCCCCGATCCCCCATTCCCAACACCACCTGCGGCAATGGCGACAAAACCTGTGACGTTGTTCTGCCGTTTCATAGAATGGCACCCTGAACCCTAGACCCTAAATTAAGCCCTAAACACAAAACCCTAAATCCTAAACCTTAAACCCTAAACCCTAAGCCCAAAACCCTAAACCTTAAACCCTAAACCGTAAGGCCTAAACCCTACACCCGAGGGGTGCGCACCCATCAGGGAACGACAGTACTCACCCCGCAGGGAAACTTACAGGGTGCGTCTCTATGGTCAGGCTTCTATGTCTCGGGGGCCATGGCCTAGGATTCCGAAACCCGAAACCCTAGACGCTAGGCCCTAAACCCTAAACCCTAAACCCTACGGCACTGAGGGCTGAAAGGTATCCTGAACCATCCGTCTGCGGTCCGAGGGCTTCCGCGAGGCTCAGTGCCAGGAGGGCTGCCAGCAGCCGATAGCCCGGCAAGGACATGGCGAAAAGTCGTTTCTTGGAGGCCCTAAACCCTAAACCCTAAACCCTAAACCCTAAACCCTAAACCCTAAACCCTAAACCCTAACCCTAAACCCGAAACCCTAAACCCTAAACCCTGAAGCCACTGTTTTGGCAAGGGTTTGGGGAGGAATCTGTGGGGGGCCGGGGGCGGGGGGGAACCATGTTTCTGATATCTCATGAGGCACATTCAGTGGCTCTGAAGCCTCCATGCCCGCCGCAGGAAGGCCTGCAGTTTAGGGTTTAGGGTTCAGGGCTTTAGGGTTTAGGGTTTGAAGGTTTCGGGCTTACCTAATGGCACTGTTTAGAGATTAGGGTACCTAATTCCCTCATTCCCTACTCAGAACCAGTAGGCTTAGACCATAACCCGACAAGCCCGACAACGAGGCCGTCAAACAGGCTCCTATGTAGTACCTCTTTCAAGGTGGTATACTAGAATGACCTGTTTAGGGCTTAGGGTTTCGGGTTTCGGCTAAAAACTCACGCAATATGGAACTACACTAAGGCAGCTTAGACTAGCCCAAGATGGAACTACAGTTGAGTAGGTTGTAAGTGGACTTGTAACTGTAGTTCTAAGTACCCATGAACCTCCAGGCAGAGCCTTCAAGTAGACGCATTTCAGAAGCCCCGTGTAAGCCGTAAAAGGCCCTCTAAGCTTTATCAGCTCGAAACCCGAACCCAAAAACTCGAACCACCCCCACCCCTCCCCAGCCCCCCCCCCCCCCCAAAAAAAAAAAACAATATGTATATATATATATATACATATGCATATATATATATATATACATACATACATACATACATACATACATACATACATACATATTATATATATATATATACACATACATACATACATACGATTCGCTGTCAGTAAAAGAGGCCCGAACCTTGCCCCTAATTAGGCCCCAAACCCAAACCCCAACTAAATCCTAACCCTAAACCCTAAACCCTAAACCCTACTAAACCCGAGCTGAACCTGCAACTGACATCATCTCCTGGGTTTTGGGGGTCTAGGGTCTAGGGGCAAGGGGTAATGAAGCAGTGGTGCCGTTTTGAGGGGGTTCCTAGCATCAGGATGATATTATTTGGGGCGTTTGTTATGTTATTTTGCTTGTTTGATTTTGTTTTATTTTCTTAACTTATTATTCATTTATTTATTTATTTACCTGTGTATAAATTTATTTATTCCTTTATTATTTTGATTATGTCATTTTTTTAGGGTGGGGGAATAGTGGGGACCTCCAATTTGGGAATGTGTCTAGGCGCTCCCTCAGATGACTTGTTGGTTCCAGCTTGGTTTAGGGCTTCGGCATGGAGAGGAGCCCTCAGCCTCGGCATGGAGAGGAGCCCTCAGCCCCAAGAACGGCGGTGGCTGATAAGTGCCCGGCTGATCTCCGAAGATCCAGCCTGCAGGCATTTCTTCCCGTTGCCGAAGCCATCCTGGCTTGAGAGAACAAGAGAAACCCTCTAACCTAAACCCTAAACCCTCAACCCAAGTTGAATGGACTAGAGTGGCAAGTATGGGCCCTGGATTTGGGCCACTTGCTGTATAACCCTTACATACACGAGGTTTTAGAAGGGCACATACTGCGGATCCCTGTAAACAAGGGTAAGGGACCGTACTAAGGGCCCATGGTTCCAACCTTGGATTGAGGCAGTGTGAACCGCAAGCCAAGTATGTAGCTGAGGCAAAACCCTAAACCCTAAACCCTAAACCCTAAACCCTAAACCCTAACATGTTGTGTGCCTCCCACCTGTATTCAAAGCACTTGCACATGAAAACAGACTACGTTGTTTCCAAAACGATTAGGCAGGATTTGCTCGGAAGTGCCGCAAGCCCTGAACCCTGAACCCTGAACCCTAAACCCTCAACCCTCAACCCTAAATCCTAAACCGTGAACCCTAAACCCCAAACCATCCCGCTCGGCCGCCTTGTTCCAACAGCAGGGCACGGCAATGCCTGCGCCTGAGTGGCCCTGCCCGTGGCCTCGGGATCACTGGAAAGTACTGTTTAGGGTTTAGGGTGTAGGGTTTGGGGGTCAGGGCAGAAGTTTAGAGTTTAGGGTGTAGGGTTTGGGGTTTAGGGTTTAGGGTTAGGATTTAGATCTGGAAAGTACTGTTTAGGGCCGAAGTTTAGGGTTTAGGGTGTAGGGTTGGGGGGTTAGGGCAGAAGGTTCGGGGCTTAGTCAAGGCAGTGAAGGTTCTATGATTTCAGAAAACTCTAGCCAAGTCTTCAACCCCGAATGCCATTCAAAGTGCCGGAGGCATACGGAAGCTGCTATCCAGAGAGCCACAAGACCCTTCCTTCAAGAATAGACCACGTGGGTTTAGGGTTTAGGTTGTAGGGTTTCGGGTTTAGGGTTTGAGGGTAAGGAGCTCCCCCCTTTTTTGATATTGCTTAAACCCTAAAACCTCAGCCCTAAACCCT
Source organism: Symbiodinium natans (assembly GCA_905221605.1). Classification (NCBI taxonomy): domain Eukaryota; class Dinophyceae; order Suessiales; family Symbiodiniaceae; genus Symbiodinium; species Symbiodinium natans. The sequence goes on along the minus strand of CAJNDS010002665.1, from coordinate 59,571 downwards.
GAGGCGCTCCGTTTGGCCTCTTGCTAGGGCGTTGGGCTGTCATGGAAGCAGAGAGTAGCCAAACATCGCCACTGCAACTCGCAACCCTACACCCTAAACACTAAACGCCAAACCCTAAACATTAAACCCTTAGCCCGAAGCTCTGGGTATTTCTCTCTCGGTAATGGGGACTGGGGGCCTGAAGGCAACCCCGTGGAGCACCTGGTGGTTGACGGAAGGGCATTTCTACCTGCTCTCCCCTCTCGCGCCCTGATTTTGAAACTAAACCCCAAACCCTAAACCCTAAACCCAAAACCCTGAACCCTAAACCCTAAGCCCTAGTAGACCCAAAAACCAAAACTCTTGAAGCCTCGGTCTCCTGTCCTCGCTCGGTGCAGCATTGTTTCAGTTTAGCGTGAGTTTGCGTTGCTGCGCCGTCTCCCGAGACTCCAGCCGCTGTAGCCAGGCAAAGGGTTTAGGGTTTAGGGTGCAGGGTTGAGGATTTGGGGTTTAGGGTTTAGGGTTCAGGTTTTAGGGTTTGGGGTTTGGGTTTTGGGGTTTGGGGTTCGGGGTTTGGGATTTAGGGGGTTCAGGGAAGGATGTCTGTGCGGTTTGAAGGTCTAGGGTTGCCACATCTTGGCCCATGGTTGCCGTGTCGTCAGGAAGGGCCGCCACCTGCCTTTGGCCTTCGTGGCGGGCGGATTCGTGACACTCCTGAAAGCCTGCCAGCCCTTAACAAACCCTAAGCCCTAAACCCTAAACCCTAAACCCTAAACCGTAAACCCTAAACCCTAAAACTTAGAAACCTTAAGCCCTGGACCGAGGCTCTTACGCCCCGATGTAAACGTGACCTGCATGGCTGTAGGCTTTCATTGAAACCACCAGCCACTACAGGGTTAAGGGTTAAGGGTTTAGGGTTTAGGCTTTGATTCAAACCACCAGGCCCTCCAGGCTTCTCAGGAAACCTACAAAAACCTCCAGGGTTCTTAAGGGAGGGGGGGTCAAGGGGGTATGCAACCCAAGGTTCCCTAATACTCCCCACTAGTCCCTAAGCTTCCCTGAGGTTTAGGTACCTACCCCTTCCATGAACCCCCCTCCCTTAAGAACCCTCCTAACACAAAGTGGGCGTTGTCTTCTCAAGCCAGCTCCGCAAGCCCATAAGGGTTGAGGACGGATGGGGTTTGCCGCAAGCCCATAAGGGTTGAGGACGGATGGGGTTTGCTGAGGGAGCCCTCAGAACCCTAAACCCTAAACCCTAAACCCTAAACCCTAAACCCTAAACCCTAAACCCTAAACCCTAAACCCTATAAACCCTAGACCCTAAACGCTAAACCCTACACCCTAAACACTAAACCCTAAACCCGGACCAGATCCCAAGCTGCTGGCTGTTAAGGCATTCCTCCTCCTCGGTGATGTCTTCGCAGGCTTTCACCTCACAGGCGAGTCTGCTACAGCTTACAGGGAGGGGCCCCCTAGTTATAAGTAGAAGAAGTATGGTCCTATATTGGGCTACAAGTATCCTAACTTAGGTTATAAGTCCCCTCACTAAGAATTCGTATAGAAAGGGGGCACCTCCTTGTAGAGGGTTAGAATTGCGGCTGCGCCGTAGGGGTCTCTTGTAGAAGGGATAAGGAGGGTGGCATGTGGAGTTGAGAAACAGAACCCCAAACCCTACACCCTAAACCCTGAACCATTCAAAGTCCTCAAGTTACCTCCCACCCTAGAGCCAAAACGCTTAAAGCTTGACGGACAGACCCTGAACGGCCCAGCAGCTCGAGCCCATACAAGTTCTAAGAACTGACTAGACTACTAAGGAACCCTGGGTCGGGTGAGGAACCACATTTGACGGGTGACGGTTGTGGGTTTAGTGTTTGACCCCCGGGAGAGGTCTGTCTGTGGCTATGTGTTACAGACGCTGTCATGTTACCCCCAAACCCTAAACCCTAAACCCGAAACCCTAAACCCTAAACCCGAAACCCGAAACCATAACCCTAAACCGGAAACCCTAAACTTCTCTGTAAGTCGCTCTGCCCTAGGGCATGTTCACATCGAGGCTCAAGACAGGACTGAATCTGATAACATCCAGCTTTCTCGCCCCAGGAACCGCGCAAACGCAGAAACACAGCTATGTCGGCCTGCCCTCCACACGCCAGAACCCAAGCAGCCAAAGCTATTTGGCTTTGGGACTTCCCTTGAAGCGTCCCCCAGCAGGCACGATAGCCCATTGGTCCTGCTGTCATATGCCAGGGATGTGCATGACTGCATGCTCCCTGCATGTTGGCCCCAAGGGACGCCAAGTACCGGCTTGGCGCAGCGTTGCCTGCCGGGCCCCTGCAATCAGTCTGGGCCGGCCGGCCGCGGGAAGGGCCAAGAGTCCAACAACATGTGCAGTTCGTAATGATTCTACGTGTCGTACACCCGCTTCAAAGGGCTCTGAACTCGGCACTCCCCGTGAAGCCATGATGAACAATGCAGATTTCATTGGGTTACACACCCTAAGGGCTTGACAATGACCAGGAACCCATGCACCAACAACCCTATAAGCCCTTGAAGCGTTAGACAGTCCTTTTGGGGGCTAGTACTCGTGCGTGTCACTTTAGCTCTGGGGTTTCAGGGTATATTTAGTATGGTTGAATTGGGTCGTGGCTCCCCTCTTAATGCTAAGCAGTGCTTCGGCCAAAACGTGCGGATAGCAACATCAGTGCAAGTGAGTCCACCAGACACAGTCAGAAGATTTCGCATCACCCTTCTATTCGGAAGCTCATTTGACTTCGTAAGTCTACTTACCATCCCCTTCAAACCCTCTTAGAATCCCAGAACCCACCTTACTAACCCTACTTACTAAGTCAAAAGGGCTTCCAATTAGACCACATCGCTTCTGCCACTCCTGTCTATGGAGGTGCACTCTAGATGGCGCTCACGGACAAGCAATTCGCGTGGCAAGCTCAGACGCACCAGGGAACCGCGCAAACGCAGAAACACAACTATGTCGGCCTGCCCTCCACACGCCACAACCCAAGCAGCCAAAGCTATTTGGCTTTGAACTTCCCTCGAAGCGTCCCCCAGCAGGCACGATAGCCCATTGGTCCTGCTGTCATATGCCAGGGATGTGCATGACTGCATGCTCCCTGCATGTTGGCCCCAAGGGACGCCAAGTACTGACTTGGCGCAGCGTTGCCCCACACCCGGCCAACAGCGTGACGGCTGCCGGGTCCCTGAGCAAACGCTCCAGTCTGGGCCGGCCAGCCGTGGGTAGAGCCCTAGCCCTAAACACTCTAAACCCTAAACCCCCCTGAACCCTAAACTGCTTGGAGGCTAAATTGGCCTTAAAACAGCCTTAGCCCCTTGACTGCCCGTGTAGGGCTTGCAGAATTCAATTTCAGGGCTCATTTCGTGCCGAAGGCAAACCAAGCCGGTGCAAGTAAAGCCCCTACAGCCTATGGACCCTACCGGGACCCCAAAGTAAAGTGAACAAATAGCCCAAAACCCATAAAAAGGTGGCATTCTTTTGCATACTTTGGGGGCTGGGGTACACTTACTGGCCCAAAACCCAAGGAATTAACAGTTGAAGTTTTCAGAATAAACTACCATCTAAGAAGCCCAAAAGTGGAAAAGTTGGGTTTTGAGTCAGAAAGTACACCCTGAAAGGTTCAGGGCTGCTCTGAGCACGCAACTTGCAGCAAGGATCGACTCATTCGTCGGAGTTCCGTGACTTCAGTATCCCGAACCCTCAGCCCTAGACTCTAAGCCCCAAACCAAACCCTTAACCCTAGAATTCCTCAAGCCCTCAATCCCCAAAATACTCTTCATCCCTAAATCAACCCCAAACCCCAGGGTTTAGGGTTTCGGGTTTCGGGTCTAGGGTTTGGGGAGGTTGGGCCTGGAGTTCCAGTGGCTTCACATGGCAGGTCTTGTCCCCTTCCTCGCCACCGTCCGTTCTCCTCGGCTGGGTTTACGGTTTAGGGTTTAGGGTGTAGGGTTTCTGGCTGGGTTTCAGAGTTGACTGACCTTAAACTCTAACACCTTAACACCCTAACACCCTAACACCCTCTGAATCCTAGACCCTAAACCCTAAACCCTAGTTGTTGAGCCTACGTGAAGTTTTATATGGGTTTGGAGAGGTCGCCTCTTGAGGGTTGGAGGTCGAGGTATGAAGGCCACCTCAACTCGTGCTAGTTTGGTTCTACCTTCCCTAAATCGGAAGGTCGATGGGTTGAGGGTTTACCTGGGACTCGGTTTACCCACAGTTTCGTGGTAACTACCCTTAGTTAGTAGGGTTTAGGGTTTAGGGTTTAGGGTTGGGGGGTTAGCTGAGCTCCGGGCACGTGCCCGTACTCGCAGTGGACCTTGCAGTCGCAACTCCCACCGGCCTTGCCACAGGGTCCAGGGTCCAGGGTTGAGGGTTGAGGGTTTAGGGTTTAGGGGCGAGGGTTTAGGGTTGAGGGTTTAGGGTTGAGGGTTATAGGGTGTAAGTTTAGAGGGTTTAGGGTTTAGGGACTGAAGCCTTACATTACCAAATATACTTTATACTTTACGAATAGAAGCCCTATATCAAAAAAATATTCGGAAGAATTGCAATTCAATAGTTTTCCCTTATGGTCCCCTTATAATTGTACCATAATAATACCCCCAAAACCCTATTCTAATTTCTAAGGCCCCGAGACTTAGAGAACCCCACAAACAGAACCCGAGGTAAGTTGTGGCCCTTTCGATGCACGGCGCTGCAGGATGATGATGCGCCAGCAGACAAAAGAGCTGAACGCAGGAGGCGCTCTTTGGCCGACTTCGCATGGTGCCTGTACACTTGGGCCTTAAAGGGAAGGGGGGGTGGAGGGGGGGGGGGGGGGGGGGGGGGGGGGGGACCTGAAATTCCGGAGGGGTCGTGCAAGGGCACCATATTCCGTGATTCAGACGTGTGACCATATTCCGTGATTCAGACGTACGAAGGGCATTCTGTTTGTCTCTCAAGGTCTCTACACCCCATCCTCAGAAAGTCTCAAGTCCCCCCGCTTTACGGCGCCTCGAAAAGTAAACCCTGAACCCTATAGACCCTGCACCGTACTCGACGGGAACTTACATCCAAAACCCTAAGCCCTAAGCCCTAAACCCTAAACCCTAAACTCCGAATCGCGAGAGGCCTCACAGTCGCAGTTTTCAGTGCGTCGGCCAGCACCCGCCACGGAGGGGCAGCTCAAAGGTAAGGGCCTCTATCGAATGCGTTTAGGCTAGTGGGTTCGGGGTTTAGGGTTTAGGGCTAGGGTTTAGGGTTTAGGGTTTAGGGTTTAGGGCTGACAGGGTTTGTAGTGTATGTGAAGTTTTATAGGGCATATAGAGTTTAGGCTGTAAGGTTCATCGGATGTGTATATAATGAGAAGTATGTAGGTAGGGGGCGCCTCCGCGGCTTGGGGTTGTACAAGGAGGTCCCCCTTCTTGTGAGTCGAATTACAAGGGCCATACATGGGGTGATAAGTATCCTGACTTAGGCTCTAAGTCCCTTGGTATAGGAAGGGGGCCCCTTCTTGTAAGGTTCAGGGGTTGTTCCTTAAACCCTAAACCCTAAACCCTAAACCCTAGTATCGTGTGTAGTATAGGAAGGGGGCCGCTTCTTGTAGGGTTCAGGGGTTGTTTAGGGTTTACAACTCCTCAAGCACGCCATGGGAAAGTCGTTCAGGGCTAGGGTTCAGGGTTCAGGGATTACAGTTTCGGGCTTAGGGCTTAGGGCTTAGGATTTGAAAGGTCTGATCGATGCTGATGATCTCTGTAACCAATACAGCCACACGCGCAAAGGATAAGAACCTAAACCCTAGAACCCCGGAATCCTAGAACCGGAGAACCCAGAAGTTAGAACCCAGAAGTTAGAACCCTAGAGCCCTAGACCCTAGAACCCTAAAACCCGAGAACCCTAGAACCCCAGACCCTAAACCAAAACCCGAAGAACCCCACGGTAGAAGCCACAAAGCCGCCGTCACTTAACGACCTTCAACCCAAACATGTCAAGGCCCAGACGCCAATTCCCCCCCCCCCCCCGCTCCCCAGGCCTCGGCCATCAAGGGTCCGTAAACCCTAAACCCTAAACCCCAAACCCGAAACCCTAAACCCTAAGCCCCAATACCCTTAAACCTAAACCCCAAAACCCTAAACCCTTAATCCTAAATCCTAAACCCGTAATCCTAAACCCTAAACCCTAAATCCTCAACCCCAAACCCCAAAACCATCAACGCCCTGATCCCGAAACCCTAAGGCCTGACTCAGAACCTGGTTCCGGGCAACCTAAGACTGAGAACCCTGTAGCCTAAGCCCCTAGACCCTCAACCCTAAACCCTAAACCGTGAACCCTAATCCCTAAACCCTAAACTTCCCGAAACACTAGACCCTAAAGCAGAAACCCTACTGGAAACCCTAAACCCTAAACCCTAAACCCTAAACCCTATAAACCCTGAACCATAAACCCTATAGCGCAGGAAGCTCTTGGCGTCCCAGCTTTAGCCAGCATGCGGGAGACTGGCCTGGCGCATTGCATCCCTCAGGGCTTTGTTTTGGTCTAGGGTTCAAACCTAAACCCGTTTAGGTTTTAGGGTTTAGGGTTTAGGGTTTAGGGTTTAGGGTTTAGGGTTTAGGGTTTAGGGTTCAGGGTCTAGCCTACCTACCTCTTGCTGCAAGGACTTCTTGGGCACCCTAAGCCACAAACCCCCAAACCGCAGGCCGAAGGAGCCACAAAAAGCACCAACACTTTGTCCAACTACCCAAAGAGCCCTTTTTTTCCCTTAAGGAATATACCTTAAATCATACTCAGGCTCCTCTTTCTTATTCAGGCTCCCTTTTATAATCCTGAATTAAGGGTATCATGGGCTCTATGGGTATTATACCTGAAGGCTCGAATGCAACTCCGCGAGGGGCTGGAGAAAGGAGACTATTCTCTACGTACCACCCGAACAGATCCTACATCGGAGAAAACGTACTACATAGGGGCGTCTTGAGTTCAGTGAGATGGAGAAACCCTAAACCCCTAAACCCCTGAACCCCTAAACGCCTAAACCCCCTAACCCCTTAAACCCAAATTAAACCCTAAACCCTGTCAAGCGCGCAGGGCGCGGGCCAAACTCGTGCCCACCGTTCGCCACTGCTTCGCACGTCCTTCGCAGGGCTAGATATAGTCATGCCTGGAACCCGAAAAGCCCCAAACCCCGCGCGCCACTAAACCGCATAAACCCCCTAACCTCCCTAAACCCTAAACTACACCATTGTTGGGGTACTATTCAAAATGATCATTGTTCCTTATTGGCGTTGCATGGCTTTAAATGCTCATAACAATGTAAAATGATTTTTCCACAACGACCCAGTAAACGCTGAACCCCCTAAACAATCCTAAACTCGAAAACCCAGAAAACACTAAAGCCCCAGAGCCCTAAACCCTAAATCCTAAACCCTAAACCCTAAACCCTAAATCCTAAATCCTAAATCCTAAACCCTATATAGTATACTCTGACTAGGGGGCCCCTGCTTGTAAAGCCTGAACTTCCGTCCTGCTACCCTCAGGCCCGCCACCAATGCGCACAGTGTCCCCGGCGCACGTCACCTGTGGAAAGAAGCCCAAGTCTAAGGGTTTAGGGTTGAGGGTTTAGGGTTTAGGGTTTAGGGTTGAGGGTTGAGGGTTTAGGGTTGAGGGTTTGGGGGTTCCATGCTCCGTTAAAATGGTCCACCTTCTTTAAGGCGTTCTGAAGGGTGCTTTGGGTTTTACGCTAGTAGGGTTTATACGGCTTGAACGGGTATGTAAGGGGACCCAGTTTAAGGGCCCATATAAGATGTAGGGAGCTACTGTCATGAGGGAAATGAGACCTGAAACCTCTAAACCCTAAAACCCTAGACCCTAAACCTTGAAACCCCTAAAACCTAAACCCGACATCCTCCAAGCCCTGTGAACCCTAAACCTGGCACCCTGTACCCTGAACCCTAAACCCTAAACCCGAAACCCCAAACCCCAAACCCTAGACCCTAAACCCTAAGCCCGCCCATGCGCCTCGCAGCTGCAAGGCTGTGCTGCGGTTGCCTCCGCGCCATAGCACCTGACGAGGCTGCCCTAGGCAGGGTTTAGGGTTTAGGGTTTGGGGTTTAGGGTTTAGGGCTCAGGGTGCGAGGTTTTAGGGCTCTTGGTTTTGGAGGGCTTCAGGGCCTTTGGACTTTGGGAATTAAGGGTGTTACGTTTTGGGGCTTTGGATGTGGGTAGGGCTATGGTGCTAGGAAAGTTTCAGGGTGTAGGGTTTAGGGTTGCAGGGGCTTAGGGCTTGGGGGTTTGGTTTAGGGATCCTACAAACCCTAATTTTTTGGGACCCTCCTTCGCCTGGCCCGTCAAACAAAAGACTCGGCCCGCTGGTTGTTAGGGGTTTATAGGACGGTTTAGGGAATTGTTTAGGGTTTAGGGTTCAGGGTTTCTGGGTTTAGGGTTCAGGGTAAATGGGGTTTCTGGGTTTAGTATAGGGTGTGGGCTGTGAACTTCAGGGTTTGGACATCTGCGATTTGGGGGTTCGTGCATTGTCTGTGTCATCATGATGGCTGCCTGATACTCCGTGGATTCATCGCAAGCTTGAACAGCTTTGCGCCGTAGCGCGAATTCAGCCTGGCGATGTCAATCCTCTGAGTCCACACGATATAGGAATCTGGTGCTGGCATTCTTGCCGAGCTAAGTATCCTCACAGCGGCTTCGCTGTCCTCAAGCCATTACGCACCGGCAACAAGCATTGAGACCCATTGAAGCATGCTGCTCTGGATGGATGAGGGTTTAGGGATTTGAGGAGGCGGGAGAGTCGAAAGGGGAGGGGCGGGGGAGGGAGGGAGGGGGGGGGGGGGGGGGGGAGGAGTTCTGCATAAGAGCTGGTCGAGCTGTCGAGCTAAAGCTTCAGGGAAAAGGGTCTAGGGTTTAGGGTTTAGGGTTTAGGGTCCAGGGTTTCGGGTTTAGGGTCCAGGGTTTAGGGTTTAAAGGAAGCGTGCTTTCCAACCGTGCCTTTCGCAGCCGGAGACGTCCAAGAACGACCGGTCAAAGCTATCCACACCTCAGCCGGACCCCTATACCCTAAACCTAAACCCTAAACCCTTAAACCCCTAACCTATACCCTAAACCCCTAAACCCCTACCCTATACCCTAAACTCCTAAACCCGTAAACCCGTAAAGCTTAGGGTTTTGGACTAGGACCCTAAACTGCCTTAAACCCTATTTAAAACCCAAACCCTAAGCCTAGAATTTGGGGTGTAATGCTTAGGGCGTTTCGGGTGCAGGGGACAAGGTTGCCTGGGTTTCGGGCTCCATGCCACTATTGCGACACGCGCTCGCCACAGGTGAGATTCTCACAACCGCGCGGTTTGCAACCCTAAACCCTAAATCCCGAAAACCTAAGCTCCTAAACCCTAAAGCCCGAAAGCCCTAAACCCTAAACCCTAAATCCTAAACCCCTGAAGCCCTAAACCCCTGAATCTCGAAACCTCTCCTGATCAGGAGGGTCGGGGTCCAGGCTCCATACAGGGTTTGGGGTTTAGGGTTTAGCCCCTAAACCCCCTAAACCCTAACCCCTAAACCCTGAACCCTAAATCCTAAACCCTAAACCCTGAACCCTAAACCCTAAATCCTAAACCCTAAATCCTGAACCCTGAACCCTGTACCCTAAATCCTCAACCCCAACTCCGACGCCAAGAGGCAGGGAGGGATGCAGGAAGGCAGATCCTGCCACGCCTCACGAGCCAAAGGCCTTTAATCCTAAACCCTAAATCCTAAACCCTAAACCCTAAACCGTAAGCCCTAAATCCTAAACCCTAAACCCTAAACTCCAATCTCTGGCTTCTTCGGTTGAGGGCTTTCGGGTTGGAGATAGCTGCGGCTTTAGGGTTGAGGTGGCGTATTGCTCAGGTAGTTGGGGGTTTGTAGGTTTTAGGAGAGCTGAGGGTTCTTTTAGCGGGCTTAGGGTTTAGGTTTAGGGTTTAGGGTTTAGGGTTTAGGGTTTAGGGTTTAGGGTTTAGGGTTTAGGGTTTAGGGTTTAGGGTTTAGGGTTTAGGGTTTAGGGGTTTACCTTGATGCTACGTTGGAAGCCGGAAACTCCAACCTCTTCAAGAAGAAACCATACCCCAGGGGACCCCTACAAACAATCTGCGTCTCTAAACCAGACAATGCCCAGCTAAACCCCCCTAACCCTAAATCCTAAATCCTAAACCCTAAACCCTAAACACTAAACCCTAACCCTAAACCCTAAACCCTAAACCCTAAACCCTAAACCCTAAACCCTAAACCCTAAACCCTAAACCCTAAACCCTAAACCCCAAACTTCCGCCTCGAAAGGGCCATGCGGTGGTCCAAATGCAAAGAAACTACCGAATGACTTCGGCGCACGCTGAACACATCTATTGCAGCTATCTAGGGTTCAGGGTTTAGGGTTTAGGGTTTAGGGTTTCGGGTTTAGGGCTAGGGTTTAGGGTTTAGGGTTCAGGTTCAGGTTTTTCAGTGTTTTCAGGGGTTTTAGGGGTGCAAGGGTTTAGGGGCTTTAGGGGTTTTAGGGGTTCAGGGTTTTCAGTGTTTTCAGGGGTTTTAGAAGTTTAAGGGTGTTAGGGGTTTGGGGTTTTAGGTTTTCAGGGTTTTGGGAAGCTACTACATGTGTACGGCACTGCTACTGCCTCTTAGTGGGGAAACGGCTCATTCGGGATTCGTTGCAAAGAGCTACCAGGTGGCTTTAAGGCTTTAAGTGTACCGCAGTTCGAACTTTAAACTGCCTCCATCCCCTTACAAACCCTAAACCCTAAACCCTAAACCCTAAAGCCTAAACCCTAAACCCTAAACCTTAAACCCTAAACCCTAAACCCTAAACCCTAAACCCTAAACCCTAAACCCTAAACCCTAAACCCTAAACCCCACACACTGGGGCTGCAGACTGCTGTCAGCACGCGCCGAGGGAAGGCGCACGCAGAAGGCGTCGTACCTTGTATTGCCTCGCTGCAGGCTTGAGGGTTTAGGGTTTCGGGTCTGCTTGGAGGTTCATGGCACTTATCAACCAGTTCTACCTGTACTTATAACCCACTTAGAAGCCCCTTAAAAGTGCCCTAATTTTTTTTCTGCCCTTGGACGGGGGCTCCATGCAGCTTGCTTGGCCGCTGCTGCAGAACAGAACAGAACAGAATATGGTCATATGCACAGTTACAAGTACAGTTATCCCTAAACCCTAAAGCAGGTCGCGCGCCTCAGACTCCTTGGCCACACAGACCTTCGAACACCCCCACGGTGGGGGGGGGGGGGGTTAGGGTTAGGGTTTAGGGTTTAGGGAGGGAGGGGGAGGGAGGGGTGGGGAGGGGGGGCGGGGGGGGGGGGGGGAGGGGGGGGAGGGGGGGGGAGGGGGGGGGGGAGGGGGGAGGGGGGGGGAGGGGGGGGGGGGGGGGGGGGGGGGGGTGGGGGGGGGGGGTGGGGGGGGGAGGAGGGGGGGGGGAGGGGGGGGGGGGGGGTTAGGGTTTAAGGTTTTGGGGGAGGTCAGGAGCTCTCTGGTGGTGGCTTTACCCGGACCCCAACTGTAGCTTCTTGGGGATTATTTACTTATAGTTTAAAGGCGGATACGGTTTCTGTTTTCTGGGGTCCCAAACCCTAAGAAAAGGGAATAAGGGCCTAGTTTGGGTCCTAACTACCATTTCTTCGGCTCGAACTCCCGGAAAAGGAGCCACAAGTTGCACGCTTCCAAATGCTGAGGGCCTATGATCCACAAGGAAAGAATCTCTTGTTTTTAACCTCACAGGGAGGGGCCCCCTAGTGGTATGTCGAATTATGGGGGACCCTGTATTGGGTTATACGTATCCGAACTTAGGTACAAAGTCCTTTAACGAAACTGCGCTTTCGGGTTGTGGTGTTGAGGGTTTTGGGGGCCTTTGAAGTTGTGGGGTTGGGCCGGACCCTCAAAACTGCCGGAGAATGATAGCGAGAAGTGTGCAGACGCCATTGGCGTGGGTAAGTTTGAAGGCTGCTTGGAGCTTCATGGTACTCATTAACCAATTGTAACTATTCTTATAACCCACTTCTAAGCCCCTGAAGTGCCCCAATATGGATATAAGTACAGTGATAAGTACAGGTATAGTTGCTTAAGAGAAGAACCATGAACCTCCAATCAAGGTAGTGCCGTGCATGCTGACAGCTTCACGACTCTAAAGCCAAGCCCCAAACCCTAAACCCCAAACCCTGGACTCTGCAACCCTACTAACCCTACATCCCTGTAACCCTATTACCCTGCAACGCTATAAAGCTTAACCCTACAACAATGGCGCTACACCCTGTAACCCCAAACCCTAGGCCTTAAACTCAGGGCCTAGGCCGCCCCCCTACAGAAGGGGGGCGGCGCTTAAGCCCTTCGACGTCTATGGCGAAAGTCGACCCAGGTCGCTTGCCCGCCTCCTGCAGCCCGGAGGACCCACGATGGCCCGGTACCGGAACACGTTCTTCTCGCATGGTCAGAAGGAGGCTGGCATTCTCGGGGGGGGTACCCCCAGGACCCTCGCCGCAGCGTGTTCAGGGATCAGGGGGCCTGAAACTTGCCTGACTTGGTCGGTCCTGGCCTCACCCCCCCACTCACCCGCCATGGCCCGGCGGGCCTTTCTTGGCCCCATGACCCCTCCTGAACCTCCCCGCTCCCTCCTCCTGACTCTGCAAACCTCTCCTTTCCTATGCAGCTGAGGACCTAGGCTCAAACCTTTCCCTTCGCTGAAAGTGGCCATCCATGACGGAAAGGATTTTTGTGGAAAGTAAGCGATTGTCATGAGTTTAGGCCTAAACCCTAAAAGGAATAGGTTTGGGTGGTTTTGCCGCCTCGGACGGCGTGGGGTGGGAGACAAGTATTAGATGGCCCTCCACAATCGGGCCAGAACTGCTCTTCGCACCTGACGAGGCATTCGAGCCGCTGCTGCATCCAAACCTTCACAGCATCTACGCCCTATCACAGCAAACCCTAAACCCTAAACCCCAAAGCCTAAACACTAAACCCTAAACCCTAACGCCAATCCATCCAAAAAGCCAGAGAGGAGTCTGAGCCGAAGCCGCCGCGGCTCCAGCAGCAGGGTTGCCCAGCCTGGGGGTTTAGGGTTCAGGGCTCAGGGTTTAGGGTTTGGGGTTTAGGGTTTGGGGTTCAGGGTTTGGGGTTTAGGGTTTGGAGGTTAGGGTTTGGGGGGCAGGCTTTAGGGTTTAGGGTTGGGGACACAATTCTGGGCCGGGGGAGGTTCGGGAGCCCGATTAAAAAGTGAAAATCTCATCGCTTTATGAGATTTGTTTAGGGGATTAAGGGTAATAGCAACTTAAAAATTATGTTCAAACCTACCCCCGTGGGTTTACCAAAATTCCTAAACCCTAAACCTAACCCTAAACCCTAAATCCTAAACCCTAAGACCCTAAACCCTAAACCCTAAAACCCTAAACCCTAAAACCCTAAAACCCTAAAACCCTAACCCTAAACCCTAAACCCTAAACCCCAAAACCCTAAACCCTAAACCCTAAACCCTAAACCCTAAACCCTAAACCCTAAACCCCAAAACAAGCATCCTGCGCCTTGCCCGCGTCCACACCCATGGCCGACTGGACGCTGGTCAAGCACTCTTTGTCCTCTCACTGACTCTCGCAAGGAAGCCTAGGGTTTAGGGTTTAGGGTTTAGGGTTTAGGGTTTAGGGTTTAGGGTTTAGGGTTTAGGGTTTAGGGTTTAGGGTTTAGGGTTTTTTAGGGTTTAGGGTTTAGGGTTTAGGGTTTAGGGTTTAGGGTTTAGGGTTTAGGGTTTAGGGTTTAGGGTTTAGGGTTTAGGGTTTAGGGTTTTGGGTTAGAGTCCTGTCCATTTGTACCACTGGTACGACGGCATTAGGCACCCAGAGACTATGGTTTACTAAAACGGACTGCTGGGTACCGAATAGCACCCCTGGTTTTGGGTGGAGGAATGAGAGAGCTAGAAATCCATTCAAGATATGTTGCGTGAACCCTAAACCCTGAACCCTAAACCCTAAACCCTATCTCAATGCTGAGCCTTTGGCTTTGGCATTTTCTAGACCAAGAGTTGCCAAGGAATAATAAGGCTTCAAGTTCAGGGAAATTCCAACAACTACGCAAAACCCTAAACCCCGAATCCGACACTCTGGACACTTTCATCCTTCTGAGGTTCTGGGTAAAAGCGCTCAACCGTAAACCAAACCGCAACCCCAAACCCCAAACCCCAAACCCCAAACCCCAAACCCCAAACCCCAAACCCCAAACCCCAAACCCCAAACCCTAAACCCTACTCAGCTGTGCCATGCACTCCTCCGTGATGTCGCGGCAGCTCTTGCTAGTAAGTGACGTCGGGGGGATGTTTGCGCCCCAGGCCCTGCGATGCTAGGGCTTAGGGTCTATGGGGCTTGGGGGTTTAGGGCTTAGGGTTGCCCCATGGGCAATCAAGCCCTTTTGGGAGCGCGAGACGCCCTAAGATGCATTGCTTTCTAGGACTTAGGGTTTAGGGTCTACCGGGGCTCTCGGAAGCTGGAGAGCTGACCTAGAAGAGGGTGTGGGGGCTCAAGGTTCAGAGATCAGAAAGGATTTCAGGTTCAGGGTTTAGGGCTTAATTAGGGTTTAGGGCATAGGGCCTAGTGTCAGAAAGGATTTCAGGTTTAGGGTTTAGGGATTAGGGCTTAGGGTTTAGGGCATAGGGCTTGGGGTTTAGATTATAGGGCTTAGGGTTTTCGTACCCGCAAAGCCCCAAAGGCCAAACCCCTAACCAAAACACACATTCCCAAAGACTCTCCCTCAACTAGAACCCACAACCCTAGAGTCACAACCCTTAAGCCCGCAACCCTGAACCCGAAACCCTAAACCCTAAACCCTGAAGCAAGCAGCACGAAACTTATGAGCCTTAAACGCTTATCACTGAACCTGTAACCCTTACATCCCCAACCCTAAACTTATGAAACCAAAGCCCGCAACTGGTCAAACAGGAACTTACTACCCTCAAGCCCCTGCCGGAAGCCCTCCCTTAAACCCTATAAACCCTATCAGCCCTAAACCGTAAACCCCAAACCCCAAACCCCAAACCCCAAACCCGAAACCCTAAACCCTAAACCCTAAACCCTAAACCCTAAACCCTAAACCCTAAACCCTAAACCCTAAACCCTAAGGCGCGGCTGAGCGCCGGGCTCGTCGCAGCAGAACTGCATGGTCGGCTTGTTCGTCTGCTCATCGAGACCTGAGGGTAAGGCTGTCTCGGGTTTAGGGTTTAGGGTTTAGGGTTTAGGGTTTAGGGTTTAGGGCTCATAGGCTTACTTCTCCAATAACCAAGGGGAAAAAGTTATTCCTACTAAATAAGGAAACCCAAAACATTTGAAGATTAATTGAAGGCGAAGTAAGTAGGGGTTAGGGTTCAGGGTTGAGGGCTTGGGGACTTCAGAGCTTCTAGGGCGTAGGGTTTCGGGCTGGTATGGTTTAGGGGTTGTAGGGTTCTTGGGGTTAGGGCTTATGGGGTTTTGGGTTTTGCCCTCTCCAGCCACTGCCCAAAACCCAAGATCCCAGGGTTTAGGGTTTTGAGGGCTCAGAGGACTTAGGGCCCCCTGTAAAAAACAAAAAAACCCTACTACACCCTAAGCCCTAAACCCTGAGCCCTAAACCCCAAAGACCCAAAGGCCCGAAAACGTTCAAAGCGTCAGAGGCAACCCCGAAAGCCGTCCTTCTCCAGCCCTCCCGAGCTGACCCTCAAGCAACCAGTTTTTGGCTTTCACCCTAAGCCCTAAACCCTAAACCCTAAACCCTAAACCCTAAACCCTAAACCCTAAACCCTAACCCTAAACCCAATCTTAGGGAGTCCCTTGCTGGCCTATACTTCAGAACCTTTTACGAAGAAGGCAAGGGGCCAAGATAAGGGACCATGTAACTTCCCTGGACTAAACCCTAAAACCTTCAGGGCTGAGGGTTTACAAGATTCGTTGGGACATCGGCGCAGGTTTCAGAGTCTTGAAGGGGAGGTCGGATCCTGGGCCACCGTGTAGGACTTAGGGTTGAGGATTTCGGGTTTCGGGCTGAGGGTTTCCAAACATGATAAAGACGCAGGCCACGAGGATGAAGCACCTGAAATCTCGCCAGACCTGTTGGAAAGGTTTGTCATCGCCGTCTTGGTCTTGAGCGTGTCATTCACAATCTCATTCTTCGTTTTCAAGTGGTTCTTGATGACACGGGTGCGTCCCATTGTTGAAAGGGACTACCCAAAGGAGGAATCTGCACGCAGGACTAAGGACAAGCACAAATGCTTTGGATATAGCAAGGTCGCTCAATCAATGCCTTCACCAAGCAACATTGTTTAAAGCAAGGTTGCTCTCCAACAACGGACGCTCTGGTTCATTGGAATTTTCACCTCACGCTGAACCCTAATCGCGACGAAGCTTTCGGGTAGAAACAGTCGCTCAACCCTCACAACAGCGTTTAAACTACTAACAAGACCCTGAGTGGACCCTAAACCCTAAACCCTAAACCCTAAACCCTAAACCTTAGTAGTAACTACTAAGGTGTTTGGTTTAGGGTTCATCAGAGGGACTTTATGGGCTTTGGGGATTAGGGATTCAGGGGTTTGGGCTCCACGATCTGCGGTTTAGGGTTTAGGGTTCAGGGTTCAGGGTTTAGGGTTTAGGGTTTAGGGCTTTGGGTTTAGGGTTTTGCATTTCGGGTTTAGGGAGAGGTATACGGCACGGGCTACTGGGCTTGGGGTTGACGCGTCAGGGCTTAGGGTTAGGGGCTTCGTGATTGGGGTTTAGGGTTCAGGCTTTGAGGTTTAGAGTCTAGGGTTTAAGGTTTGAGGTTTAGGGCGTATAGGGTTTAGGACAGTTTAAGGGTTTAGGGTTGAGTGGTAGCTTAACCCAAACCCTGAAGGATAGATCCTAAATCCCAGACGCTCCTTCAGCGCTTCCACCTGAAATGGGCCTGTGTAGGGTTTAGGGTTTAGGGTTTAGGGTTTAGGGTTTAGGGTTTGGGGTTTGGGGTTTAGGGGTTCCATGGTCCCTTAATCTGGTCCCTTGCCTTCCTCAAAGGGCTCTGAAGTATGGGCCCTTGGGTTTTCTAGGGGTACGTAAGGGGTATATGAAGGTTCCCTAAACCCCAAAAAGTTTAGGGTTTAGGCTTTAGGGTTTAGGGTTATGAAGGTTCCCTAAACCCTAAACCCGAAACCCTAAACGCCACACCCTGAACCCTAATTAAACCCTTTTTCAAGGGTGGTATACAAGGGGTACATGACCCTATCTAGTATTTGCTAGAGAACCTCCAAAAAATAAACAAAAATAGTCTTCCATATCAGATTATAAGGGTAATATAGGCATTATTGTTTTTTGATTCTTTTAGGGTTCGTAAGCAAACAGTAGCTATTGAAGGGACCATGTCGCTAGCCCAAGACCTCTGCTGCCGGCGGCAGGCACTCGCCGTCCGCCGAGATCGCCCGCGGACACTGGAACTCTGTCGCCACGCAGCTCTTCCTTATGGTTTAGGGGGATGCAGGCCTGCGTTTTTCAGTAAGTTAATAAGCATCTATGTACACCCGAAGTCCTCAACCCTAAGCCCTAGAATGTACTGTCAATAGAACCTCTTCGGATGTTCCACCTTATACTAACAGTCCTGAATCGGGACTCTAATAGGGGAACTTTCATCCAATCCCGATTAAGGACTGTTAGTATCAGGGGGAACATTCCAAAGAACCTCACTCACAGTAGCAAAGCTCGGGTTTGCGGTTCGCCCGACAAGCACAGCTTCAACACCCTAGAGGGGCTTGATCAGGCTCCCCGTAGACTTAAGCCTCAAACCCTAAACAAGATTGGGTTTAGGGTTTAGGGTTCAGGGTTCGCGGTTTAGGGTTTCGGGTTTAGAGTTTCCTTGGTCAATACTCCATTCGATCTCAAGTCTTTGAGGTTCACGGGCCCCTGCCCTGCTTGGAAGCCCTTTTGACTTCGTAAGTAGGGTTAGTAATGGAGGTGATAGGGAGTTCTACAAGGGCTTCTACGGGATACAAACCGGATTTCCAGAGTCCCCCTTATGGGGGGCCTTCTACCCCAATAGTAGGATCCGCAAGGTTAAGGGTTGAGTTAGCTTAACTTTTAAGGGGTCCTAGGGTCCCAGGGTTTGGGGTTTAAACGGCCCTTGTCGGCGAGGTGCTGGCCGGTCGCCACGCTGCCCACTTTCTCGTGCCCCTCTGCACAGTGCACCTTCCGACAGCAAGACAGAGCAAAGCCCCTACCACCCCTTGCTGTACTAACTATACTCACAACACAATTTGGGCCCTTCTAACTCTACTTATAACTATGGGGCCCCCCCTTGTAAACTCCAAAGCCCTAAGCCTTAAACCTCAGTGGCCCCCCAGCACAACCATATCCAAAAAAAGTCTAGCAACTCCTTTGGGGGAACCGAAAACCCCAAAAGGAGAGAGGCAACTGCCTCTTCCAAGCAGATTGAGACCGCAAGGAGGTTGGTTTTTAAGGGCTTATAGGGCTTAAACTCCTGAACCCTCCACTCAACAAATTCAACACCCTCCACCCTACAAATTCAACCCTACAGCTTGAACAACACTACAAATGTGCGCGGTAACATGACCTAAACCCTACACCCCCTAAACCCTAAGCCTCCTAAATCCACCCAAAACCCTAAACCCCTAAAGACATAAACCCCGCTGAACCCCAGACCCCCTGAACCCTCAACCCCCAAAACCCTAAACCCCCTAAACCCTAAACCCCGAGGAACTTTTTGAAAGCGACAAGTTGATCAACATCAACCCATACACCCAAAACGCAAAATCGCTAAAACTCAGCGAGCCACCAAGGCCCCCCACGCCTGAAATCATGCTCAGAGGACCCGAGTCCTTAAGCTAGATAGCTCCCAAGCCCTACACCCAAGCTATAACCCTAAAGCCGGAAACCCAATAACCCCCCAAAAAAACCCAAAGCCCATGCAACAAAACCCTAAACCCTAAACCCTAAACCCTAAACCCTCAACTGCAAATCCGTTCTCACCCATGCCTCGCAATCACAAGGGGGGCCCGTCTTTCCAGACTCCACGCCGAAACAGATGCCTGGGATAGGGTTTCGGGCTAAGGGTTTATGATTTAGGGTTTAAGGGCTAGGGTTTAGGGTTTAGGGTTTAGGGTTTGAGGGTTAGGGTTTGGGGTTTGGCGGCTTCAGCTTGTCAAGCTGTGCTTCGCAAGTAGCCGCAAGTAGCCCCCAAGACTTCAACCCCCCTGGGTACCCCAAAGCCTCAAAGCCCTAAAGCTCTAAAACCTTAAAACTTTGAACCTGAAACAAAGGAACTCCAAAACCCTAAACCCTAAACCCTAAACTCTAGTGACTCTAAACCCTAGACCCGAGACCCTAGTCCCTAAACCCTAACCCCCCCCCCCCACTCCCGCAAACCTTGCGCCAAAGACACCGCATCCTCGGAAGGAAAGCGTCGGGTCCAACTGCGGAGAGCTGCAAAATGGCTCTGGAGGCGCGGTCCTCGGTGGGGTTTGGGGTTTGGGGTTTGGGGTTTGGGGGTTGGGGGTTGGGGTTTGGGGTTTGGGGTTTGGGGTTTGGGGTTTGGGGTTTGGGGTTTGGGGTTTGGGGTTTAGGGCTTGTGCCCGAACATGGTTAGTAGTTGGGTTGTACGTGCGGTGTTAATTAAACCCTAAACCCTTAGGGTTGGCTTAGGCTTTCGGCTTTGGCTGGCTTTGGCCTTTAGGGCTTTAGGTTTCATGGCGTAGGCTTTAGGGTTTACGGCACAGGGTTTAGGGTTTCGGCTGAGGGAAATTTAAACTCTCAATTGCAACCCCAAAGCCACCAACCTGCGCCCATGCACAAACCGCGAAAGCCCATGTGATCACCAAACCCTAAACCCTAAACCCTTAACCCTTAAACCCTAAACCCAAAAACCCCAATCACAAATCGTTTCTTTCCCAAGGTTCGGTGGGATATAGTTGCAGCGTGGCGTTGGTGACCACTGGCCCTCTCTGGATTGGCTTTCGGTACCTCAGTGTCATAGCATCCCATCCAGCACCCAAATGATGTTGAATTAAGCTAGATCTTACACCCTAACCCTAGACCCTGAACCCTAAACCCTAGACCCTAGACCTACGGGGTTTGGTGTTTCAGCACCCCACTGACAGAAGACTACTTGAGAAGGGGACCAGAGGGGGGGGGGGGCGGCATGGGATTCCTTAATACAGAGCAAATTTCTAGCTATACATTTAGCGCGTATAGTGAGGCTGGCAGGGGAGTTGGGTTTGCGTCCCCAGGTAACTGAAAAGGCTGTATGTAGGAGCTATAGGGGTACTAAGGCTATATAGTACACAAGAGAGGCATATGGGCAAAAAAGAAAAGCTGCCCGGCCCAATGGCCACGCACTGCCGCGCGTTTCATCATGGAGAAGTGTGCCCTCTACTCTTTCAGTGGGTTGTGTGCCCGCAGCCGTTACTCGAAAATAGAACCCTTCACCTTGAAGCCTGAGGCTAAACCACCAAACCCCGCCCTCCTAAACCCCAAACCCAAAGCTGCAATCCTAAACCTTAAGCCGTAAGCCCCAAACCATAACCCCTAAACCTCAAACCCCAAACCCTCTGAACACTCAACCCTGAACCAGAACTTCTGAGCCTATAAGGCAGAAACCGCAAAACGAACCCTAACTCCTCAACCTTCGGCGTTGGGAGTTGGAGAGCGGCTTTGTCAACCCTCCGCCCCGCCCCCGGCTTTGCCAACCCGAACCAAAGCCCCCGTAAGCCCTGAACCCTAAACCCCAAACCCGAAACCCGAAACCCGAACCCCTAAACCCCAAATCCGAAACCCTAAACCCTAAACCCTAAACCCTAAACCCGTAACCCTCAACCCGTAACCCTAAACCCGTAACCCCAAAGCCCAAACCCGAAACCCTACTCCCCAAAGCCCTCGCCAAGGCGAGGGCATTCGCTGGATCCTGCTGCCTCGAAGCCTGCCAACTCCGTGGGTTAGGGTTGATGGGTTGATCAGGGGTTTAGGGTTTCGGGTTTAGGGTTTCGGGTTTAGGGTTTCAGGGTTTAGGGTTTAGGGGTTAGGGGTTAGGGGTTCAGGAGTTGAGTTTAGGGTTTCAGGGCTTAGCCGTTTAGGAGCTCAGGTTGGAGGAGTTCAGGGTTGAGGGTTTTAGGGTTTAGGGGTTGAGGCGTTCAGGGTGCAGGGGTGGGGGCTTAGGAGTTCAGGGTTGAGGGCTTTAGGGTTTAGGGGTTTAGGGGGTTAGGGGTTTAGGGGTTCAGAGGTTTAGGAGTTCAGAGTTTAGGGTTTTAGGAATCAGGGGTTTCGGGGTTGTTGGGGGGGGGGGGTTCGGAGTTCAGGCTTTAGGGTTTTAGGGTTTAGGAGTAGGAGTTCAGAGTATTGGAGTTAGGGTTAGTTCAGGGTTGGGAGTTCAGGGTTTAGGGTTTAGGGTTTTAGCGTTAAGGGTTTTAGGCGCTCAGGGTTTCGGCCTGGGGGTTTAAGAGTTCAGGGTTTAAGGCTTGAGCGTTCAGGGAGTTATTTAGGGTTCAGGGGTTTAGGAATTCAAGGTTTGGGGTTTTAGGGCTTGGGGGTTCAGGAGTTCAGGGTTTAGGGTTGAGGAGTTCACGGTTTAGGGTTTTAGGGGTCTAGGGTTCAGGGGCTTAAGAGTTCAGGGTCTGGGGGTTTTAGGGTTCAGGGGCTTAGGGTTTTAGGGTTTCGGGGTTGCAGGGACTCGTGTGCAGGGTAAGCCGAAACTTTAGGGGGCCTCTCAGGCCTGGCTATGGTTTCTATGGGCGTTTAGAGTGTTTCGGGAAACCCTAAACCCTAAACCCTAAACCCGGAACCTTAAACCCTAAACCCGGAACCTTAAACCCTAAACCCTGTTTAGGGTACTTTGCGGATATTGGGTGGTTTTCAGAGTTTGGGTGGCTGGGTTTGGGGATTCCCGGGCATATTGATGTCGTTTGTGAGGTGCAGGACTTGGATGTTGGGATGTAGGTTTTCAGGTGCAGGGGTGTAGGTCTGCAAGTTGCTTGCGGCTGGGATCGTCTTAAAGACATGCTGCTACATCATCCCTTTGAATGACCTCGTAGCACTTCTAGGGTTAAGGGTTTAAGGGCTGACTTCCCAAGGTACAGTACGGGGGGGAACCTTCCTGAAGCCCTAAACCCCACACCCTACACCCGGAACCCTCAAACCCAACTTCATTCCCTCGGAAACGGGCAGGAAGTTGACACTGTTGGGTCACATCTCTCATGAGCTGGGAGTCGGGGTAGGGTTTGGCACCTGTGGGGTTGAGGGCCGTCATTGTTGAGGCCCCACACACTGCAGGGTTTGACCCGAAAACCTCTGGCAAGAGTACTTTCAACCATGTTTTACGCTACGAACCCCTTGCAGAAGCCTCTTGTGAGATACCCACCAGGGACTCCCCTCCTGAAAATGTCCCTGAACCCCAAACCCAAAACCTGCCCAAGCCCCAAGCTCGGACCCTAAACCCAAAGAACCCTAAACCATAAACCCAAAAAACGAAAAACCCTAAACCCTAAACCCTGAACCCTGAACCCTGAACCCTAAACCCTAAACCCTAAACTCCAAACCGAAGGTGCTGAGCCGCCGGCCCGGAGGACACTCAGGCGTGGCGGTCTCTCCCAACACACCCTTTGCTGCCTCGGACCCACAGAGAGCCACGGAATTGCTGGACTTGGGGTTTAGGGTTTAGGGTTTAGGGTTTAGGGTTTAGGGTTTAGGGTTTAGGGTTTAGGGTTTAGGGTTTAGGTTTGGCACCCAATGCAGCATTTGTTCCTGTATTCTGGGCAGTTCAGGGGTTAGGGTTAAGTGCCCAACTTAAGTATTCAAGGGATAAAAGGAGGGACCCCTACAAGGTACCCTTTATCTTCTTCCCCTATATAAACCCATACATAACCGCTATATACACCTTGTATAGTCCTCATATGTACCTAAGTAGCCTCTAAACAAACCCTAAACCCTGAACCCTAAACTCCCTTATAAGGGTCCCTCCTGTCGTCCTTGATGCAAGCATGCCCAGAAGTCGAATCCCTAGCCCTAAACCCAACAATCTATTCTGGCAAACGCTTGGGGTTTGGGGTTGTAAGGCTTCGGCTGCCCACCCGAGGATCGATTCCCCAAAGGCTTTCTAGACCCAAGAGTCACCTAGGAACAACAAGGGTGCCCTTTTTAAGGGTCTCAAAAGAGAACATTAAACCCTAAACCCTAAACCCCTAAACCCTAAGCCCTAAACCCTGAACCCCCCAAACTGCGGCGAGGCTCCTCGCCAGAATCCAGTCGGAGCGGGAAGTCATCAAACTTGCAATAGCCTGAGTTTTAAGGGCGCAGGGTTTTTTGGCCCTAAACCCCTGAAGGCACAAAATATCAGCACAAGGTATAACGTTGTGACGGATCGGGGAGGTGGGAGGCTTAAAGTTTAGGGCATAGGGTTCCGGGGGGGGGGGGGGGGGGGGGGGGGGGGGGGGTGGTTTTGACCTTTGCCGTGCCGAGAACATGATTGGACTCTACGTTGGAGGGGAGGCTTCTCAGTTCTTCCTTTTGGGTGTAGTTTAGTCAGGGAGTAGGGGAATTTAGAGATATAGAATCTATTTGAAAGGTTTGGGGGTTTAGGGGCAAAATGGTTTTAACAAGAAACATGATTTGGTTGGTTTGTCTTTGGCTGACCCGGTGGTTTCGCTTGCCTCAACTTCCTATACTGAACTTGGAACCGTAGCAAAAAAATACATCTTTAGCTGTCGCTTAGGAGTTCTAGGGCCCAAAAGTATCCCTAAGCGTTCAACTTGCCGAAGAAGGAAAACATGCTTCAAACCATGGTTTCCGAGCTGCTGCATCTGGGCAGATCCACGGGGGGGTGAGGGCCTACATTCACATCTGAGCAGAGCTATCAAACGACAGCTAACAAGTTCTGTTCTGTTATCAACTTACTCCGAAATGGCGTTTTAACTTGCATCTGCTTTGTTTGTTTCATTAGTGTCTCATGCATAGTTAGAAAGTATTAAGGCGGTACTGAAGCTAGCTTATGTTGATGGGCGATAAACTTCTTGATGCCTATATACCTGATACATATCAGATGTTGATATTGCCTGACGTGTTATAAAGGTAATCCCTACCTGGTGGCTAAAGACTTGTACGAAACTCGTTTGAGTTGATCCTGGATGAATATGGATTTGTTTTTTTGGCTGGTACTTGTTTCGTACTTGTTTATGCTTCTGTACTGAGTTTTAACATGCTTATGAGCTGAAGCTAGCTCTTGACTTTTGACATGCTCTTGTGTTCTATTTACATTTTAGTATGTCTTTCTTTTTAGGGTTCCGTCTCTCCTTCTCTTTTGGCACTCATTTGTTTGCATATGTCTGTCCTTCCTCCTTCCTGTGACGTACGAAAGGAAGGGTTAATTAACTTGAGTTGGGCTGGCTTGGTAGCCCAGTAACCATATCATGATAAGGGCACCCTTTTTGGGGTTTGTTGAAACCATAACCAGAACCAAACAAAGGGTAAAGGGTACCACTGGGCTACCAAGTGGGGACAAGCGGTTGCGTCATGCAATGGAAGTCTGCGATGCAATGGCGGCACCTGCAATGGGCTGGCACTCTCCAACGATGTTGAAAGGTCCTGGCTGAACCAGCGATGCTTCATAGCCCAGTAACCATCTTACCCTTTTTTGGGTTGGTTACTTTATAAGGGAACTCATAACCAAAAAAAGGGTACAAGGGTACCATAGAGGGCTACCAAGAACCGAAGCCGAAGCCTAAACCCTAAGCCCGACTCGGCAAAGGTCTGGCGCTCCCCAACGATGTGGAAAGATCCGAAACCCTAAAATCGGACCTTCCCAATAGAGGAAATCCTTACTACAGGAGACCCTCTCCTGAAAAGGCACCATCGTAAACCCAAAACCCTAAACCCAAAACCCTAAGTCCCTGCACTGAAATCATGAGTTTCCTTACTACCCCCCTGTTCCCCCCCCCCCCCCTAAATAACCTTAGTTAGGCTTAACTATTAATTCCGAACATGCCTCACTTATGGGGGGAACCTTGGGGGGGGGGGGTAGTATAGAGGGGGGTAGTGGGGGAACCCATGGTGAAAGAGGCCTTGGAGTGTCTCCAGGTTAGGGATCGTCAGCTCGCCCTGGTAGCCCAAGGTGCACTTGCATTTCCAGGAGGGCTCGTCCTCCTCAGGAAGTTCTTGCGAAAGCAGGCCCTAGATGTCAAAAATCTGAACCGCAAATCCTAAACCCTAAACCCTAATCCTTAAATGCTGAACCCTGAACCCTGAACTCTCGACCCTAAGCCCTAAGCCTAACCTGTAGCTCGCAAGGATCACACTCAGCCCTTACGGCTTCCCCCGACTTCCACACTCCCAAACTGCATTTTGTAAATCTTGTCGGTCGTCGTTTAGGGGTTCGAGGTTTATCTGTTTCTTTAGAAGAAGCAGTCCTTGCAAAAATTTTCTCTGGCTTCGCAGCGAACAGAGTGCGCTGGGCAGGCCGGAAGAAGAAGCGCCTTGGCACAGGGTTTTCAACACGGCTCAAGGTTTAGGTTTTGACTCGCTGAGTGAATCGGGGGGGGGGGGGGGGGAGCGCGTCAGGGTTTAGGGTATAGGGTTTAGGGTTTAGGGTCCAGGGTCTAGGGTCTAGGGTCTAGGGTCCAGGGCGGGCATCTTGATTTGGAGACTTCTTTCAGGCTGGATTTGGAAGTATCAAGCACCTCTACTCTAGGACGCCTGCGCGGCTGGTGGGACACGCCAGCTGGATCTTGCAGAACCCAGGCAGTATCCCTAAACCCTGAAACCTAAACCCTAAAGAAAACCACTTCCAGAACTCAAAATCCGTAGAACCTCTAAGCCCCCAACGCCGAACTGTCTTGCCTCCCTTCAGTGTAGGCTCGCTCCCTCCTTGGGGTTTAGGGTTTAGGGTTTAGGGTTTAGGGTTTAGGGTTTAGGGTTTAGGGTTTAGGGTTTAGGGTTTAGGGTTTAGGGTTTAGGGGGGCATGGAGCTCGTGCTTGCAGCACCAGAACATGAAGTAACACACCACTATGCCCTTTTTTAGAACCTTAACAAACATATTATGTTTAACATCCTCTTGGGTTTTATAAAAAGAAAACTGATTTCCAAGGGTTTAGGGTTTAGGGTTTAGGGTTTAGGGTTTAGGGTTTAGGGTTTAGGGTTTAGGGGGACACTGACGAAACTTTCAAACCGAAGGGACTTCTAGGGTGCGTAGATTGCCTGGGCGGGGGGCGGGGCGGAGGGAATGACAAAGAACCAGAGACTGGAAAAGATAGGGTTTAGGGTTTAGGGTTTAGGGTTTAGGGTTCTCTGAACCCTAAACCCTAAACCCACATATCTCCATATCGTCCGAGCCCACAAACGCGCTCCCCAAACCTAAGACCTACAACGTGCCTCCAAAGGTCGCCACCACCATCAGAATCCCAATGCTCAAACACCAAAGCCCTAGGTTAGGGTTTAGGGTTTAGGGTTTAGGGTTTAGGGTTTAGGGTTTAGGGTTTAGGGTTTAGGGTTTAGGGTTTAGGGTTTAGGGTTTAGGGTTTAGGGTTTAGGGTTTAGGGTTTAGGGTTTAGGGTAAACCCCAAACCCAAACCCCAAACCCTAAAACCGCCCTGACTTGAGCCGGGGTACCCCCTGGATACTGCCGCTGGCCATTCGGGCACCCCAGTTGCAGCTGTTCATGATGGTGCCTCCTTAGGACAGCTGATCTTGATGGCGCAGAACTGAAACCACAAGCCCCAAACCCTAAACCGTAAGCCCCGAACCACAAGCCCTGAACCTTAAGCCGTAAGCCCCAAACCCTAAACCCTAGCCCTAAACCCTAAACCCTAAACCCCAAACCCTAAACCCTAAATTGCAGAAACTGGAGCCCCGAACCGCGAAGGGAAGCCTGCTCTGATCTGGAACCCTGAGCTCTACTCGCAAATCCCCAAACCCCCAAACCCCCAAACCCCCAAACCCCCAAACCCCCAAACCCCCAAACCCTCAACCCTCAACCCTAAATAAACCCTAAACCCTAAACCCTAAACCCTGAAGGTCCAAGGAAGCTAGTGCCCAGGAAACCTGAGGATGATATGGCAAGGTGACCGCTGGGGTTTCTCATCGTAAGAAAGCTGCAAGCTGTGCGGTGGTGGGGGGGGGGGGCCAGTTCCACACAAAGAAACGTTTAAAAAAAAACTGACACTTCTATTCCCTATATTGAGTTGCAGTACCCTTAAACATGTAAATTGGTACCCCCACTATGACAAAGTGTATGGGTTCGAAGGAGGGACCCCCCTGAAGGGACACTTAGTCTTATTCCCCCTGTAGAACCACTATATGTACCTTATGTAGTCCCTTTATAGCTAAGTAGCCCCTACTACGAGTCTGCAAGTAGCACTGCCAGGTGGAAGAGTCTCCGCAGAGAGGGGCCCAGATTCTTGCATTTCCAGGTCCGAGCCTGGGTCCTGCAGCAAGAAGCCAGGAACTTGGGCCGCGTGGAGAATAGAGGACGACAGTCGCCCAACACCGGACTCAGCTCCGAAGTCAAACGGTAGGGTCATCGTTCTTCTAATTGTTTCAAGCAGGTCACCTGGTTCCATGCCCATTGCTTTGAGCAGTTGCCGGTTGAGCCGGCCTTTGACCCAATGAGCGTGAACGGAAGGAGGCGAATTTTAGCACAATCATCCTCCAGCACTTATACAATGTCCTGCGGACTTCCCTCTGTTGGCAGTACTCGAGCTCTGCCACCAAATAGTCTCGGCCTCCTTTCGGAGAGACGTCAGCCCGCACATGCAAGGGAAGGTCCCTTAGAAGGGTACCTCGTTTCGGACAAACCGTAAACCCTAAACCCGACCACCCCCCTTCCCGAAGTTCCGCAGTAGCATCACTTGCACAGGAAACCCACCCCAACCCGAAACCCCGCCACTAGCCGTGTTTCTCATGGAAGTTTGTCATGTCAAGGACTCGACTCCCAGACACACCTGGGGATTACCCTAACATCCACCCCAAACTGCACCCAAACAAGGCTTAGGGTTTGGGGTCGTGGGTTTAGGGCCCTATTTAGACCCTGCACCTGCTAACCTGGGCTGTAAGCACCAAACGCTCCTTGCATGGTTTTGCGGGATGGTGTGTCAGACAGGGTGCGATCGAGAGTGGCAACTCGCACGATGACCCTTGGTGGGTTTAGGGTTTGGGCTTAGGGCATATAGGGTTTGGGGTTAAGGGTATAGCCGCCGGCTTGGGCGGGCTTCCTTGGGGGGTTTAGGGTTTAGATTTTAAGGTTTAGGCTATATGATCTACCTAAACCTGAAGGACACATACGCCAGACGCAAGAGTAACCCAGGAATAAAAGAGTGCCTTATTTGGTTTAAAGGAGCTTGTAAGGGAGCCTAAACCCTGAAAGAGGAAAATAAGTGCCTACTCCGAGTAGGCCCTAAACGATGTGAGTCTCGCTTCTTGGGGTTCAGGGTTTTGAGAATGTTAAGCTTTGAGGACCCTAAACCCTATAAGGCCTTAGGGTCCAGGCTTTGAGGTAGAGTGGTTTCGGCTGAGGTGTTTTCCATACCTCAAGACCCGACGCCGAACTGCAGCACACCATACTATACTCTATACACCGACGCCCGGGCCGCATGACTCCACCGTAACCGCCGAAGAGTCCCTAAACCCTAAACCCTAAACCCCAAACCCGAAACCCTAAACCCTAAACCCCGAAACCCCTAAACCCTCTACCGCGAACCCCCTCAAATAGCCCGAGACCGACTCCTCCTCAGACTCAATTTAGCACTACACTCGGGGGTTCGAGGGCATGGGGGCCTACAAATCTGTGTTGGGTTCGGGAATCCCCCCCAAAAAAAGAGAGAGAGTATTTGGGGTTTAGGGTTTAGGGTTTAGGGTTTAGGGGGCCTTATTATAGATTGGGTGAGGAAGAGACCTGGAACCCTTAAGCTCACAAACCCATACGTCAACAAGCCCTGAGCTAGAAACCCTTGAAACCCTGTACGCCCTATACGACCTGTAAACCCTGTGAACCTTATCAACTTTAGCCCTAAACCCCAAACCGTAAACCCTAAACCCTATCAGGCCGACCAACCATATCAACGCCACATAACTTGGGGCCCCAAAACATCACGACATAAACATGGGGATCCTACAAGCATGGTTCTTTTCCAGAATACCCCTTATGGGGGGCTCTTATAACCGAATTCTAAAAGGATCCTCTGGAGCCCTAAACCCTAAACCCTAAACCCTAAACCCTCGCAGCCAAAGGTCATGCTCTTGGGACCGAGGCCAGCCTTGCCTTAGCTCTCCAGAACAGCGACAGGCAAAAGACAAAAGCAAACTCACTAGGGTTTAGGGTTTAGGGTTTAGGGTTTAGGGTTTAGGGTTTAGGGTTTAGGGTTTAGGGTTTACGGCTTAGGGCTTTGGGCTTGGGGTTTGGGGTTTGGGGTGTCGGGTTTCGGGCTGCCAAAAAAAAACTGAACCCTCTCAGCCAAAAAAGCCCTAAGCCTAAACCCTGAAGTCAGCCTCCGCCCTCAAACCCTAAACCCTAAACCCTAAGCCCTAAGCCCTAAACCCTAAGCCCTAAGCCCTAAGCCCTAAGCCCTAAACCCTAAACCCTAATCCCTAAGCCCTAAACCCCAACTGAAAGCAAGGAAAAGTTACTCACCGCGTCCATGGCCTGGCGGGGGTAGGCCTTCGCAACATCCAGCGCCCGCAGGATTCCGTTCAGCCTCGTGGCTCGACTTGTTGTTAGGGTTTAGGGTTTAGGGTTTAGGGTTTAGGGTTTAGTAGGGCTTAGGGTTTAGGGCTTAGGGTAACAGTTTAGGGAATAGGTTCTGCAGGGTTTTTGGTTTAGGGCTTAGGGTTTAGGGTAACAGTTTAGGGAATAGGTTCTGTAGGGTTTTTGGTTTTGGGTTTCGCGTTGGGGGGGGGGGGGTTCTGAACGCACGTCTCAAGCATGAAGACTACAGCAACAATCCTAGGTGCAGCGGGCTGAGGATGCACCTGTTTCAGGTGTTGGGGTCCAGGGATGTCGTTACCTTAGGGTTTAGGGTTTAGGGCGTGCTGAACGGAAGCGCGCTTTGGGAGCGCGCGGTAGTGCAGACCTACCCCAAGACCGCCCACTTACAACTCTCATGGAGTTAATTTAAGGCCTTCTTTCTATTTTTAACAAAGTATAACATGGGTCAGCACTCACGCCCTTTTGGGGACCTCCAATACAAAAACCGAGCAAGTGCGTGGACAGCTTGGGTTGGGTTGGGCCAGGAAGGCCAGGGCCACCGGGGCCCCAGAGCCAGGTGCGTGGACCAGGCAGTTAACGGCAAGGCAACGTGCGCGGACAGACAGCTGGTATTGGTGCAGGGCTAGGGCCAGGGCCATGAATGCCGGAAAAGGGGGGGCAGGGCCGGGTCGTGCGTGGACCAGGCGTGGGGGGGCTGGGATTGGTGCAGGGCGAAGGTAAGGGGGTCAGAGGGCAGCAGCAAAGCCACGGGTCAGGGCCGCAACGTGTGGCGCAAACGGGCTAAGGCCAGAAAGGCCAGGGCCAGGGAACGCGGCACGGGCTCACGCAAAAACGGTCAACCCTGGCTGGCAACACAAAGGCAGTGTGCGGACAGCTTGGCCTACCCCAAAAGACAAGAGAGTGGGGTGGCGGGCGGTTTTAGGGCTTAAGGTTTAGCGGAACATGCCTACAATCCTAAAAGCCTTGGTACCCACTGAGCCCAAGACCCCCTGAATTGCGGAACACACCGTAGATTCTATAGGGATCCTTTATATGCCTAAGGCACATGTCCCTAAACCCTAAACCCTGTATTAGGTAGGTAGGTAGCGGTCGACCTGCGGCACAGCCGCGGCCACCACCACTCTTCCCCTCCTAGCATCTCAAAGGGCCTCCGATAACCGTCATCGGCCCCCTCCGCGGAAGGTTCCAGAGGGGGAATCACAAGTGCAGCCAAGACACAGTGGGGGGAAACAAGAGTGACAAGGGCACTGGAGAGGGCCAAGGTGAAAGGCCCAGGAGCCAAAAAGGGAGAGGAAAGCGAGAAGAGGGCGACAGGAAATGAAAAGAGCGGGCAGGAGAGCCAAGAAGGAAAAGAAGCGGTGGAGGCCGAGGCGGAAGAGGGGGCCAAGATCAGAAAGGAGGTGACGAGGGGGAGCGGGGCCCGGAAGTGGCCCAAGTCCCACGTTGGAGCCCCAAAACGGTGGTTTGGGGAAGAAGAGGGAGTGGGGCCAAGAAAAGCCAAGGAAACCTTAAACCCTGTATTCCTGAATTCAGGGTGTCTTCGGGTTTTCGGGGTATACGCAAATTTCCCTGTTGGATAGTCGCATCATGGAACCCAGTATAAAGAGGGCACCGATGAACTTGCAACGTTCTGTTTTTTCGAATCTAAGGCCAAAAGCCTCACGAACCTCGAATTCGTGTTCAGGGTTTAGGGTTTAGGGTTTAGGGTTTAGGGTTTAGGGTTTAGGGTTCAGGGTTCAGGGTTCAGGGTTTAGGGTTTAAGGTTGAAGGTTTAGGGTTTAGGGTTTAGGGTTTAGGATTTAGGATTAGGGAAGCCCTAAAACCTGAAGCTAGCCAGATGGAGGCAAGCGACAGCTCCTCGTCGCCACTATCGTAGTCGCCACACACAAACTTACCAAAGCCCATGGCTGAGCAAACGTCAGTCTCAGGGAAGCTAACCTCAGTTCACCGTTCAAGGGGTAGAGGGTTTTAACTCTCAACCCCCCGAAACCCTAAACTCCCCCAAACCCTGAACCCCAAACCCTCTCCCCTTACACTTCAAGCTGAAACCCTAAACCCTAAACCCTAAACCCTATAAACCCTAAGCTCAGGGCAGCTTCTTCCCCCAGTTCACAATCAACCTTTTCTTGGCAGCCGGGCAAACCTATACCGAAAACAGCCCACCACCCCCCGCCCCCCCCTAGATATAAGAAGAGTTTTGAGGGCCCTAACTTTGAAATTATTGGGCTTCTGTAGAAACCCTAAACCCTAAACCCATAAGGCATGTAAAGGGTACCCAGCGATGAGTATGATGCAGTGCCTCTCTACAGACTACTTCAGGATTTATGGTTTAGGGATTTTGGTTTCGACTTCAGGGTTTCGGGTTTTAGGGTTTAGGATTGCGGGGTTTAGGGTTACGTGGCATCTGGGTGCTTAAATTGTGTGTTGAAGAACGGTCTTACTTTGGATTCGGTAGCACGTGTGTATGCTCGTACCGCGATAGCATCCTATACGAGTCACCTCACCCGTACGACCCCGTACCCAATACAAGGCCCGAGATACATTGGGCCGTATGGGGCGCGGGTGGCTGCTTGGAGGTTCAGGGTACTTCTAACTAACCCTATGTCCCCCAAGTAGGTTATAAGTAGACTTATGTATAACCGTGGTTCTGAGAAATGTTGACCTCACATTAAGAACCCCTTCTCCCCCCCCCCCCGCCAGTCTCAATTGATTTTTGTTTCCCCCCCCCCCCCCCCTATTGAGGAGCCCTGACCTACCCAAAAGGGCCCATGGAAACAAAAATCGGTCCCCGGGCCGGGATTTCTTATTATTGAGGGGGGGGTTTATAATTGAGTTCCGGGGTCCGTATTCTTTAATTGTGGGGGGGGGGGTTTATAAACATGTGGTTAACATTACCCATGAACCCCCAAGTCGCGTGCGGTATGCAGGGCACACTGGGCAGGCCAAACTGCCGCATGCTAACTTCAAGCCTACCGGGCTCATTCGTCTAGCTGCGAGGTGGGAAGTTGGCACATTCTGTCAGAGCGTATCCTAACCCTAAACCCTGAACCCTAAACCCTAAACCCGCCGAAACCCTAAACCCTAAACCCGAAACCCTAAACCCTAAACCCTCATCACACCCCGAACCCCATCCGCGCACCAACAACCATGCCTCGAGGACTCCATGAAAAAAGACAAGCCCTAAACCCTAAACCCTAAACCCTAAACCCTAAACCCTAAACCCTAAATCCTAAATCCGCTAGACCCCTAAGCACCGTGCAACATTAAACCCGAAACCCTAAACCCTAAACCTAAACCCTAAACCCTAAACCCTCAAATGTGCTTGCGAAGTTCCCCGATCCTCCAAGCAATCGCCTAGGAACACAGCAGGGGGGGGGGGGGGGGGGGGCCTACTGGGTCTGGGGCATCCAAGGGACACTTAACCGCAAAAAAAGGAGAAACAAAACTAACCCTAAACCCTAAACTTTTAGCAATTCCTCATAAAAAAATGAAAAAACTAACCCAAGGGAGAAGCTAACCCTAAACCCTGAACTTTTCGCAATATCCATGTAAGGAGCTTCGATGATCGTCTGCTCCAGTGGACTGCGCTGTCCATCATTCGTCTCGAAGGGCTTCACCGTCTTCACCACAATCTTGGGCCGCGCCGTCTGACTCAGCTTAAACCTTAGTTTAGGGTTTAGGGTTTAGGGTTTAGGGGTTAGGGTTCAGGGTTTAGGGTTTGGGTTCAGGGTTTAGGGTTTAGGGTTTAGGGGTTGTTTTTGAGCATCCTAGTAGTATAAAAGGCCTAATAATAAATAAATAAATAAATAAATAAATAAATAAATAAATAAAAAAATAAATAAATAAATAAATAAATAAATAAATAAATAAATATATATATATATGTATTAATATCTATATATATATATATGTTTTTTCATTTCTATTTATATGTATCTTTACATTTATATTTATAGGGCAGTCCTACAGGGCCCACAATGTAGAGCATTCCCCTTGAGTGTATAGGTTCAGAGTCCACCCTCGACCCAAATGCTATTTTTTACGAGTATCCCAAGTTAAAGGACGCCCAGTATATACACTCACCAATACAACGATACACTCACCAGTTTCACGTATGACCGTAGGGGGGTTTCGATTGCTAGGGTTCAGGGAGGACGGGGAGAGTTTGTGGGTTCAACCCCAATGGTACCCAAAACCCTAAACTTAGGCCCTAAACCCTGGCCTCCCAAGGGCCTCAAGCACCCACACCTAGAATACTAAAGCCCCCGTTTCAACCCTCAAAAAACAGTGGTACCTTTGAGCCTAGAGCCTAGAACCCTTACCCTAAACCCTAAACCCTTCTTAAACCCTGAACCACACCGGGGACAAACAACCCGAAACCCTAAAACCTAAGCCCTAGAACCTGGCCAAGAAGCGAGCTAACCTCGTTTGTCTCACCGTCACCTCTGTTGTGCAGCATACTGCGCAGCAGAGCGGAGAAGACCCACTTGCCTCGGGGCGGCAAGTAGAGGCTTGGCGGTGTCTGTGGAGCCAAGCTGTAGGGTTTAGGGTTTAGGGTTTAGGGTTTAGGGTTTAGGGTTTAGGGTTTAGGGTTTAGGGTTTAGGGTTTAGGGTTTAGGGTTTAGGGTTTAGGGTTTCGGGTTTCGGGTTTGGGGTCCAAGTTTAGGTCAGCAAGTTGCCAGCCAAGTCCTTCTCTGCATCACCAAGCTCGGCGCCATTCCTGGGCTCGGGCCAACTCTAAAAGCACTTGAAGGTTCATGGTACTTACTGACCAATTATAACTGGGCTTATAACCCTACTTATAATTGGGATTACCCCGATAAGGCCCTTTAGGGGTATTATAAGTAGGGTTATAAGTACAGTTATAATTGGTTAGTAAGTACCATGAACCTTCAAGCAGGAGTTGGCCAGTAGCCTAAACGGCAGTTAGGCTTAGGGTTTAGGGTTTAGGGTTTGGGGTTTAGGGTTTACGGTTTAGGGTTTCGGGCTTAGGGCATAGGGCTTAGGGTTTTGGGGATGGTGTGTCCGAAAAAAACTGAATCCAGTTGCATGGCCTAATGAGGAGTCAGACCCTAAACCGTAAACCCGAAGCTACTAATTGCTAAAACAGAAAAATATACTTCCTCATTAAGGGTAATATGGGGATTATTGTTCGTTATTCTGTTGCAAACCCCCCTTAGAACCTTAATAAAAATGTTGTTTTTAATATCCTCTTGGGTTTTATATAAACAAACCTATAAAATAATTCCGAAGGGGGATATTCTTTTGGGGTTCTTAGACAAATAGTAGTAACCCTTAGAGGAACCCAAGACTGCCTTTGCAGGGAATGGAGCCCTTTTCGGGTACGCTAGGTATGAAGCTCCGTTTTGCAAAGAGGTAGCCCCAAGACGAACCTTAAACCATAATCCCTAAACCCTAAACGCTGATCTAGGGAGCCTCCCACATGCTTTGCTGTTCTTGAATCCCGCTAGCCGTTCTAGGGCTTAGAGGGCTTAGGATTCAGATCTTGAAAACCCTAAACCCTAAACCCCAAACCCTAAACCCTAAACCCTAAACTCTAAACCCTAAACCCTAAACCCCAGCCCGCCCAAAGAACTCTCTGGGAGATTCGGTGGCCCTAGCTTGCCCATGACCGTGATGGAGAGCTTGAAGGTGACCAAATCGGCGCAGTCTCTCGCCGCCCCTGCGACGGTGGAGGCTCTAGGGCCCTAAACCCTAAACCCTAAACCCTCAACCCTAAACCTAAATCAAGGAGTTCCATAGCCATTCCGCCTCGCTTTGGGTGCTGCCTCGATTTTGGGTGCTGCTTCAGCGCGTGGGCTTCGCGCTGAAGCAGCACGCTGAAATTGAGGTGGAACGATAGTCGAGGTGGCACGCTGTGAAAATCAACTGGGTTTCGCTAGAAAGGCTATTTGTTTGAGAAGAAACATGCCAGGCCAAATTCCCGTGCCAAATGCATGCTGCCTCGATTTGGGTGCTGCCTCAATTTCGGATGCTGCTTCAGCGCGTGGGCTTCGCGCTGAAGCAGCACGCTGAATTTGAGGTGGAACGATACTCGAGGTGGAACGGTTAGGGAAACCCTTGACTAAACCCTAAACCCTAAACCCTAAACCATAAACCGAAAAACCTCTCTTTCTTTATGTGCATGGAGCCCTAGTCGTGGAATCGTGGGCCAGGAACAAGCTTGCGGGGGCAAGGCAGGGTTTAGGGTTTAGGGTTTAGGGTTTAGGGTTTAGGGTTTAGGGTTTAGGGTTTAGGGTTTAGGGTTTAGGGTTTAGGGTTTAGGGTTTAGGGTTTAGGGTTTAGGGTTTAGGGTTTAGGGTTTAGGGTTTCTGGCTTCGGGTTTAGGCCTAGCGGACCTTTAGTGGTTACCTGGGTCTGGGACTTTCGGATTCAGGGGCCACGGGGCCGTGGGCTTTTGGGTTTGGAGCGACTGGGTCTTGAGCTTTAGGTTTTGGGGCTTAGGGTTTAGGGCTTAGGGCTTTGGGGCTACTGGCTGAGGCTACTGGGCCTTGGGCTGGCCTTGGAAGCTGAACCTTCAGCCCCGAAACCCAAAACCCAAAATTCCTAAACCCTAAACCCTAAAACCCAAAACCTGTACCCACATGAATGGCCTGCATCATCGTCCGCAGAATCTCCAGGGCCAGAGGTAGAGTTCTCATCCTCACCTTGCTTCTGACATGGGCCAGTACGTAGGCTTTAAGAACGCCGATTTCAGGAACTTCTTAGGTGTAGGGTTCAGGGTTATGGGGGTAGGGTTTCCCTAAACCCTAAAGCCTAAACCCTAAACCCTAAACCCCAAACCTGGATGAGGGCTTACTGGCGCAAGGGTCTAGGGCTCAGGCTTCAGGATTAGCGGCCCGCGGAGAAAACACCAGTTTCAGCCCTGTTTGTCTACTGGGGCTTCTCAGGTTTAGGGTTTAGGGTTTAGGGTTTAGGGCTTACGGCTTTGGGGATTTGGGGATTGAGATTTTGTTGGGGGAGGGGGGGGGGGGCGCTTTAGGTTATGAAGTTAAGATTTAGACTTTCGGGTCAGGGGCGCGGATGGTTTCTGGGGTTCTCTATCATGTGGGTAAACCCATAAGCCAAAGCCGAACCCTAAACCCTAAACCCTAATCCCGAAACCCTCAACCCTAATCCCGAAACCCTAAAGTCATGGGTTTCCCTACTACGTACCCACCCCCTCAAAACTACCCCCCTAGGTCCCCCCCCCCCCCCTAAAAAAGAAATCATAATTAGGCTTAGTTATCCCTTAATAGCCTGAATTTTGGGAACCTAACGGTGGGCAGTATGGAGGGGCCTAATTGGGCAACCCATGGTAAAACATCATTTTTCTGAACCCCCAAACCCCAAACGCTAAATCCTGAACCCTAAACCCTGAGATTCGAAACCCTGCTTGAAGGTTCATGATACTTTCCAACCAATTATAACTGGGCTTATAACCCTACTTATACTTGGGATACCCCCTATAAGGCCCTTTAGGGGTATTATAAGTCGGGTTATAAGTACAGTTATAATTGGTTAGTAAGTACCATGAACCTTCAAGTGAGCCCACCAAGTGAGCGGCCCCTGCCGTTGGTGGCCAGGGCCACCAATGTCCTTTTTTGTGGCGGGATTGGGGTTTAGGGTTTAGGGTTTAAGGTTTAGGGTTTAGGGTTTAGGGTTTAGGGTTTAGGGTTTAGGGTTTAGGGTTTAGGGTTTAGGGTTTCAGGCTTTAGGGTGAAGAGTTTGGGGCTCTAGCAGCTGAAGTAGAATGTAGTCGGCTATACTGGTACAGAATACCCCTAAACCCTAAACCCTAAACCCTAAACCCTGAACCCCTACACCCGTAGACCCCCTAACCCTAACACCAGAACTTCAGCGCAAACGGACCCCCAGGTGGGTAGCACATTTATTAGTTACGGGGGGGGGGGGGGGGTCCGGAAGCTCAAAAGGGGGGATGAGCTTGAACCCTACATCCTAAACCCTAAACCCTAAACCCTAAACCCTAAACCCTGAGCTGCGTTGCAGCCGTGAGTCAAGGCGTCGAGCGGCTGTGAGAATGTGTCCCCCAATCCTCTTGGCTCGGAGCGGCTAAAAGGTTTTGGGGGTCTAGGGGGTTTAGGGTTTTGGGTTTAGGGTTTAGTGTCTAGGCTTTGGGGTCATAGGGTTTATTAGGGGTTTAGGCTTTAGGGTTATTGGGTTCGGGGGTTGGAGGCTTTAGGGTTTTCGGGCTCAGGGGGGTTTGGGGGCTAGGGCTTAGGGTCTGGGTGATAAGAATTCAGGGTTGAGGGTTTAAGGGTCAGGGTTTACGTAGGTTTTGGGGGTTTAGGAGCGCAGGCGTTTCTCAGCTTTGGGGAAGAGAGTTCAGGAGGGTGTTTGGTTTGGAGGTCACGGTTTAGGACGTCCTAAGTGATTTCGAGCAGTCGTAGCGCAGCTGAGGAAAAAATGGGGACAGATTTCGCACACCACCTAAACTCCAAATCCTAACGAACCCTGCGCAATAAACTCAAACCCTAAACCCTAAACCCCAAACCCTAAACCCCAAATCCCCGGAGGGCCAGCCTAAACCAGTGAGGCCATCGCGAGCCGTCACCTGTAGGAGGCGTCGGTGAGGGAAGGGGGGGGGGGGGTTGTGGGGCTTATCGGGTTTAGGGTTTAGGGTTTAGGGCTTACAGTATCTATAGTGTTTAAGGCTTATCTAGGGTTTCGTAGGGGCTTCGGGGTTTGTATACGGTTTCGGGCTTGTGGGGCTTGGGGTTCGGGAGTTAGAGCTCACGGATTAGTACTTGGGCTGAATCTGGAGGCACAGCCTTGGGTCAGGTAGCTGCAACCAAGCTTTCAGTAGGGTTTTGGCTTAGGGTTTGGGGTTTCAGGTTTCGGGTTTAGAGTTTAGAGAACAGCCTGCCTCCTGCTTCGTCTCTAGGGATTTCAACGAGGGTTCAAGGTTCACCGTGACAGGTAGGGTTCCAGACAAAACCTAAAACCCTGCAGAAGAACCCCCCCGAAGCCCGAAGCCCGAAGCCCGAAGCCGGAAGCCCGAAGCCCGAAGCCCGAAGCCCGAAGCCCCCTAAAACCCCTAAAACCCCTAAAACCCCTAAAACCCCTAAAACCCCTAAAACCCCTAAAGCCCCTAAAACCCCTAAAGCCCCTAAAACCCCTAAACCCCCTAAAACCCCTAAAACCCCTAAAACCCCTAAAACCCCTAAAACCCCTAAAACCCCTAAACCCCCTAAAACCCCTAAACCCCCTAAAACCCCTAAAACCCCTAAAACCCCTAAAACCCCTAAACCCCTAAAACCCCTAAACCCCCTAAAACCCCTAAAACCCCTAAAACCCCTAAAACCCCTAAAACCCCTAAAACCCCTAAAACCCCTAAAACCCCCAAAACCCCCTGAGCCCTAAGCCCTGAACCCTAAACCCTTGTTTGTCACGCCCAGGTTCTTGGCTACAGGGTTTAGGGTGTTGGGCGGGAGTTTGCAGGAGAAACCCTAAACCCTAAACCCTAAGCCCTGAGCCCTGAGCCCTGAGCCCTGAGCCCTGGCCCCCCAAAACCCCCAACCCCAAACCCAAAAGGCCTAAAAGCCCAAGCCCCAAAAAACCCAACCCCAAACTCTACAAAAGCCAACCCCTACTAGGAGGTTCAGGGTACTTCTAATCCAATTATAGCTGCACTTACAAGCCCCCTAAAACCCCCAAATTGGTTATAAGTAGACTTATGAGTGGGGTTATGATTACGCATGAACCTCCAAGTTAATCCCTGAACTCCAAACCCAAACCCACAGAAGCCGCTACGTCCCTGGACAGTCGGCCAAGCGGCGGTGTTGGCGAAGCCAATGTCCCCCAGTTTTGCGTCTACAGCCTGGACAGCTTACCCTGAACCCGACCAGGTAAGGGCTGGGGTTTTAGCCCAAGCCCCATATGCTGGAAGTGGCTGTGAGTTGCGCTCCCCTATATGTTCGTGAAGCCGAATTACCCTTTGGGGGGGGGGGGGGGGTAGTGCCTGAAATCGAACCCCTAAACGCCGGTTTGTTTAGAGAAAACGGTTTCCCTGAACTTCCTCATTCGGGGTTCGAAATATCTTGTGTGTGTGGGGTGGCATCCCATGATGTGGCAGTTCAGGGTTCAGGGTTGCGGGGTAGCACCATTATAAACGATATGTATCGATATAACGTAATGATATATGTACATCACTGTATTAGATGGTACGATTCTGTGTTCTTGTATCGTAAAATATACTATATACCAGGGACCAAAAAACCACATAGACATAAGGCTTCCACAAACAGGGGTTTTCCAGAATCCCCCTTTTCGGTGCCCTTATGCCCCAATAGCAGATCCTTTTCGGTGCCCACTGTAGTTTTTGCTCACGCGGGTTTTAGCGGGGGGGGTGGGGGGGAGGGTGGGGGGGGGGGGGGGGGGGGGGGGGGGGGGGGGGGGGGGGGGGGGGGGTGGGGGGGCATTCATATTGCGTGCATGCCGAAAAAAACACTGGTATTTACAGCGTTTCGCGTCTTTGTACAACATACTGCACATGCAGAACAAGAAAATCTGTCACAAGCGTCCATGCCTTTCGCGACCAAACCGTGCTTTCCGAGCTTGACGTCTCTGCGCAACCCCAAAGCCCTAAACTTGAACCACTGCAAGCCCGTTGCACCCTGAACACCCCAGCCCCCCAAAAAACATGCGAAACGCTGAAAGCACTGGCGGGCGTGGTGCTTTTCCACATAAGACCACATTGCAGCTCCTGAACACTCACAAAACACAAACCGAAACGCACAGAACTCGCAAAAACATATCCCCAAAATAAACACTGCGAAATGCTGAAAACACCGCCAGGCGTGGTACTTTTCAACAATACATTCACTCCAAGTCCTGAAAAATGAATGCCACCAAAAGAAACCCTTTCAACGTGCGAACACTGCCCGGCGTAAGTTAAAACCACATTTCCTGGTGCAAACGGTCCAGGGCCGCTAACGCCCGCGTGACCTAGCTTTTGGGCCCCAAATATTCACGTACTCACATCACATCGCATCCGGGTGGCGGTCTGGCACGCAGCCAGCACGATGCCAAGGAGGAGCATGATCCGAACGATATAAGTATGTGCAATCTAAACCCGAACCTAAACCCTAAACGTCGAGCGAGGTTGAGAGGGCTTAGAGTGTCTAGGGTGGGAGTTGGATCGTTGGGTTCGAGGGTTTCAGGGTTTGGGGCTCGTGCCTGGTGTGGGTGTGTGTCAGGCTCGATGCAGTTGTTGAGAGTAGCTGCTTTGGGAGTCTTAACAAAGTCGAGCTCCCTAAGCCCTAAACCCTAAACCCTAAACCCTAAACCCAAAACCCTAAACCCTAAACCTCCACAAAACAAAAAAAGCAGTACCAGCCCACTGGCTTTCACACTGAACCCGATTCGGCGCGACTCGCGGGCCGCAGTTGCGTGCGACAAAGCTTGTCGATGATGTGGCTTAGGGTCCAGGGTTTAGGGTTTAGGGTTTAGGGTTTAGGGTTTAGGGTTTAGGGTATACGGTTTAGGGTTTAGGGTTTTGGGCTTCGGGTTTGGGGTTTGGGGTTTAGGGTCCGCTTTGAGAAGTTTGGGGGCTTAGAGTTTCGTGGATGGTTGAGGTGTTCGTGGATGGTTGAGGTGTTTAGAGTGAAGGCCACAACATCAGGAAGGCATCAGGAGAGGAGGGAGGATACTGCCAATAGGCTTCAGGTTTTATAAGTTTAGGGCTTAGGATTAAAACTGCAGTGTGTGGGGGGAAGCCTCCTGCAAAACCTACGTTTCGTGTTCTTGAGGTAGGTGGGGATGGGAGTTGAGGTTGTGACACCTCAAGGCCCCCTACACCCTCAGTGAATGCACAGCTTAAGGGGTGTAAGGCGGGACCCCCTACTTGAAGGTTCATGGTACTTACTAACCAATTATAACTGGGCTTATAACCCTACTTATAATTCGGATAACCCCTCTAAGGCCCTTATAAGGGGTATTAGAAGTAGGGTTATAAGTACAGCTTATAATTGGTTAGTAAGTACCATGAACCTTCAAGCAGAAGAGACCCTAAGTCTGATTCCCCTTTTAACACCCTCTCTGGGCTCCACTCAGAAGGGTAGCTAAAAAATTAAAAATCTTAGCTGCCTTGTTAAGGAACCCAATAAACCCAAAAAGGCTAAGGATCTAAAGTTACAGTAAAGTACCACAAAGCTCTTATTTATATGTATATATATATACACACACTTTTTTTCCCTAAGTGACCCCCCAAATAACCCCTGGATAACCCCTAAGGTCCCTTACAAGGGTGCCTCCT
The DNA here is from genome assembly GCA_905221605.1 of Symbiodinium natans. NCBI lineage: Eukaryota > Dinophyceae > Suessiales > Symbiodiniaceae > Symbiodinium > Symbiodinium natans. The sequence goes on along the minus strand of CAJNDS010002665.1, from coordinate 17,615 downwards.
TTAGCCCCTTGAAAAATACTCACCCTAAACCCTAAACCCTAAACCCTCTGCCCGAAACCCTAAACCAATAAAAGGCATGCCTGGGGGCTTTCTAAACGGCTTAGGTTTAGGGCATGGCATCCCCTCACCGATTCCCCAAACCAGGGCTTAGGGTTTAGGGTTTAGGGTGTAGGGTTTAGGCTTACGGTCCCTAAACCCCAAAGCCTGGTCGCCCGAAACTCAGAGAAGCCGAGTGTAAACTTCAACGACATTAAGCATCCTGCAACAGGATTGATTGCTTGGGGTGGGAGGGGTTTAGGGTTTAGGGTTCTGGGGTTTAGGGTTCGGGGTTTAGGGTTTACTCACTGTTAAGGGCGCTGACGCACAGGTTGTTTCACATCCGCTAGTGTCTAGAGACATCAGCACCCTGCATCTGGTCACGCGTCACACGCGACCTTGATGCAACCCAGCCATCACCCCAGGAGGTTCATCACTTGAGCTTCATTACTACTAGATTAATATACTATTTGCTTAAGAATCCCCTAAAAGACAGTAATCCCCCTATTACCCTTATGAGGAACAGCATTTTCATTGTTTGGGGGGTTCTTAAGCAAAAGGTAGCAACGTAGGTTGGAAGTTGAGTGGTCTAGCATGCTAACCCTAACACCTAGATCCTAAACCTCAAAACGTCCTAAACTCCAGACCACACAACATCCTGCTCCCTAAGCCCTAAGCCAGAAAACATTCTTAACCCTGAGCGGTAAACAACAAGCCCTTGTAAACCCTGCACATAAGACCTTCTAGTTTGGGGTTTACGGCTCAGGGTCTAAGTCTAGGGTACTTGAAGGTTCATGGTACTTACTAACAAATTATAACTGTACTTAGAACCCTACTTATAATACCCCTAAAGGGCCTTATAGGGGTTATCCCAATTATAAGTAGGGTTATAAGCCCAGTTATAATTGGTCAGTAAGTACCATGAACCTTCAAGTACTCTTAAGTCAGTTTTGGTTGGGGGGGGGGGGGGCAGCGAGGGCTGGTGCTGAGGATCAACTGCATCCTGCGCGGCAGTTGGCACTATCCTTCCCGCCATGAGATCACAACAGGATGCCCAGGAAATGTGGTGTTTAGGCTTTAGCCTCAGTAAAGTTTAGGGTTTAGGGTTTAGGGTTCAGGGTTTAGGGCTTCTTGGGCTTACTTGTCTCGAGATGCCCTTCTCACAGGATTTTGAGGGAGTATGGCCTTCATCGTCGCTGCGACTCCACGGCGGGGTGTGTACACGGACAGGGACACGGCAAGCGCCCCCGTTATCAATACGGTGGAATCGCAAAGTACCCACGTCGTTTGGTTGGATCGCTTTGTCAGAATCCACTACCAGCACACAATGGCTGGTCAGTACAGGGACAGACACCCCCCCGTACTAGACTAGCTGCAGTTGAGGCACTTATGGAAATACCTCCAACCCAACTTCCAGGGCCAATAGAACCCTGCTTTTCACTATAAGGGGTTGGGGGAGGTGGCCGGCCCTCGTCGTAAGTCGCTATACATCTGGGCAGTTTCCAAATAACTGTCGAGATTTTGGCCGTGGCTGCCTTGTATCCAGGTGAAGGGGCACCCCTTTGTACATGAAGAGGTGCATCAAGCATCCTAAGCCCTAAACCCTTAGCCCTACAACAAAAAGGACAATACTTGGAGGTTCATGGTACTTATAGCCCAGATATGAATGTACCCATAACCCACTTCTGAGCCGTAAGTGCCCTAACATGGTTACAATTGGGTTATAAGCACGCTATAATTCCGGGGTCCCCTAAGTGAAAAGTGCAAAACAATTGGAAGTAACTTCCCACCTGACGTCGGAGCCTGCCAGCTTCGCAAGGGCAAAGAGTTGTGATGGTCGGGACTTAAAGAGTTTAGGGCTTGGAGGTTAGGAGTTTAGAGTTTAGGAACCCTAAACCCCAAACCCCAAACCCTAAACCCTAAACCGTTTAGGAGTTTAGGGGCTTAGGATGTTGAGTTGATTAGGCGCCAGGAGGTCGACGCAAGGCTTCTCCAGGGTTGGGAGAGGGGGTTTAGGGCTTGAGGTTTTAGGGTTCAGGGTTTAGGGTTTAGGGTTTAGGGTTTCGGGTTTAGGGTTTGGGGTTGAGGGTTTAGGGCGAGGGTTTAGGGCTAGGGTTTGGGGTTTAGGGTTTAGGGCTTAGGGTTTCGGACACATATCCGAAGGACCTACCGTGGCTTCCCCGAATCTTCACGCATTTCCTTGAGCTGAATGGGGCATAATGTTAGGGATTGGGGCATTTTCTGCACCATTGTTGGGGCACTATGAAAAACTATATGTTGTGTTCCCCCCCCCCCCGCGCCCAAAAACCCCAAACAGAACAAACACAGAACGTCAGTCCTTCTCGCACAAACATCCGAAGCCCAAGCCTCCGTGCCCCCTGTGTAGCGGCATTTTGGGTTTAGGGTTTAGGGTTTAGGGTTTTAAGATGGGATATTGGTACTTGTGTTTAGGTTACGGGGGTTATAAGAGCGTTTCTAGGGGAGACAAAGTAGACTTCCTAAGTCAAGCACATCTTCCAAGTACCCCTTAATCAAGGAACATACCTGATTAAGGTACATAGGGATCCTTCAACTGATTTATGGCATATTCCTTGTTGAAGGGGTACTGGGCTCTTTGTGTTCTGGGTTAAGGGCTTTGGGGTTTAGGAAGAGTTAAGGGCTTTGGCGATTGGGGATTGGGAATTGGGAATGAGAGTTTGGGTTTACATCCAACTCCGCTCCCCCTCCTGGCCCCGAAAGCCTAGACCCCAAATCCTGAACCCTAAAGCCCCGCCTCAGCTGCAGAGGATATCCGACCTGCATGTTGGTGTTTCGTTGTGCTGGTGCTGGTGCGCGCGTCAAGGGATTCGAGGCATGCCCCGGCAGAGGCGGGCCGCGTAGTTTTCAAACTGAGTGGTCTCTGGCCATATCAATATAAAAAACTATGTATTGTATGTAAAAAATATGAAGCTTAAATGTTATGTTTTCATACGTACACATATATAATATGATGAGAGTACATATTGCTGAGGGAGTTTTCTGCGAAGGCTTCTTACACTCAAAGAGCTTCTGGGATCCGGATCGAGAAACTTCGTGGCAAACCCCCTAAGCCCTAAACCCCAAATCCTAAACCCCAAAGCCCGAAACCCTAAACCCTAAACCCCAAAACGCTGAACCCTACACTGCAACCCTAAACCCTAAACCCTAAACCCTAAACCCTAAACCCTCCACCCTAAACCCTAAACCCTAAACCCTAAACCCTAAACCCTATCATTGTGGGATCCTCTGAGCAGGAGCCGGGCACCGCGCCCGAAGATCAGGCGGCGGCGCTCCGACGTCGTGAGCGTGGTGACACTCTGCCTGGGGCAAACTCCGAGGGTTTAGGGTTTAGGGTTTAGGGTTTAGGGTTTAGGGTTTAGGGTATTAAGCTTTAGGGATTTTTAGGGTTTAGGGTTTCAGACTTTAGGGTACTATTGGTAGTTTCTACCAAAACCCAAAAGGCGCAAGTTAAAGGAACCAGCCAGAAGAAAGCCAAGTGAAGTGGCCGATGCAATAGCTTGTGTTGGGACCTGGGAACCTAAATCCTTTTGGCGTGCATTAACATGATCGAGTGCTGCCTGCCACACCCCTTTTCATTGTTACTGGTTTCTTAAGAACCCCCCCCCAAACAAATCTAGAAAATACTCTTCCCTGTAAGGGCAGTAAAGCGGATATTGCTGTTGGTTTTTGTTTTGTGTTTTTTTGAAGGGGGGTTCTTGAGCAACTTTTTTTTTTTTTGGGGGGGGGGGGGGTGCCTTGAGCAACTAGTAGATTGAGACCGGTATTGGTAAACATGTTACGCTATGCCAGGCTTGATCCCACGGTTGGCAAGCTGTTGCTCAGTACTTCCTTCGAAGGAAGGCAGCTTTGCCGGAAACTAATTACACTGAACCCTAAACCTTAAACCCTAAACCCTAAACCCTTCTGTGGCAGCAATGCCTGTGGTGGATGCCAAACATCCGGCCTGGTGTACTCCTTGCTGGAGTGCTTGTTCTTGAAAAAGCGCCCTAAACCCTAAACCCTCAACCCGAAACCCTAAAACCCTAAACTCTAAACCATAAGCCCTAACTTAGGGTTTAGGGTTTAGGGTTTAGGGTTTAGGGTTTAGGGTTTAGGGTTGGGGGTTTAGGGTTTAGGGTTTAGGGTTTAGGGTTTAGGCTTCAGGGTTTGGGGTCGGTATCTGTTTGAATCCCCACCTCTACTTGGAACTTCAAGTTCCCCAACGTGGCGAAAATCGGGTTATAAGTCAACCCTAAACCATTGCCTATGCGCCCCCTAAACCACAAACCCTAAAGCAGGACCCTAGAGCGTAGGGGGTGAGGCCTCAATCTGCCCCAAACCCAAACCCTAAACCCTAAACCCTATTATAACCACAGTTGTTATCATAAGTCTACTTATAACCTACTTGGGGGACTTAGGGGGATACGTAACCCTAAACCCTAAACCCTAAACCCTAATAAGTACCGTAAACATTCAAGTAGCATGAAGCCAAGGCCGCGACAAGAAGCTGCTGGACAAGCGCATGTTCCCGAGGGCGAAGTCGGCCTCGACCTTTTTGGGGTTTAGGGTTTAGGGTTTAGGGTTTGGGGTTTGGGGTTTGGGGTTTGGTTTAGGGTTTGGGGTTTGGGGTTTGGGGTTTGGGGTTTAAGGTTTGGGGTTTAAGGTTTAGGGTTTAGGGACGCCGCAAGTTTTCACATGGTGCTTCTCGGGGTTGGTACCCCAAGAAGGAACCGCAGCTAGAGGTCTGGGTGCAGGGGAAAGCTTAGGAGGGAGCCTACTCAGCTACCGTTCGCACCCTGAACCGTTCACCCTGAGCCCGAAACCCTAAACCCGAAACCCGAAACCCTAAACCCTAAACCCTAAACCCTAAACCCTACTCACTCCATGGCTCCTCCCTTCCGTCTGCTTGGGGGCACGGCGGGCATTCGAAACTGGGTGGCCCTGGAAGCCCTCCCCTTCGGCAACTCGTCCTTGCGGCGTGGACTTCGCTTAGGGGAGAGGGGGGGGGGGGGGGGGTTTAGGGTTTAGGGTTTAGGGTTTAGGGTTTAGGGTTTAGGGTTTAGGGTTTAGGGTTTAGGGTTTAGGGTTTAGGGTTTCGGGTTTAGGGTTCAGGGTCTAGGGTGGAGGGTTTAGAAGCTTTAGAATTTAGGGCATGCCAAATCACAAAAGCACCCAACGATTCACAGCTCCACCTGGCGATTAAGAGAAGCACCACAGCCCGCAGCCACGACTCTGGGTCATGTGAATGAGTCCCAGGGAGCCTAATAACCTGTAATTAACATGTGCATGTTGTACAAATATTCACAGCTATGTGTCTCTCTCTCTCTCTCTCTTGAACCTTATACTTTGATTCGGGGTGTACATCGGGGCTTCGTCGACGCACAATGCACCGACGTCGCCATGGACACTAGATTCTTTAAGGCAGGAGCAGAGCTTCTAGCCACGTGTACGTTGGCCACCAACAATGTGAACCAAACATTGCCAGGCTGCTAACCCTAAACCCTAAACCCTGAACCCTGAACCCTAAACCTGCTAAAGAATCAGAAAGAAACGCTCAGAACCCTAACGCCAAGGCCCTGCCCTTACAGTCAGGATCTGCCCGACGAGCCGTAGGCCCAAATTGAGGGTTCAGGGTGTAGGGCCCCTAAACCCTAAACCCTAAACCCTAAACCCAAAACCCAAAACCCAAAACCCTAAACCCTAAACCCTAAACCCTACCCCTAAACCCTAAACCCTACCCCTAAACCCTACCCCTAAACCCTAAACCCCAAACCCCAAACCCCAAACCCGAAACCCTAAACCCTAAACCCTAAACCCTACCAAGCTCCTCAGAGTCGGCGTCTTCCTCGTCCTCGGCCTCTGGCTCCTCATTGTCGTCTTCCTCCTCCTCTCAGATACAAACTCGGCCGGTTTAGGGTTTCGGGTTTAGGGTTTAGTTTAGGGTTTCGGGTTTAGGGCTTCTCCGGACATGGCCTCTCTATTACCTTCGGGGTCGAAGAGAGAGTCCGGCTGGGGCAAGCCTCAACACCGTACCGTAAGCTCATCCCAGTGGTTCTTAGTAGGGAATGAGAGAATGAGGGCCCTACGTAAACCCTAAACCCTAAACCCTAAACCCTAAACCCTAAACCCTAACCCTAATCCCTTAAAGGGTATATATAGAGCCCTCGTTCCCTCATTCCCTACTAAGAACCAGCCAGTCATGTCTGCGCAAAGCCGCGATGCTCTTTTTTGGTTGCCCCCTAAAACCCTGAACCCTAAATGAACCCTAAGCCCTAAACCCTAAAAAATGCCTCAGAGGTTGTGCGTAGATATGAGGCTTAGGACTACTTGAAGGTTCATGGTACTTACTAACCAATTATAACTGTACTTATAACCCTACTTATAATATAATACCCCTAAAGGGCCTTCTAGGGGTTATCCCAATTATAAGTAGGGTTATAAGCCCAGTTATAATTGGTTAGTAAGTACCATGAACCTTCAAGTAGGGTCTTGTTTGGGCGGGCGGGCGGGGGGGGGGGGGGGGGGCGGGGTAGCTATGACCTGACCCTGAGCCCTAAACCTTACTCTCTAAACGCTTCTCGCAATCACTGCCTAATTTTGTAACTACTAACCAACAGGGTACTTGAAGGTTCATGGTACTTACTAACCAATTATAACTGTACTTATAACCCTACTTATAATACCCCTAAAGGGCCTTATAGGGGTTATCCCAATTATAAGTAGGGTTATAAGTACAGTTATAATTGGTTAGTAAGTACCATGAACCTTCATGTAATTCTACTACAAAGCTCTAGCCAAACAGAGCCCCCATCCTCACTGTGGCCCACGACCTCCTGTAAGGGCAGGGTTCAGAGCTTAACCCTCTGAACCCTAAACCCTAAACCATAAAGCTCCCTAAGAAGGAATCCTCCCTCCTTTCGCCCTATGACCACCTACCCCATCTGGCCTGAATCTTATGCCAACACTCTGACCACAGGTGCTGCGCAGTTTCTGCGTCTGCTCCTCCAGGGTTCTAGGGTTTCAGGGTTTGGGAGTTTAGTAGGAGGATTCCTTCTTAGGGAGGTTTAGGGTTTAGGGTTTAGGGGTCTAGGGATTCGGAGTTTAGGGTTTGGGGGTGTCGGAGTTTAGGAGTTTAGAGATTAGGAGTATAGGGGGGTGTAGGGGTTTCGGGGTTTAGGGTTTAGGAGTTTAGGGGTTAAGTGGAGGGTTTCAGGTTTTAGGAGTTTAGGATTTCAGGGATTTCGGAGTTTCGGAGTTTACAAGTTTAGGAGCTCAGAGGTTTTGGGGTTTCGGGGTTTAGGGGCTTCGGGGTTTAGGGTTTTAGGGGTTTAGGAGTTTAGGGGTTAAGGGTTTAGGGGTTTCGGGGTTTAGGAGTTTAGGGGTTTAGGAGGTTAGGAGTTTGGGGATTGGGGGTTCAGGGCTTAGCATCTCGGCTTCTTATCTGGAATCACTGCCTGCGAAGCGTGGCGTCTTTTAGGCTTAGGGTTTAGGGATTAGGGCAAGGCTTTTCCGAGATGGATGCCGGTGACAGTGGCAGTTTGTTTTTCCGGCACAAAGACCTATTCAGAGCTGAGGCTTCAGAGTATTATCACTTACAAAGACCCTATATCCTAAATCCTCAGCCCTCCGCGAATTAGTGTAGCTGGGAGCGCTTCTTAGGGAAGAGCCTAAACCCTAAACCCTAAACCCTAAACCCTAAACCCTAAACCCTAAACCCTAAACCCTAAACCCTAAACCCTAAACCCTAAACCCTAAACCCTAAACCCTAAACCCTAAAACCCTAAAACTGTGGAGTCCGGCCTGCGAGTTGACAAAGGAGTGCCCAGAGGTACACGCGGAGCGCCCCAGCTTTCAGGAAGTCGCCCCGAATCTCCTGGTGCAATTTTAAGCGTTTCGGGGTTGCACTTTGCTTGTTGTTTGCTTATGTTGCGGTTTCGGGTTTCGGGTTTCGGGTTTCGGGTTTCGGGTTTAGGGTGGGGAGGGGGATGGGGGTGGGGGTGTTTAAATGCTTTGGGGCTTGGCGGGCTAGATCGGGGTTTTCTTAACGTATGTCAGGTCAGGCGAGGTCAGGCTAGGTGAATCTAGGTCAGGGTTGGGTGAAGTTTGCCGAACAAGTCCAAGCATCTTACACAAAAACCTTGTCTGCCGTCACTTGGGATTTTCCCCCTTATACTAACAGTCCTTAACCCACCTTTGGAGTAGACCCTGGAAAAAAAGTATATACTTTTTAGGTATAAGTATCTTTAATAGGAACCCAGAACCAAAAAAGTATTAAAGCATAGTACTCCAAAACCCAGTTAATGGGGGTTGTACTAGGGGTGCCTTCATCCCTACAAAGGACTGTTAGTACAAGGGGGGCACACCCCGAGTGCACGCGTGCGAGGTACACAAGTGGCTTGACGCCTGTCTTAACATCCCCTCCAGCAGCAGTGCTTACGCTTGTACAGCGGCTTTTCATCTACCGTAGGAGCCTTAATAATTAGAACAGGTTTTTTTTTTTTGGGGGGGGGGGGGAGGGGTACCATGAGGGAAACTTTTTTGGTCATTACTCGCACCCCTATATCCCCTTTTAAGTTCAGGTCCTCGACACACCCGCACTTCTGTTGAAGTCACCAAACTTGCAGTTGTGATGATACACACCCAATACCCTACTGTACCGCCTACCCCATGCACCCTAAACCCCAACCCCCTACTCCTCGTATCACCTGAAACCTAACAATGACCCTGGAACCCTCAAATCGTAAACCCAAGCCAGAACACCAGCCCAGGGTCCTCGGTCATCCGCTGTAGCACCTGGGGCTTAGGAGCCTAGGGCCTAGAAGGTTCGGGCTTAGAGTTTAGGGTTAGCCCGAAACCCTAAACCCTAAACCCTAAACCCTAAACCCTGAACCGCCTAGGGTGGACGAAAACATTTGTCGCAGCTCGCGGTCCGCTCCGTGCTTCCATACCAAGAACCAGTGACGCTCGCGTTTGGGGTTTAGGGTTTAGGGTTTAGGGTTTAGGGTTTGGGGTTTGGGGTTTGGGGTTTAGGGTTTAGGGTTTAGGGGGTTTAGGGTTTGGGGTTTAGGGTTTAGGAGACAAAGCGGCTCAGGGCAGGGTGCGCAAGAGGCTTGCTGAGAGCCATCATCCCCGAAACCCCGCAGCCCTCTGCCCAGAGAGCCCGATGCCCTTGAACAATGAAGATAACTTCAATGGTATAGGGTTTAGGGTTTAGGGTTATAGGGCCCCTTCATAAGATTGAAGCAGTATTCCTTAACTAAGGGATATTGGGCTCTTTGCGAATCTTTGCGCACGACTCAACCAGAAGTAACCCTTTCAACGGGCCAACCGCCTTGAGCCCAGTGTATTGTTGACAGGGGCCCTAAACCCTAAACCCTAAACCCTAAACCCTAAACCCCTAAACCCTAAACCCTAAACCCTAAACCCGCTCACCCTTTTGGTCGGTGGGGGGCAATTAGGGCGAAGGGCTTCCCAGCAGGACATCCTGTTGCGCTTGCATCTCCAAAGAATAAGTGATTCAGGGTTTCTGGTGTTTAGGGTTTAGGGTTCAGTGTTTAGGGTTAGTTCAGTAAGAGCAGCTGATAAAGGAACTTAGCCCGCAAACCCTAAACCCTCAAAAGGGATAAAGGCACGACTGGGCATCATACACAGAACATCGCGTGAGTTGATCGTAGAAAATTCTCACAGAGTTCTGGGGCAAAGAGTAAGCTTCAAGCCACTCGATCCGAGTTGTGCTGTCAAAACTTCGCAATGTCTGAATAGGTTCTCTTGATCTAAAAGCAAAGCCTAAACTCTTTCAACCATACCTAAGCACTAAACAGCATCAAGCCCCAAACCCTGAACCCCACACCCCTAAACCCTCAACCCTAAACCCCCAACCCGAAACCCTAGACCCTAAACCCCAAACCCTAAACCCTAAACCCTAAACCCTAAACTGCCCAAAGCGCACCTCCCGCGGGGAGGTCAAGGAGCTTCTTCTGCACCAGAACCTTGGCAGCTCGAGGGTGTGAGGTTGGGATGTCACCCCCGTTCTACTACTTGGAGGGTCGGGGGACTTAGGAAGTAGATAGTAAGTAGACTTATAAGTACCCTAAAAGGGACCCCAATTGGAGTTATCCTACTTATACCTCTATTAGATAACTATTTACTAAGTCCTCCGACCCTCCAAGTAACAGTCCTTAATAAGCTAGGCTGCCCAGCAACCTAGGCTTAAGAAGGGTGCCCCTTTTTGCTTAAAGGGGTGTATAAGGGAACCTAAACCCCCCAAAAAGGGAATAAGGGTACTACTGGGCATCCTAGTAAGCATCATTGTACCCAGGGTTTAGGGCTTAGGGCTTTGGGTGTTTAGGGTTTTTAGGGCTTAGGCGGTTTAGGGTTTAGGGTTGGATGTTTCCTCCTTATACTAGCAGTCCTTCATAGGGATTATAATACCCCCTACTTTTAACTTTTCTCCCTTTTGTGGACTGGGGGGGGAAAATCCCAAGTCTGAGGGCATAAAGTTTACTACTTCGTGCTTTCGGACAGCCCATAACATAAAAAGTAAGAACACCTATACTGCCTTTGTAGGAAAGAATATCTGTGGTGGGTGGTCCTTAAGTCCTTGAGGACAAGTAGTATCTTTGGGTTGGGGAAAAAGGTGACTGGTCAGCGACAACTACCCTATAAGCCCGAAACTATATTCCAGGTTTCTGCAGGTTTGTTTGGGTTTAGGGTTCAGGGTTTAGGGTTTAGGGTCTAGGGTTTAGGGCTCAGGGTGGCGCTTCCCTTTCGGGGAAACCTCTCTTGGAACTCTGTTTGGAGGGGGTCCCCACATCGACTGCCAACCTACTGCAGTGAGAACCATGAGATGATGAATAAGGGCACGCTTTTTTGGGGTTGGCTATTTTCTGAGGGAAACCATAAACCAAAAAAAGAAGGGTAAAGGGTACCACTGGGCTACCGAGGAACCCTTATACGTCCCCGAATTTGGATAACTTAGATAATGAAGCGTTTTTCGTGGCCCGGCCAGAATGGCCACGCTGTCTGTACCTCCAGATACCGCCTAGCCCATTTTGTGGAGAAGGCCTCCCCGTTGTTGCGCACCCTCTGTTGGTTTTTGGAGGGCTTAGGTTTAGGCGCTAGCGGGCTTGTATCCAACACTCAAAACGCCATCGCAGTGCCGACGTCCCTGCGCAAATAGATGGATGGCAACATTAATGCGTTGGCCATCGCAGCACCCTAGACCATGAACCCTCCTCCCTCAGCTACTTGGTGTGCATGAAGTTGGGTCCTGCTATGTGCATGTATATACTGCAAAGATCCCAAGCCCTAAGCCCACAGAAATCAGCACACTCTGAACCCAAACCCTAAACCTCCAGGCCCTTCAAGGGGGTTGGGTTTGTTGAGGAATTAACCCGAGCAACCCCAGCCCGAACCCGAACCCTCCCTCTTCACGGCTGCCCCAATCATCCAAAAAACCCAAGCCCTTCCAAAACCCTGAGCCGAAAACCCATGAACTCCTGACGCACTAGGCCCCCTCTCCTTGAAGGACTTGACAATTAACCCTAAACCCTAAACCCTAAACCCTAAACCCTAAACCCTGAATCCTAAACCCTAAACCCTAAACCCTAAACCCTAAACCCTAAACCCTAAGCTGGAGGAGGGCTCTAAGCCCTAGGCCCTACACCCTATAAACCTTCTCTGGGCTGACGGCCAAAGGAAGCCATAGTTCGGATCTGCATAGGAGCACAGCACCTCTTAAATCCCACGCCCATGGGTTTAGGGTTTAGGGTTTAGGGTTTAGGGTCAAGGGTTTCGTGTTGAGGTTCATGCGTCAAGGTTGGGGTCTCAGGCTCCGCAACTGCGACCCTATACTGATCACTACGAGGTGGGCAATTTCGGCTGATGGCTCGTGGGTTGCATGCTGGCGCGCTTGGACGCGTGTTCTTTGATAGAAACCCATATGAGAAAGATTGACGTATCTCCCCCGGGCGTTGATACTCGCTTTCCCTTTTCTCGCAAGCACGCAGTCAGATTCGCTGATACCCCCTCCCAGCCTCTCTCCCTCCCGCCTGCTCGCCCGCCCTCCCTCTCCCTCTGTCAGTCTCTCTGTTTCTCTCTGTTGCTCTTTGTCCCTCTATGTTTCTCTCTTCTCTTTTCTCTCTTCTCTAGGGCTCTTTTCTCTTATCTCTTATCTCTTCTCTCTTCTCTCTTCTCTCTTCTCTCTTCTCTCTTCTCTCTCTCGCTCTCTCTTTGCTCTTCCCTTTCTTCCCTCTCTTCCCTCTCCTCTCTCTCTGCTCTTTCATCTCTCTCTTCTCTCTCTTCTCTCTTCTCTCTCATCTCTCTCTTCTCTCTTCTCTCTCTTCTCTCTCTTCTCTCTCTTCTCTCTCTTCTCTCTCTTCTCTCTCTTTTCTTTCTCTTCTCTCTCTCTCTTCTCTCTCTTATCTCCTCTCTCCCTTCTCTCTTCTCTCTTCTCTCCGACTCTGTATTTTCTTTATTATTTCTCTTATCTCTCTCTCTCTCTTACCTGTCTTTATCTTTTGTGTTTTTTCTCTCTCTCTCTCTCTTTATCTATCTTCTCTCTCTATCTGGTGTCCCTCTTATCTCTCTTCTCTCTTCTTCTCACTCTTCTCTCCTCTCCTCTCTTCTCTTCTCTCTTCTCTTCTCTTCTCTTCTCTTCTCTTCTCTTCTCTTCTCTTCTCTTCTCTTCTCTTCTCTTCTCTTCTCTTCTCTTCTCTTCTCTTCTCTTCTCTCTCGCTCTCTTCCGCTCTCTCTCTCTCTCTCTCTTCTCTCTCTCTCTCTCTGTCTCTCTCTCTCTCTCTCTCTGTCTCTCTCTCTTTCTCTCTTTCTCTCTTTCTCTCTCTCTTTCTCTCTTTCTCTCTTTCTCCCTTTCTCTCTCTCTCTCTCTCTTTCTCTCTCTCTCTCTGTCTCTCTCTCTGTCTCTCTCTCTCTGTCTGTCTCTCCGTCTCTCCGTCTCGCCGTCTCTCCGTCTCTCTGTGTCTCCGTCTCTCCGTCTCTCTCTGTCTCTCTGTCTCTCTTTGTCTCTCTGTCGCTGTCTCTCTCTATCTCTCTTTGTCCTGTTTCAGAAGCCCTCCAAGGGTGTTCGGAGCGGAGTCAGCATGGATCCAGCTGCGAACTTGGTCACGAAAATTCCGGGTGTTCGGTCCCCGTCATCCGGAGAAAAAAACCATCAAGTTCCTTGGCCATGATGGCGTCCCGAAACATAGACCTGCCCTGGCCCTATGACCTTTTAACCCTACAACCACCCTAAACACTAAACCTTGAACACTGAACCCTAAACCCTAAACCCTTGCCCTAAACCCTAAACCCTAAACCCTAAACCCTAAACCCTAAACCCTAAACCCAGAAGCCTTGCAGTCCCACCCAGCAGGAAACACTAGACCCAGGAGTGACTTAGGAAAAAGAGGGTGCCCTTCTTCCTTCTTGGTCCAAAGGGGCTTAGAGGGGAACTCAAACCCCAAAAAACAAGAGAATTAGGGTCTACTTTGGGCCCCCCTAAACCCTAAACCCTGAACCCTAAACCCTGTAAACCCTCTAAACCCTATAAACCCTCTAACCCCTATAAACCCTCTAAACCCTCTAAACCCTCTACAAACCCCTATAAACCCTCTAAACCCTCTAAACCCTACAAACCCCTATAAACCCTCTAAACCCTCTAAACCCTCTAAACCCTCTAAACCCTCTATAAACCCTCTAAAAACCCTCTAAAAACCCTCTAAACCCTATAAACCCAATAAACCCTCTAAACCCTCTAAACCCTATAAACCCTCTATAAACCCTCTAAAAACCCTCTAAACCCTCTAAACCCCTATAAACCCTAAACCCGGAAACCTAAATAAATCCTAAACTCTAAACCCTAAACCCACCCTATAACCCCTATAAACCCTCTAAACCCTAAACCCGGAAACCTAAATAAATCCTAAACTCTAAACCCTGAACCCACCCTATAAACCCTCTAAACCCTATATAAACCCTAAAAAACCCTAAAAACCCCCTATAAACCCCCTAAACCCTAAACCCGGAAACAGCAGCGACCACAGCTTCGGGAAGCCTCCAGCTGATGGAGGGCCACCGGAGGCCTGCTGGAAGAGGCTGTGGGGTTTAGGGTTTAGGGTTTAGGGTTTGGGGTTTAGGGTTTAGGGTTTAGGGTTTAGGGTTTAGGGTTTAGGGTTAGGGGTTTAGGGTTTAGGGGTTTAGGGTTTGGGGTTTAGGGTTTGGGGTTTAGGGTTTAGGGTTTAGGGTTTGGGGGTTGGGGTTTAGGGGTTTAGGGTTTGGGGTTTAGGGTTTGAGGTTTAGGGTTTGGGGTTTCGGGTTTGGGGCTTCTATGGTTTAGGGCTTAGAGTCTAGGGTTTGGGTTTTTGGAGTTTATAGGGTTTATGTCGGGTTTACAGGGTTTCGGGTTTAGGGTTTGCAAGTCTTGCAAGGCGGGGCCCGCTAGTACAGCAATTAGGAGAGGAAGAAGGGTGCTTCATTGGGTCACAGGCATGCATACCATGCTAAGGTTGCGAGTCCTTAAACCCGTATAACCGTATAACCCTAAACCCTAAACCCTAAACCCTAAACCCTAAACCCCAAACCCCAAGCCCGACACCCTATGCATAGCAAGGCGGGCCCCGAGTTTGGGGTGGTGCAGGGCTTGGGTTATGTTTAAATTGGGGGGTCAACAGAAGCGAGGCGCCTGCGAGTTTAAGGCTGAGTCTCGGCGGTTGCAAGGGTGCTGGGGGGCGCAGGATGGAGCGGGGTGCTGTGGTATCAGATTACCCTAAACCCTAAACCCTAAACCCTAAACCCTAAACCCTAAACCCTAAACCCTAAACCCTGAACCCTAAACCCTAAACCTTGATTCCTGAACCCTCGGGTCTAGGGTCATGAGTTTGGACGGTTCAAGTTGAGGAGCTGTGAGCAGGTTGGCTTGAGGGTATCAAACATGCCGCGGCCTGGCCTGCGGCCGCATGGTGCACCGTTTTCAAGGTTTAGGGTTTTAGGGTTTAGGGTTTAGGGTTTTAGGGTTTAGGGTTTTAGGGTTTAGGGTTTTAGGGTTTAGGGTTTAGGGTTTAGGGGGCCACTAGTTGTAAGTGGAGCCACAAGGCTACAAGTATCCTAACTTAGGTTGTAGGTCCCTTCACTATAGTTGGTATAGGAAGTGGCCCCTTCTTGTAGCTATGTATCCGTGAGGGTCCATGTGCCTGTGCAGTATATACTTGGCCCCGAAAGCTGCTAGATGGGAACCCCTTTACTACCATTTGCTTAAGAACCCACAAAAAACAATAATTCCTACATTACCCTCATAAGGAATAACATTGTTTTTATGTTTTGTTTTTTGGCTGTTCTTAAGCAATTAGTAGTTTAAAGCCCAAGTACATACTATATAGGTACATTGGCACTCTCCAAATATATCATCATTAGCCCTTATATACCTAACGGGAACCCCAAAACGGGCATTCCTGCGCCGGAAACCCGCCATCTCTCTCAAAATGCAAAATCCTAGAATGTCACAATTGCAAAGCCCCCCAATGCAACCCCCCACAAATCTGGCGGTTTACGATATTAAGGGTATCTTTCTTAATGGGGTCCTGCTTACAAGGGGATCCTACTGTTTGGGGTCTCTTTTAGGGGTCCCCTATTTTCGTAAACCCAATATAAAACCAAACGGCCCAGCTTGTTGCCCGAAGCCGTAGCCCTTCACCTAAATAGTGAACTTTAAGCCCTAAGCCCCTTCCCCCGCTCCCCCCCAAACTCGGAACACCTGTCTGGCTTCCCATGCTGTCCCTGGGTCCCCGGCGCTCCGTTCCTGTCTGCCTGTGTGCACTTACGACTTCGGGCTTCGGGGTGTAAACCCTCGACCTACCAGCCTAGGCCCTAAGCCCTCAACCCTTCACCCTACCTCTAGAAGCCTAAAACCTGGAAACTTCAAGGCAGTTCAGGGTTTAGAAGGTGGGGCCAAGAGAAATGATGGTCTGAGTTCATACGTGCAAACGGGTTCCGGGTTCAACTGGGGCTCGACATCTGGGAACCTCAGCAGTGGACTGTTAACCCTAACAAATCAAACAACCAAGCCTAAAGCCCAATATAAGCCCTTATAACCCAAAACCCTAACATCAATCCTAAACGCTAATACAAGACCCTAAACCCCAAATTGAAGCCCTTGCAAAACCCTAAACGATTACCTGATATAAGTCCTTACATGCTTGAAACAAAGGTAAGTAAGGCTCTACAATCGAACCAGCATTTTGTATTAGTTTTTGGGGGAGTTGGAACAGGTGAACAGAATGGCTTTTTTGCAATTGTTAAAGTCCTTACAAAAACCCGAAAACCCTAAGACAAGCCCTTATCAACCCTAAACCCAAAGCCTTAAACATTCATTCCCAGGGTTGGTGGCCTTTTAACCGGTAAACTCTACAAGCCCTTTAACCCCTAAACCCTAAACCCTAAAGCCCTTTATCCCCTGAACAGTACTCCCCTTAGAGCCATCAAGCAAAAACACTGGGTTTAGGGTTTAGGGCTTAGGGTTTAGGATTTAGGCTGTAGGGTTTAGGTTTAGGTGTTTATGATTCCTTTGTGTGATATTGTATATAAAAGATGAAACACAATGGCCCCCATCCCCCCAGACCCTAAACTCTAAATTTGGGATGTTCCCCCTAAAACAAAAAGGGATCAGAATAGGGGGTGCCACAATCCCTATTGAGGACTGTTAGTATAAGGAGGAACATCCCAACCCTAAACCCTAAACCCTAAAACCCTAAATCCTAAACCCCAAACCCCAAACCCTAAACTAAACCCATACTCAACACGCAGATGGGAGCGCAAAAAAGCGAGGCCTCATCCTGTTGAAAATCAGAAAATTCATCCTGCCCTCGCTGGACAGTGAACTGAAATCTTCGCTGCCTCTGCTGGCGAAAGAGGTTCAGGCCGGGAAGCCAGGGTTTTGGGTTTAGGGTTTAGCATTTAGGGTTAAGGGTTTAGGGTTTAGGGTTTGGGGTGTGGGGTTTGGGGCTTGGGGTTTGGGGTTTAGGTTTCCCTCAACCCTGAGCCCTACAATCTCTACAAGCCCTACATGCTCACCCTCACCCCTACACCTACCAGCGGTAGGGAGCCAGGTTTGTTTTGGGTATTGTTTTTTGGTTTTTTTCTGGGCATGTTTTAGGGTTTTGGGTTTGGGTTTAGGGTTTTAGGGTTTTAGGGTTTAGGGTTTAGGGTTTAGGGTTTAGGGTTTAGGGTTTAGGGTTTAGGGTTTGGGGCTCAGGGCGCAGGGCTTAGGGCTTAGGGTTTAGGGTTTAGGGGTTAGGGGTTAGGGTTTAGGATTTAGGGTTTTAGGGTTTTAGGGTTTTAGGGTTTTAGGGTTTTAGGGTTTTAGGGTTTTAGGGTTTTAGGGTTTTAGGGTTTTAGGGTTTTAGGGTTTTAGGGTTTTTGGGTTTAGTGTTTAGGTTTTTAGAGCTTTAGGGTTTTAAGGTTTTAGGGTTTTAGGGTTTTAGGGTGTAGGTTTAGGGTTTAGGGTTTAGGGTTTAGGGTTTAGGGTTTAGGGTTTAGGGTTTAGGGTTTAGGGTTTAGGGTTTAGGGTTTAG